>VXBX01007239.1:46687-243069 GCA_013400415.1 Scytalopus superciliaris
AAAAAAAAAAAAAACACAAAAAAAAAAAAAAAAAAAAAAAAAAAAAAAAACAACAACAAAGAAACCACCACCTAACTATGCCTTATTGTTTAGTAATATCTGATCCTAGAGAAGTATTAAAAGCATGCACATCATTTAAACAGCAGTATCATGACCATTCATGAGTATTTGATATTTCATCCTTGGTCAACTACATCGGACTTGTGTAAATTAACACAGAGGAGATTACATTCTGAAGCTATTGACAGTGTATTAGGCAGTTAAGCTGCTTAATTTTGTCTTGTTCAGAAACCAGAGCAATGTGTCTTATTTCTTGTCTAAGAAAATCAGCAGAGAGGACTGTGTCATCAACACATTCTGGATTCCCAAGAGAAGCAGCCATCCTCAAGCTAACATCATCTGCAAATGCAGCTTTCCCCCTAGCAATCAACCAAAAGGAACAGTGTTGAAAAAACAGTAATGTGGTGGTGCAGTGTGGCTGCAGAAACAAGAGGAAAGCATGCTGTGAGCCCTCCTTCAACTCAAATGAAACTTCCTGTCCCACTGAAGGGTTTCCTGGCAATACCAGCCTCCTTGGGATTCTGACAGTCACCGGAGACAGCCAGTGCTTGGTGAGTGCACCGCATGAAAGGACTGATGGAAGACAATGGAAAGTATTGTGCACAGCTTATTAAACCTCGCCAGCCTCCTCAAATAAAAGTTAACTCAAGGCAGAGGTCTGGCTGACAGCTGAACATGAGTCAGAAGTCTCACTAGGCATCTTGGACTTTGTCATGGACCGTTGTTACAAATTCACTGAGAGAAACTTGCTCTTCTTTAGGAACATCTTTGGGATTTTTGGACATAGTACAATTTCCCTCACACTTTCTTAAAATCTGGTGTCTGGCTGTAAATTGAAATTCACTAAATCTATCTGAAACCTAAGACATTTAGTTGTCCTATGTATTTACTGTGTATATATAGATTTTGGAACACATGACTATTTCTAGATTTTAATTTGACTTGTATTTTTAGTTAATGTAGGCACAAATCTAATGAGATGAAATGGAGTTTGAAAACTGCATTTATAGTGGAACATTTATTTGAGGGCTGTTTAGGTACCTTGGAAGTATCTCTTTGGCTGACATGTAGCCCACAGGCACTAACACTCAGAATAAACAAAACAAAGAGAAGAGTCTGCTATTGCTTTACCTCTCCTGAGGGGAAAGAAATTAAAAAGTAAGGTCTCTCTAAGAAACAAGCACATAGATCAAGGGGAGGATTTAAAATAATGTTGATATTGACTAAGTGAACTGCAATATGGAATTTATGGAGAAAGAATGTTTTTAAGATAAGCATAGGCCCTTTCTGAAGCACCATCTTAAGCTGACAACAGAGTCAGGGCACATGCACCAGAAATGAAGTCAGTGAAATCATGCTGAAAATGAGTGAATGTAATGAGTAAGTGAGAGCTAAGCTCACTTAATGAGTAAGTGAAAATGAGTAATGGTAAATGAGACAAACAGAGGTAGGTTATTGGGTTAGTGATCTTGAGTTAAGGCTGTTATATAACAGTGCCCTTAATTCCCTCTGACGATAGGCATTGGGTAAGTCAGAAAGTAAGTATGTTAGAAAATGCTTTCAGCTGTGCAGAAAATAGAATATGCTGCTATTGAACTATGCCCCATTATAACATACAGAAGTGCTCTGCTGCTGTCTATGGTATCTGCAAAGGAGATTTAAACACAGCTTTTACTTCTCTAACCATGCCCTACTATTATCCTTTACTATTTTCAGTAAAGAAATAAAATATTTCATATGGGGGTTTTGTTGGTTTTTTATTTTCTTTCCTCTTCAAAATAATTTGGGGACTGCAGGCATTTCAAAAGAGACAGAAAACAGTGGGATCTTCTCTTAATCCAGAGTATTAGCATTTGGCAAAGATGAGTCTGCTTTTCTTGGCAGCAAATGCAGTATTAGTTTTGCGTAAACTGGAAGCAATTTAAGAGAACACTATGGGTACCTCTTTTATTAAACTTCATAGTAATGTGAAAGGGAAGTCAAACTGACTCTAAAAAACTTCCTGGAAAGACTGGTTTTTAATATCTAGGCACTTCAGTGAATAGGGAAGATATGTCCAGGCACATGAGTGAGACAATTTCTAAAGGCGACAGAAGCTGTAACAAATGTCAAAAGAGGTTGGAAAAGACCTTTCAGATCTTTCAGAACTGAGTCCAACCATAAACCAAGCACTTCCAAGTCCACAGAAAAGCCATCTTCATGAGTGCCATATCTACATGTCCTTTAAATACCTTCACAGCTGGTGACTCAACCACTTTCTTGGACAGCCTGTTCCAATGCTTGACAATCCTTTCACTGAAGATATATTTTCCAATATCCAATCTAAACAACCCCTTACACAACTTGAGGCCATTTTCTCTCATCCTGTCCCTTGTTATTAAGGAGAAGAGACCAATCCCTACTTCACTACAACATCCTTTAAGGTAGTTACAAAGAGTAATAAGGTCCCTCAGCCTCCTGTTCTCCAGGCTGAACAGTCCCAGCTCCTCAGCTGCTCCTCATCAGATTTGTGCTCCAGACCCTTCACTCTTGCCCTTCTCTGGACTCCCTCCAGCACCAAAATATCTTTCTTGGAGTGAGAAGCCCAAAACTGAACACAGGATTTGAGCTGTGACCTCACCAGTGCAAAGTACAGGGGGACAATCACTGCTCTGGTCCTGCTGGCCATGCTATTGCTGATACAGGTCAGGATGCAATTGGCCTTCTTGGCCACCCGGGCACACTGCTGGTTTGTGTTCAGCCAGCTGTCAAACAGCACCTCCAGATCTTTATCCACCATGCCACTTCCCAGCCACTCTTCCCCAAGCCCGGAGTGCTATGTGGGCTTGCTGTGACCCAGCAGTTCTGTCGTGTTGAACCTCACACAATTGGCCTCAGCCCATCAATCCAGACTGTCCATACACTCCTGCCCAATGTGGGATTGTCTGCAAACTGGCTGAGGGTGCACTCAATCCCCTTGTCCAGGTTGTTGATAGTGATATTAAACAGGACTGGCCCCAAAGGTGAGTCCTGGGGAACCCCACTGGTGATCAGTCACAAGCTTGATTTAACTCCATTCACCACCGCTCTCTGGGCCCAGACATCCAACCAGTTTTATACGTAGCAAATAGTACACCCATGCAAGGCCATGAGCAGTCAGTTTCTCCTGGAGAATGCTGTGGAAAACAGTGTCCAAGGTTTTACTGAAGTGCAGTAAAAAAGAGCTTTAGTACCAAAATATACTGAGATCATTTCCGTGGTAATATGCAGAGTCACACTGCTACATGCATAAAATTGGAACACTCCCCAGCTCCTGTCCAGGTTTGATTTCTGCAGAAATGAAGGTGCAAAGAAGTAGAGCAGGGCTGGAGAGGGCAGAAATACAGACAGCACATTCCTGAGTCTCTGCTCTCTTTGTTGCCTGCACGGAGTTGCAATCTGTGTTGTGCCCTGGGGATCTAAAAGCACCCAGGGTTTCCCAAGTTGAGTCACAAACTAAACCTCATCTACCAGAAACAAAAAGATGCCCATAAAGCTGTCTCCAGAAATCCTCCATTTTATGTGTTCTGTGGGTAGGGAGGAGAGATCTGCTTTGGGCTGAGAGAGAGACAAAAAGGCTGCTGGCCTGCCTGTGGTGCTCCATCTCCAGTTAGTAGCAGGGGAATGAGTCTTAAAAAGTCCACATGAATGTGAGACAGGTTTGGTGATACTTTTCTGAGCCAATAAGAAAATTCCCAGCATATGGCATTCTTGTGTACGACTGAAGGTCTGTGATATTGGGGAGAGAGGGGTGCTATTTATTAAAGAGATAAGAAAACTGGAATACAAGCTACACGGTGCCTCATCTTGGAGCTCTTACCTGGTCCACAAAGGGAAGTATGTGGATATATCAAAGACTTTCTCTGACAAGTCATTAGTTTTTCTTGTTTGAGGCATGACAGCTAACTCTGACTCAGAGCATTCGACTAAATGTCATGGCTTTAATGCCTAGGACCTCCGGAAAGGAAATTTTTTTGATAGATTGCTGCAGGTTTAGCTTCCATAAATCCACTGATCTACAGTCAGCCTCAATGATGAAGGTTTTTGACTCATGCTGCATGCTGGGCAGTACAGAAAAGCAGAGTCCCAAGGAAAATCAGTTCATCACTGGGAAGACTGTTATGCAAAGAAAACTGCATTCTTGGATTTTATTATTGTTGGTTTAGTGCTTTTTGCTGGAGGGAACGAGGCCATAGCAGAGAGTACAAAAGTAGTTTCAAGTAGTCGATATTCAAAGAGGTAAGACTGCCTGTGATGAATCTATTGACTCTGGTGCGTTGGAAAAATTTTCCTATGTGCTGTTTAATTTTTAAGTTAAATTTGAATCAGGCTGTAAGGGATATAATTAAGTTTAGATCAATATGTAGCAGCATTGACATCAGCATTGGCACTGACACAAAACAAACATTTTTTTTTAGTAAAGAGGCATTTTGCTTTTCTTCATCTTCTGCAATAATGTACTGCTCAGTGCTGTTGCCTTTGAAGCCAATGGGAAAACCACATGCTGGCCTCTGTGGAAACAAGACTGCATCTTCTGTTTTTAGTGTACTGACCACATTGAGGTGTTCCTGCCATACATGTGAGTGAATTCTGAAAGTTTTATTGGTTTGTATGAAAAATTAACTGCTATTTTTCCCACCCAGCCTTCTACTTTAACACAGTTACTTAAATACTCAAACAGTATGCAAATGAGTATACCAAAACAGTCCAAAGAATATTTTCTGTATATACTTGATTTTAACCTTTCTGTTGAATTTTGCAAGTATTTTTTCTTTTAATTTTTTACTGTCAAAATATTAGGTTTTGCCAAGTTGCACATTATTATATTACAAAAGAAGAAAAATTCAATGCCAAATTAAAAAACCAAACAAAACCAAAACAAAACAAAAAAACCTCAATCAATTTAAAAAACACAACTTTAGAGACTTCTTCAATTTTGCACCATTTCATTTCTCCATTCAAAAATGAGGACAGTCTCATGATTACAATCCTGGGCCAAGACTTAAATTCTGCCTTTAACTTTGTTACACAGTTCTTATGCAGGTTTGATCATTCCATACAGTGACTTTTCTGCATTAGGAAGTGAAAAACAATGAGTTCTTTTTTTGTCCTACCAAATTCTTTCAGACAAAGGCTGTTACTTGCCAGTTATCTGTACATCACATACAACAGTGAGGCCCCTACTTTTGTTGGAATTCAGTAAACAATTTAACATTAACATTTGAATCTGAAGCAAAACTATTTTTGGTGTTTTTATTGTTCTGTGTCTCGCATAATTGCCTCCTTCCTAGAAAGCATTAAACAGCTCATCCAGATTTCCAGAAGAATCTTCAAGCATAATAGCTGCTGACATTTGCTTAAATATGGTAATAATTTGCTCCTTATACAATAGTTATGAACCTTATTTTCCAGGGTACACCGGGGGAAGATTTGTTTATTATCTCATCTTGACAGTTGAAGTAAAACAAACATGCAGCAGGGCTTGATGATAAAACACTAAAGGACGCTACAGGACTAAAGTAATGGAGGGTCTTCTTTGGTGGATTCATTGCCTTCATCAAAGATTTTCTTATACCATTATGATTTAATGATTCATCATATCATTTGCAGAAACACCTGGGTAGCTTTACTCTTTCTATACATTTTTCCTCCTTTAAATGTCCAAAACTACCTGACAAGCTTGGTCCCCTATGAGTTCACATGCTGGGTGGTCTAAAGTGTATTTTCCAGATCCAATTCACCAGTTCCATCTAGAAAAGTGAAAAAGATACATACAGGTGTAATACTTATTGTGCAAGGAGGTAAAATTCAAAGGTGTTTTCATGTATTTAGTCCCCTGTCACTGAACTTACAGGACCAGCAAGAGACTTTTAACATGCAAGCTGCCTTTCAGAGTACCAGATCCAGAGAACCAACTTAATACATTTTATATCCCACCATGGTTATTTGGATGAGAGTATATCATTGATCTGCACATCTAATATCTATAACCTAAACCAAGCATTTACCTGTACATTCAGCCAACTCACCTGGCCTTGCCTTGCCTTTTATTCATCTCTTTTTCCTTCTCTCTAGAAGGCAAATGTGGGTCTGAACTCCCAGCTAAGTGATCCAGTGTTCCTTCACACACAGGAATACGATTCATCCAGTGCCACGGATCAGCAATTACAAGTATCATTCTAGTTAACCTTTAACAAAAAGAGGGGCTGGAGTTTCTATGAGGGAGTTCCAGAATCTGAAACCAATGCGAGCTTTTCCACTAATATCAAGCTGTGGATCAAAATCCATGTGCCTTAGTGACTGTGGAACACAAAATCTGGAATTCAAGCTATCCTGTATCAGATACTGGTAATTCTACTGTTTTGAAAGAGCTTTTTAATGCCTTTAAAACACAAATTATAATTTGAAAATTAATTATTGTCAAGTTACATTGAAATGGTAGAGGGGTTTTAAGATAATATTTGGGTTTAAACTCTCCAAACTCCTACTTACAGTGTTGATCAGTATAAGTTCAGTACTTTTTCCCCTTAAGGTTTTAACCAAAGAACCTAGAGTTGAGAACCTAAATAATTCTTTTTCACTTATTGGAGTTTCAAGATGTTGCCAAGTGCTCCAGAAGTCACTCTATGGCTCATCATCATGTAAATGTATAGCTTATTAATTAATGACCATAGAGTGACTGAGATCTAATTATATTCAAAATACCTGTGGGGTTTTTTTCCCCTTTTGAACATGAGGACATTACCAAGTTGATTTTCTGTACAGGATTTTTTTTTTAGTGTTAAGTAAACTCAACTCTTCTGGACAGAACATTTCTAGATGTAGAGCCCCTTAGACAAAAATTTGTACTTCCTAGTTGAATGTATTTACTAGTAAGCTATGTTTTCTGTTTTGGTTGCTACAGCTGATGCTATTTGTATGTACAAACAGCTCTTTTTGTGACATGGCTCGGCTCAGAAGATTTTAATTTGATACTTCAGAGCACCAAGCTGGTTTGTTTAAATAAAGACAACATGAAGTGTGTCTGGCATACCAATCCTTTTAAAAGCTGCTCTGCAGAGAAAATGCCTTTGAATATTTAAGATACAGTTACCAAAAAAAAGTGATTGCTTAAAAGTTGTGCATTAAACCCTTCTTTAAAAATTACTGCACTATCCACTGAACGCTGCACTTCTTATTCAGGAAGTCTGGGCTAGGTACTCGGTTTGCAGAACCATCCCCACCCCATTTGGTTTGCAATATGTACCTACCACTTCATTCACTGATACACTCATTTATACATAACTTTTGCTAAAAAATTAGTATCTGTCAGTATTTTCATAGAAGGGAAGAACTGCAGCATTAATTATCCTCCCATAAATTATTTATATGGAGTCTTTTCTTGACTTCTCTGAAGTACAAATACTTTGAAAACACAGAGTGAATAAGCCATTTCACACCTCTGTGGCCATTGGAGGGGTAGGTTAGAGCATTTCTCATGAATGAACACTTGATCTGATAAATCTGAGGGTGAGTGAAGACTTTTGCTTTGTCAAGCCAAACCGTGTAAATCTTGACAACTGAGCTAGGAACACTTGGGGACGGGGGGAAAAACACCTTTCTTAAAAGATTTTTTGAAGTTTCTTGCTTGTTTCTAGTTTGTTCGGGGTGGGGTGGGGGAAATTATAATTCTAACTAGTTTGCCTACTTTGGAAAAAAAAAAAAAGTCATACCATCAGCTTTGAAAATTGAGGCTACAGGCTTTATCAAAGAAAAATTCTTCTTCACTTCAAACTGCTTTAGAGATATCACTAGTCTCCTGTGGCCCCAATGAGTTCTTGATAGAAACTCAAAAGGCCTCATATACCCTCTATGGAAAGGAGGAAAAGATTTTGTAACAAAGATTCTCCACATGATACTGACCATGAGAGAAGCATTCTGTGCAGATGAGCAATTTGGGATGAAAAATATGTGATCTTGACAATGGCTGTGTAAAAGCTATTGTTTAAAACAATTTAGTTTAGGTTTTACAGGATGATTCAGAAACCTTGCTGATGATAACAAATCAGTTTCACATGTTCCAGTTTCCAAGTGGCAAACAATTCTGAAAACAGCCTTTTGATTTCTCTCACTGTAGCCACGTTGCCCATGTTATAGTAGGCTACATGTATATATATATATATATTTATATATATTATACATGCATATGCTTGTGTTGCTCATTGGGCTGCTGTTCAAGTATGTAAGCTGCTTAGAAAAAAAACCACCAGACCAGGTAATGGCAACGACATATATGCATGTCTGTCCCTCTGGTGAGGCCCATTTCTGAAACAAAACATTCTTTTGTGTCTCCCATGTACAAGAAGCCTGTGATGCAGCATGTCAGAGAGTCACCAATCCAGTTCCAACGTTCCCAGAATCTCATCATGATTTATTTGTCTGAAAATTTTGGTCTTGCTGAACCTTCTCAGACATGTGGTAGGCTGCTGTTCTCATATTAAGTGGCTTGGATTACTTTATTTTGGGTTTATTGTCATTATTCTTAGCTCTTTGTAGCACAGCAGCTTTTGGCTATTCACAAGACCAAGGATCAGCTTGTTGAGGGAGATTATTCTGTTTACATTTGCCTTATCTCTCCTTCCCCCCGCTTTTGTATGGAGTTTTCCAAAGATTTTCATTGAAAGCCTCGAGGATTTACTTGCATTACGCTACTCCTCAAGGGGACCTCTGGTATCCTAGAAATGTTGCAGAGGCTTTGAGCAACTCATAACAGTGTTCACCATGTATCGCCCTTCCCAACAATGTCACCTATTTCTAACATGTTTTGTTTTGCATAACACTGTCATGAAATTTTAATGATTCTTTTTATTTAGAGGAGTGAAGAAAGATTTTGGGCAAGCTGTGAAAATTTGAAACGGGATAGCTTTCTTACTGACAGAATTGATATTTTGCCCTATAAAAAAGTCAATAACTTTAATAAGGCTCATATATTATGGTTTTTAAGGAAATTGGGAATTATAAAGATTATTCACTAATGCTTCTATGTATTGTAGCAGCAACTAAAAGTTATTTGACAGTTTTGAATTACTGGAGGGTATAGTTATCTTTGAGAAATACTCTTAAATGTAATTCTTTTCAAAATTACTATTATTTGGCACTACATAAAGCAGTTCTCTATGGATAAACATGAGCCTTCATACAGACTGGACATACTATCCCATATTATAGATTTTCAATGTCTACTAGATTTCAGAATAATGATTATCTCCAAGCACATAAAATGTAAAAGCTGTAGAGTTCTAAATCCCACACTGAATTTATCCACCTTTCTGCCAATGTGACTTTAAGCAATTTTTGTCCCTCACTTGTGGATCCACAAACATCAAGGACATTCTCTCCCATCCTTCATCTTGCTGGGCTAAATGCACTCATGCCTTTAATCTCTTCTTACAGGATGGCCTTTCCAAAGAAGAGAGATATTTTCTCTGAAAACTTTCTGTGATACCTTCATTCAAAAGTGGTCAAGACTATACTGTTTGACACAAGACTCTCCCATTTCTTTTACCATTTCTTTAGAAATGTGAAAGATGGATGCCTATTCACTGTAGTGCATTACTTTACTGACTTTCTGGTAAGTTTTCCTGCTTGATTATATGAGGGTAAGAATCTCCTCCATCACACTCCACACAGTGTGTTTTGTGTGTAAGCTGCTGCATGCCTTACACCTTCCTGTACACAGCTACTGAGGAACGCCACAGCCTTTATTAAAAACCATGAGAACATGTCCAAACAATGCAGATGAACTAGAAGATCTTCCATGTCTAAGTCCTTTAATAAAGTCCCCAAGGCAGAGAAAACTGACCTCTGAAATTTATCTCTATATTGCAGCTTTTCCTTCCAATCTAGTGCATACTTGACCTCCTAAATTGGACCTGATATATCTAAATCAAAATCCCTTTTCTTTAGGGGAAAGAAAAGCAAACCAACACAATGGCTTTTATTCTCCATCTTATGCATAGAGAGGATAGCAAATTTCTACCTGTATGACTAACAGAAATCCTTGATGCTTTGTATGCTAGGAGCCCAAGGACAGGGAGACCACTAACAGTGTTTTCTTCTGTATTTGAGTATGCCAACAGCTGTTTTCAGCTACACTATATTTCTACTATCAAAGAGAGGCGTAAATCAAATTGGGCATTCACATTTATAACACACTTTCCTGTGGGGCCCTGTGCATACCTCCTTTGAAGTATTTTCCACACTTCTGATGCATTTTTCAGTACATTTTGATATGATGGGAGAGTTGACAGGATACTGAGAGTTTCATGGTTTAAAACCTTTCCAAAAGCCCACAGAATTCTGCCGGAGTCTTTCTATTGCCTTCCATGGAGTCTAAATCTATCCCTTAATAAACTTTCCCAATGAAAGCTGGGATTTGCATACTCTCTGATTGTGGGTACATTTGTTCTTTTCCTTTAATTTCTCTCTTACATTTTGTCAGCTAAACTTTTTGTCAGCCACTTCCATGGGTTTTCTTGGTTTATGATGTGAAAGGCCTCCTGTGTTGGAAACCCAGATCTCTCAGGTTCATACCAAAGGCCAACCCACCCCAGTTTCTGAAGCAGAAGAGCACACGTGATGGTACCTTCAGTAAGAAATGGATAAACCCTTTTGCAGAAGTGAGGCCATGCAGAACTAGCAATGTAAACAGAATAATTCCAAATTACTGAAGTTATGCATGTGATCCAGCTGGTTTAGAAGTCAAACCTAAGAAACATGGCAGAAACTTCTTAAATATGGCACAGGAGGACTCCTTGGTCAGGACTCCATTACAAGTAGTTTTCCAGGGTGGGCTGAGTCTGGAGGGCAAGAACCTGATCTCACAGGTGCATAGAGGGTTGCATAGCAGGTTTGTACTCAAGAAACTTCGCTTCCTGGATTTGTCCCTTGGTCCTCTGTGCTTCTGTCTCAGCTCTGCCCTGCCTGCCCACGTCATCTTGACTGGGGGGCAGCAGTCCTACCTGTGGCACTGGTGAGCCCCAGGAGGGCTCCTGAGTAGCCATGCCTGCAAAGAATTCACCTGAGAAGAAACTTTCCAGCTCCATACCTGAGGGGAAAATGAAACAAAAATTACTGTTTTAGTTTTTAATTGAAATGAGTCTGATACACCTGTGTGTGTATGTATATAGGCATGTATTTGTGTAAATAGCTATCATTTTCTTCCTTCCTTCCTTCCTTCCTTTCTTCTCATAAAAGGTTGTGAAATTTCCATGGCATTTATTCTTCTGGTTAGCATAGAGGTAGTAGAAATACATGAAGGTTCCTGTATTTCATGCAGTATATTTCTTCTAGATTTTCCAGGTCCCAAATCACTGAAGTCTATGGAAAATCAACTTTCATTGTTTTATAGAAAATAATTCTAAAAACTATTTCTTCTCTCCTTCTTGGGCTTTGTACATTTGAATTCATGGCTAGTAAGTCAGACAGCAAAGAAGGCGTGAGAATTATTACTAAAATACTCCAAAATTGCACAATATTTCCAGTTTTACTATGAACATTGACGTTGCCAGAATATTTAATATCATGGTAGTAGAGGATTTGCAGGCATCCATTTGGCAATGTCTATTTGCAGTTTTATACTTTTGATAACATGCTGTCCTAAATTTATGTAAAACTTTTGTGTCATCTTTGTGTATCACTTTATCACTCATCTATTACTTACGATGATAAATGAGTGAAACACCAATATCCCTGGTAGTGGGAAGAGATATTCATAACCAAAGTATGAAGCAAATAAAGCTTGTTTTTATTTGAAGTGGAAACAAAAGGAACAAACAGCAAGTCAGAAATTAAATCTGTGTCTGAGCAAAACCCTAATCTTTACTGTGCTACATGTTGCTCTACCAGGGAGACGTGGCTTGCAGAAAAATTTAGTGAGCACTACATGGAGTCACCATCCTTAGAGATACCCAAAAGCTTCCTGGGTGACCAGGTGACCTTTTCGTGACTAGGGGTGTCTGGACCAGAGGATCTCCAGAAGTCCCTTCTTATCTCACCTGTTCTGTGATTCTGTGAATTTCTAAAAGAAAACCTAAAGAGCAGTAGGCAGTGCTCCCAGAGCAGATACCAGAGCAGAACACTTCTGTTTTCTCACTGGGAGTACTCCCAGAACCCACAGTAATAGCTCTGAAGGACTGGGAAGGTTCTACTTCAGCCACAGTATAACAAAGCACAGGATCAAGATAGGGAAAAAGCAGGACTTGCTTCCAGCTCCGTCTGTTACTTTCTGCACAGCCATGTAAGTATTTTAACATTTTGCCCTTGACTTTCCTCATCTGTAATAAGCACTGTTCAACTTCAGAAATATTTTAAAATCCATAACTGAAAAATACTACTGCTGCTATACTTGTTATTAGTCCTTACACAGTATATCTGACAGTTGTCCTGGGAAAATCTTTGGGCTCTGCAATAAGAGAGAGAATTTGAGAAAGCATGGGAAAATTGTTCTCTATGGAAGAAGAGCCTGTATGGCTTTGTGAAGGGAACTCGTGCTGCACAAACCTGTCAAATATCTTTGGAAGCTGTGAGACAGGTATAATCTCATCAAGATATATGCTGGTATTTTTAAAGGGTTTTTGGCAAGGTTCCTCAACAGAGTTCTTAAGAAGCCAATTTGACATTTATTAATAACTGATTAGAATTTAGAGAAAGAAGGGCAGGACTAATGGTCAACCTTGCAGTGGTCAAGGTCATAGGTGGGATGCTACAGATATATGCAGTATTACTGCTTTTCATATCATCCTGAGAGATCTGAAAACATGGGCACGTAGTGAATTGGCAAATGTTTGTTGGTGTTATAAAATTAGGCAGGATAATAAAAACTAAATATGATTGTGAAGAATTAAAGCAAGTCTTCCTTAGTGAACTAAAAAATGCTTAGTAAAATTCTTTGTTGATAA
The DNA here is from genome assembly GCA_013400415.1 of Scytalopus superciliaris. NCBI lineage: Eukaryota > Metazoa > Chordata > Aves > Passeriformes > Rhinocryptidae > Scytalopus > Scytalopus superciliaris. The sequence goes on from VXBX01007239.1 coordinate 59,704, forward strand.
ACATGACTTACCTGAGAAAAATGCAGATGCCTCTTCAGCAAGTTTGCTGATGACACAAGGCTGGGAGGAGTGACCGATACCCCAGAGGGCTGTGCAGCCCCTCAGAAGGACCTTGGCAGGCCAGAGAGATTGGCAGAGAGGAATTGTCTGAACTCAACAAAGACAAATGCAGGGTCCTGCACCTGGGGAAGAACAACCCCAGACACAAGCACAGGCTGGGGACAACCTGCTTGAAAGGAGCTCTGTGGAAAAGGACCTGGGGCCAGCAGTGTGTCATTGCGGCCAAGAAGGCCAGTGGTGTTCTGAGGTGCATTAGGAAGACCACTTCGAGCAGGTCAAGAGAGGTGATCCTGCTCCACACTCAGCCCTGCTGAGGCCACATCTGGAGAGCTGTGTCGGCTTCTGGGATCCTCAGTACAGACATGGAGTTCCTGGAACAGGTCCAGCAGAGGCTGTGGAGTTTCCCTCACTGGAGGTGTTCAAGAACCATCTGGGCACAATCCTGTGTAATGTGCTTTACAATGACCCTGCTTGAGGAGAGGTTGGACCAGATTATGCACTGTGGTCCCTTCCAACCTCATCCATTTTGTGATTCCCACAGGATCATGGAGGGACTAAAATGGAGAACATCCATCACTAAGAGTACTGGCTGCAATACATCCTGTTACTGAAATCCTGAAGATACTAATTGCAAGAATCTGAATCACTATTTCCCATTCTCATACATTTCTGCCTCATATCAGGTAACAGTCAGTAGGAAAACTTTTGGCCAAAGCCTTGACATCTTGTATTTCATACAAAACCTTGATAGTCCTTAGGTGTGTTTTTCCAGACAGCCAGCCAGACCCTTCACCCAGGTTAGCTACAAGATTGTTTCCACCTTGTACATGAGAACTTTTTATAGAGAAAAAAAAATTGTTTTTCAGTACATCCTGAACAAACATGAAGTCCATGCTCCCAGCTATCAAGAAAGACCTCAGACAGCTACTGAATCCATCTGAAAGACAACAAAGCTGTAGAACCACAGAACACAGGAACTCCACTGTGGTGTTTTAACACAAGAAAACAACCTGCCTTAGGGAGCAAGTCCAAGGCTTCACAGGCTTGCAAAACTGGACACTGCTTGGGACTAATGCTTCCAGGCAGATTTTTTTTTCACTGCTTGGTTTCAGGAAAGCAACCACATATTGTCTGTTGGGAGAAATGTTGCTTAACAGTTTTAAACATAAGTAGAATATTATTACTAATTCAAAAGTAATACAGCTACAGCCAGTATTATGAGAATGGCAAATACCTTTGGCAAGAGCATCTGTAGTAAACCTGGAAACTAAACAGATAAATTGTTCTTTTTAATGTTTTTAATGTGTTTAGGTGTACAAATTGCCTACACATTAGCCAAATCATTAAGAAATAAGTTGTGCACTAGTTGGTATCTCATGGATGAATTTCATTATGAATCTAAACTCCCAAAGAAAAATTTTTCACCTTTATCCAATCTACTGAGTGCTGTTATGAGTGAAGGTGAAGAAACAACATGGAGTTAACAGGGTAGTAGATAATTTCATTATTCCACTTCCTCACCTTCTCCCAGATTCTGACTTTTAGTAATTTCTGCTGAATTAAGTGATGTAGAAGGCTTGCAAACTACTCTTACCTTCATGGTTGTTAACGGGTTATGGCCTTGCTGTATTAGACATTTTCATTGTGATGTATGATTGATCATCCTGACCAGGTCAGACTGTTTGTGTGTGATCAGAGACACATAAAAAGAGTAGATCTGAGCTGTTGGCATGAATTATCTTGAAGACAGGGAGCTGAATTTGTGGTGCTAGAGGAGCACAGCTCTGAATTTTATGTAGTAATTGAAATCTTTCCTTTTCTAGCAAAGACTTTTAGAGAACACCACAACTGAAGGGAGTGGAGTGGGGGAAAACAGCAGCTTTTGTATTTGTATAGGCTGGGATGAGATTCAGATTTGATTGTTGTTGCATCACATTCACAGAAGGTAGTCCTAAATGGCATAAGCATGCAAGACCCTACCTGTGTAATGAACAACATGGAGCCATTACTGATTCCTTTTGGACAAAAGTTACAGACAAAAAGTTCAATGTCATATAAAAAAATCACTATCTTTTTCCAAGAAAAAAGGATAAAGGATGAGGTCAGATTAACTGATGTGAGCAAGCAAAGGTGAAGGACTTCCCTTGAGCCAGAAGGAACAGAAGGGTTAAAATGGTCATGTTTGTCACAAGACTTTTGTCAAACCACATAAATTGCACATAGGGTATCCAGACCACCACCACCACTTTTCTGTTGTAGAACAGCTCAGTTTTTCCACATAAAATAAGTAATCCATACACTTTTAGGAGCACCTGTAATTTATCAGGTTACCCTCCAATGAACTCTTCAAGGCAAAACGAGACCCAGGCCCTCCATCATTACAGTATTCAGTAAGATAATGAATCATTTTCCTCTTTATACCTCACTTTTTAACCTTCAAGGCATGACAAATCCCTTTCACTACCAGTCCCACCTAGCAGCCCTCCCTTCACCCTCAACCAAAGTCACCCCTTCCCCCAAACCAAAGAGCGGTGCAATAAACCACATCACACACAGAGAAAACGCCAGTGGTAAGCGTGTCATTTCAAGCACAAACACAAAACAAAGGCAAATTACTTCTTTTGGACATGAAACATTCAGTAAAGAGGACCAATTAGTCCATAACATCAAAATAGGCCCTTAGTGTAATAAATTAATGACATCTTGAGCAAAATCCTAGTTTCAGAGGTAGGAGATAGACTAATGGCACAGACTTTACGGAAGCCAGGATATTTACTGTGTTCTTAGAAGGCACACATGTGTATGTGGGCTGCGATTCTTTTAGGTTTGATTTTCAGCAAATGAACAGTTTTTAATGATCAGTTTCTGCATATCCACCTTGAGATACCAAAAATAGATCCAATTTTGAGACACAGAATGCTTTCATGCATGTTTCCTATTGTTCTTCTGTCCTTTATTCCCTCTCCCTGCAAGTACCAAGAAAAAAAGAAAGAAAGAAAATCCATATTAGTGGAGATATTTCTAGACAAATCTAAAAGAAAGTAAAAGAGGTTACAGACTTGTACTGTCCTGGATTCAGCCTCTTAACTTATTTGTATATGAAAGTGGCAACATACCATGTTTTGATATTTTCTCAGAAGTATCGTCTTTTATTAAAAGTAAATAAATGATGCTCCTAGTTCTTACCGTAGGAAAATAGAACTTCTGAACAAAGTCAACTGCAATTCTCATTCCCTGTATCCCAGACAAAAGTCAGGTAAAATACATACTTGAAAATGTAAATTCAAAATGCATTTACTCTGGAACACAGTAATGTCAATTCCTTTTTAGAGTATTTCACAAGCCCTAGTTTTGGCAATTTTTTCCACTCTAGGTTGGATTTTAGTGATGAACCAGCATTCTGTCTCAGTCTGATACTTGACTGCCACCAGAAAGGAAACAGAAATACAGTAATAAAACAATTTATCTGCCCTTTTCTTCCATTGTTTCCTCTGTTAGTTTGTCATAATTTCCATTTCTACAATAAACATGTAACTTGGTGTCTCTGGAGCAGTGTTTTCCCCCCTGTGGTCCAGTGGCTGGTCATACTTCACATAATGGAGTAAAAACCAAACCAACACACATAGAGATGTGCTTAAAACGTGGCTGTCCTTCAATGGCAGCAGGTCAAAAGTGACTTCATTTTTACTATTAACTTTTTCCAGTTCTATCAGTGAACATACAACATTTTAGCACCCTTTCCCTGTCCTGTGAAATGACCAGGGTTTCTCCTAGAAAGAAAGCCATTCAAACAAGACAGGATGAAAAATGCCAGCCTAGAGGCAAATCAGAATATAAATTCCAGGATGGCAAATGAGTTACAAATAGATGATAGGCTTAAGTATAAAAAGTTTGTCATCCAAATTTAAGCACCTATTTCCCCCACCATTTAGTATCTTCCAACTCAATGGACAGTCCACTGTTCCCTTTCTCTCACAGATAAAGCTGGTAGGTTGTTTTATTGTTCCACCTTTTCTAGAGACTGTTAAAGAAATCAAAGTTAAAGCTTTGCAGTACATCAACCCCTTAAACCGCAGCAGTTACAGTGGAAGGGACGGGTATAAGAATCAATATCTTCTTCACTTGTGTAAGCATTTTAATGTACTGTGGAAATTAGCTTGTTTGGGGATTTTATGTTGCCATTTTCATCAATATGTTCCAACTCCAAAAGGAAAACTAAGAATAGACCAAGCTCTAGAGTATGGCACCATTAAACATAAACTGCAAGCACATTACACCTTTCCATTATGCAAAAGGTGGGTTGAGTCACAATAAAATTGAATGAAGTCTGACTATTCTGGTAGTGATGTGTAATGCTGCCGACTTGTCTCAGCATTGGACTTAGAGAAATTTTAATTTCTTTAATGAAACCTCAGAAAAATTTCACCTGTGATCAAACTTCTTTCCTCTAAAATCCCCATATATTTACAGATCGTTCAATTGAGGTAATTTGTACTTTATGTTAAAGAGCAGTCTTACTTGCTTTGGTTCCTCATCCTGTCACTTCTGTGCCTGTGAAGATGTATGAATGTATATTAAAATAAAAAAACTAAAACATGTTGTACTGTCTCCCCTGGTTGAAGAAATCTGATTCCCATTTCAGACAAGAATATGTAAGTTGATGTCTTCAAGAGAAACCCAGAAGCCACTCAGCCATTCATTAGTGGAGATGGTCCATAACACTTGCCTTGTCTCTGGAACACTTTGCCAGATGATTTTGTGAATTCTGCTCTCTGAACTGCAAGGAATAATTAACAGTTCATCAAGATGTGGGAGAAATACAGCATAAAAGACTACTCCTGTCAGAGGTCATGCATCAGTATATCCAGTAGCCATTAAAATATTTTTAAATAACATTTACACTGAAACTGAATGGCTGAAAATATGGAAAAGTACCATGGTGACACTGATCCCTCACTATCATTTTCTGGTGGGATGTAAGCATGTATATACCTAAATGTCCTGGGAGGTCAGAAAGCAAGTCCCAGCTTCAGACTTGAAAGGAGAAATGTAGCCTGGGGCGGAAGCAATGGGGCACATGGAAGAAATCAGGCTTTTGCAGGGCAGCTTACAGCACTGTGGTCTTGTTTGTTCTTCTGCTCAAAACCACACTGCTGTCAGTCAGTGGCACAAGAAATGTCCTAACAACAGGTATTGGGAATGTTCGTAGTCCCTAGCCCTGCTCTGGAAAGGTTATCTATTGATCACTGTCAACCGATATAACAGTGTGGGGAAAATGAAGCCTAAAAGGGACATTTTGTTTTAACAACTTATTTATGAGGTACTGTGTGCTGTTGCAATAAGGTAAACATTAAAAGCACTAACAAAATTAAATTCTCAGATCCTGAAAGGTTTCTCTGAGTTCATCTGTGAGCAGATGACTACTTTTATTTTCAGTCACTTGGACAGTATGTTTTTACAGGCAAAAGAAATGTGTGGACACAAGCTAGGGGAAATAGATTAACTATTCCCAGATCTGGTACTTGAAACTTTGTTTATTTAGTAATTTGTTTATTTAGTAATTACTTGGTTTTAGGATGGGACAGAGTCTCAAAGAGGAAAGCACCAGAGAAAAGTTAAAGATGCTTCAGTTGGTTAAACAGTTTAAAAATGCACTTGAGGATATATTAACAAAGCCAGAACACTCCAATATTTGTTAAAGGATTTTTTTGTCTTATTTATCTTTTGTAAATGGGGCAAAAGTGCATTGGGATCACGCATTAACTGTTACCTGTGCAAGGTTTAAGTAAAATAATTTGCTTGTGCCAAGTTTTTTTCTCATCTGCAAATATTTGACTAATGAACAGCTTTCATTATATTGCAGTGAAATCATTGAGTGGATTAATCGTGCACTTGCTCCGATTTCAAGATGGATTAAGTCTAAGCTATACTGGAAGCAATATTGAAATTCATGGAATACATACTGTGACTGTGTGAAAGGTTTGAGGAGCAGTTGCAGAAACCCTTTTGTCCAAGAAAGTTATAAGCTAGAAGCTGTAAAGGTTTAAGTCTTGGCAATTCAGTAGCATCCCCCTCCTGAAGACTTCAGCCTTGGTAGTACTTGCTAGTGCACCCTGTGTGTCAGCCTTCTTAGGCTGGCAGACTTCTATTGGAACTACATGGAGTCTGTACACACACTAGCACATATGGACAGAAAATGCTAAGTACTGCTTTAAAAAATCCCTATTTTTCTCTCTCTTTTTTTTCTTTTATAAAAATGGGTGTTTAAAAAATTAATAGAATTGTTACTAGAAGTGACAATACAAAGAAACAAACACTTCTTTATTGGAGGGTTAAAAAGAGAGACACTTCACAGTGTTTTAAAGTCAGTGCTGGGATTTCTAGGTGATTACTTTTCTGACACACACATACAACAACTGGAAGAAAACAGTCACTCTGGTATCAGCCAGAAGAGCTTTGGTTCTCTTAACTAATGTCCTCCAGAAAAATATATGAGTCTAAAAGGCTGGATCTACTCTACATCAGCCAGCAGCTGTGTTTTGTTAATAAAAATGCTATTTTCATAGCTGTGTGCTATATGCAGCCTGCAGTCACCAGGTGCTTTCCCCCTCTGTACACCATACTTGGAAGACCGCAGGTGTTTGGGGTATTTTTGCTGACAGAGATCTACAACTGCTATGGCAAGTGGCTGCCCACTTCAATGGTTAGTCAGTATTACCAAGTGTATAAACCCTTGTTCTAGTTTGCCATGCACTGTGTTGCCTTATGCCCAGAAGAACAACTTCACTGTCTTCACATAGAGCTACTTTCTGCCTTTTAGATATTTTACTAGAAAATACAATGTTTTTTTAAAGTTATATGGTAAGTGCATATACTTCTTAAAGAGAATATTCCCTCAATGAACATGCCTTGTGTGTTTTGTCTTCTATTTTTTAGTTCCTGTAGTAAGTCACTGTCTTATCTGAGTATTTCCTTGCACTTTTAGTCCACAATTGAGTTCACTGAGGAGTTAGTTAAGTTTATACTTCTAGTCAAATTGTAATTGTTACAGGAGAAAACAGTTCAAAATAAAGGCCAGACAACAGTGACTGTTCAAAGTCAGCAAGCTATGAAATAAAAATAGGGTTGGCCAGACATTGCATACTTCTGTCATTAAAGGTAACTGAAATGACAGTGCTGACAGCTGCGGTATCAAAGAGTTTCCTATTTACACAGATTTAATACTCTGATCAATGTTCTATGTCAGTGGGGTAAAAACTTCTGTTGAATGTCCAGGATATGCTTTGGGATAGACTTCAGGTCTATAGCTTCACAGACTTCAGGTTGCTGGTCTCTGAAGGACGTGACCAAGGGCTCCGTAACTGGTGTAAATCCAGCTTTTCTTTGATTGCAGGAGTGTACTAATGCAAATAAGCAGGAGCAGCAAATGGGGGCCACAACATTAATGGGATAAAACCAGCTTGCCTAAACAATGTCAAGCCTGAAATCCCATCTCTTATAGCAGAGAAGATGAAGAATTCTACAGACTCACTTTCCTGATCTCCTCTCTGATCTTTGCAGACATAAGATTTCATCTGTTCTGTGTCACTTTGTACAAAATGCATCAATGGATCAAGGAAGGCTGCTATTCAGCTGTCATGTAAGTTGGTAGAAAAATCAAGATATAGTCTTGGGAGGTCTGGACAGAAAACTTTATGCAGCTTTAGAATCTGGTTGGATGCAGAGAAATTAGCTTTCATCTTGACACACTATTGATAATTTGCTTGTTTTCAGCACTGGCCCGTAAACACTTCTGATTAAACCAGTGTACCACATGGCATAAAGTGTATCACAAATGTAACTGGCAGAATTACTTAAATATGTGATACACTTGTGGGAACAGGGGTTGGATTTTTAATTATGCATGAGAAGTAGAGTTATTGGCAAGTAAATTGGGTTTATACATACAAAGCTGAAAACTGTTCTTTAAGACAGAATAGTTCAATGACTCCATGTATTTGATGTTAGTGGCAAGGTTTAGATAGTAGGGGGGCTGCACTTTTGGCCTCTGCAGAGAGAGGTCAGGTGCTGCCCTGTGCCAGACACAGAGAGTTCCTGCAGAGTCTGAACAAACAGGTAAGCAGTATATCTGCCTTTATCTTCACCAGGAACTTTTACTTCTTCTTTTCTCTCCCTTTCCTGTTAAGGAATGAGAGGGATTGAGCAGCAGGGTGTGTAACTGGTAGCCAGCCAAGCTCAGCCCACCACAATGGTAGCAGAAAGTAGAGTGATAAATATTGCAGAAGTAAGGTACACCCTTATTCTGGTTAGTACTTATATAACACTGTAGGGAAACATCATTGAAATGCTGTAGCATTTGACTTCTCTTCCTTTCCCAGGGCCCATTCGTCTCCCTCTTACTGCTCTCAGCAGCAGTACCTTTCCCTGTGAGTGTTTTGTTTTCAGCTTTCTCTTGGAAGTTGATAGCATTGTACAGAGACAATATAAAACAGAACCCAGCATGGCAAGCTCCAAAACAATATCGCTTGCTCACCATATGAATGCTATCCTGTCAATTTGAAGCTGGCTCTTTAGGCTCTTCAGCCTGCTGGGGTGTGCTATCAGATCCACTGCTGACAGTCTTTTCCCAGCATCCCTACCCAGCATCAATCCCAGGAGTGATTACTGCAAGGCAGCAATCCTGAATAAGCCTATTTTCTGAACTGAGGAGTGAGGGAGATTTATTGCCATTTTTGCATCAAATCTGTGAGCCCAAGGAATGGAGAAAGTGAACAAAATTGTGAGAGGCATCATATCTGGCTTCAGACAGGAGCGTCTCTGGCAGCTGATCAAAATGGCAAGAAAAAAACCAACCATCCAGCTTTCCTCAACAGGCACAATTCACTTCCAACCACCAAGGCTGATGGAACTGTAGATGTCACATTGCAGAAAACATCATGCAATGATGTCTCTGAATGCTTCAGATCACTAAAATGACTGTAGATGAGTGACATGAGCATCCTGTCTTTCAAACACTCTCCAGAATCTTCTGCTTTGTTTGGTGTGTATTTAGCAGCCACCATTTTAATGATAATGTATTAAAACAGGTGAGCATTTACCAGGTTAAAATCCATTCTTGGAGCAGAATAATAGTTATATCCAGGATGTTAGTGTTGCCAGGACTGACAGCCAAACTAATCTGCCTTCCCTCCTGGCCAACTGAATGGACTGGTTACTGCAGCATTTCGTCAGGCAGAGCCAGAAGCAGAGTGTTGAGGATACAGCCCCCACTGTAGAGCAAACCAGTTTTCTGTTGTTGCACTCCCTGATGGCCACTACTTTCTGAACACTCACCAACCAACCGGTAAGAATGTGGCTGCAAAGGCCACAGCCAAAGGGTTCTTAGGCAACTGTACTTTGCTAGGATCCCATTTCTTCTCTACAGTCAAAGATAGTCTCTGAGACAGAAGAATTTGTGTGTCTGTAGGATATATAGCAGGGTGGGCTTTTTGCATAAATATATAAATATTTTTGTTTTCAGAAAGACATAGGTAGTTCCTGAATTTACAAGTCCTCATTAAAAAGTCATTTTCCTGGCAAGCTACAACTTTATTTTGACATCTCCTTCTATATTCAGAATGAGATTCAAACCAAGATAGAAGATGCTAAAAGTGGTTGTCTAAAATTATGCCATTTATTCCCTGTTAGGCACTTGAATAATTGCTTTAATTTTGTAAAGCTCTAAATACCTATCAGCTCAAATAAAACAAATAACATCAACTTTGTTTCTAAAATGCCAGTTTTGAAACAGAGATGCCTCTGGAAGTACCTGACTATAGGCTTAGAAGTTTGGCTCCAAACACACAAATTTTTCAGTCCATACTTTTGTAATGGAGACAGTTATGTTGGCTGGATATGCAGTTAAATGAGAAGCCTGTATGCTCAGCGAACAAGCGAAAAAAAGTGTCTTTAACTCTCAAACTAACACATATGGACTTGTAGATGAGACTGAATTTATGAGTGTACTTACATATGACTGTTGTATGAGACTGATACTTAATATATGTCTGTTGCATGAGACTTACATGTTATGCAAGACTGAATACTGAATTAAGCAGTTACTAGCACCAATAAAATTCCAAGGACTCTAGTACATCAACAAAACTAATTATCTCATAGAAGTATCTGTTTTCTTTACAAAGAAAATTACGGTTTTAAATAATTTCTGTTCCCTCTTCAATGACTCAAAAACATCACTAACTATATAAAACATAACTTTTAGCTATAATTATTTGAACACTGATCCAGTCTCATTCCTGTCAGTAATTTCTGTCCCCTGAAAAACCATGACAACACATGTCATGTCCTTAACTGTCTCCACAGGACTGGACTCTGGGTAAGAACTTGGACTTCACTGGACTGACAGGGTTTTCATGCCGAACTTATATAGTAGGGCCTCATGAACATCAAATTACTAATTTTATTGTCATGAAAATAAGGTTTAGAGTTTAAGTTGCTATGGAAACCCTGGCTCAAATTTTTCTGAGTTTGGAAGAATTAAAATGAAGGCACCTGAAAACATGGCAGAAAGGGTATGTCCAAAAAGAAGGAAAAATCATGTGGGAACAACATGTACTTCCAGTGGGCTGGGAGAATTATTTAAAGTTGTTAGACAGCAGGAGTGAAATTTGTGTTGGACACAAAATTCACTGTATTTGGCCAGTGCACAAGTATGAACATGATGCTACAGTGCTCCCTTACTGGTCCCTTATTGTACGGCTGTTGTGCCATGACAACCCTTCAGACACATCTGGATCTGTAAGAAAGGACATTGCAAAACAGCTACACCACCAAAGCATCTTCTGGTCTCTTTCTGTAGAGGAAAACAGGTTGATCTGCCTGAAGTGAAACCCTGACAGAAAGGTTTCTCCTGGAGCTGTTCAGCTGGAGTGGCTAATGTCCAGCTGGGTCCAGAGGCCCCACAGATTTCATCTTCTGTTGCAGTGCTGCTACAATTTTCTTCCTGTGTGTATTGTTTATTAGGTAAGGGTTTGAGAGATGAGTGAGAGACTTCAACTTCTCCTTCCAAAGGACCACTGCTTCCTTCTCTCTGTTATTGCATTCCTTAACAAGTTGAACTTTACCTCTCTGCAATGTCACATTTGTATGAAACCAACCAGTGACTTCAAATGGAGGAAAAGGTGCATGTGGGAGTGCATGTGTGCACGTCCACTTAGTACAATCTCAGAAACATCTGTTCCTTAAGCACCTGCAGGTTAACATCAGCCTGCCTAACCTGGGTCTCCTTTCTCCCTTCCCTGACAGTTCAAAGAAACTGATATAGGGGGAACTCTGGGCTACCACAAGCTCACCCTGCCCAGACAGGCATGAGAACAGAGTCACAGCAGGGTAGGTGGTGTTCACAAACCTTCTGCATATTCTTCACCAGAAGAATATGAAAATAAGATAATATGACTCTGACTCAGGGTGGCTTTCCAATTTGAAATCCCAAATAGATAGATCAACGTGGTGTGTTTCTGTACAAAGTCTGTAGGAGGCACAGGTTAGATGCTGAGTACACAAGGATACCTGTTGTGAACTGAGATATTTCCCTCTTTTCCTTACACGTAATTATTCTTAACTCTGCTTTGTTTTTATTGGTATGATTCCCCTTCCTTCACTTAGATACCCTCTGTGTGTGGAATATGTTTTTCCTATTATACAAGCATTGTTTTCTTTCCTTTCCAGATTACATCTGTAGCAGCCACCAAAACTGTATATCATTTGTAAAAGTCCTTTGTCTCTTTTAACCAGTTTTAAAAGTGGTCTCTCTGCTTTCAATTTAAAATATGTTGCTTCTAAACTGCACATGTGCAACTTTCACCTTCCACCTGCCCTTGGCATCTCCATTTCCACCTCCATGGTTTGTAACTACAAAGGACTGCTAAAAGCCCTAGCAGATGATGAAAATAAACCTGTGTATCAGAAACACTCACCTTTCGAGGTCATTCGTCACTTGGGTTTTGAGACTGACAGCAAAACAGGGTTTATTAACCAATAGTCTCGTTTCGTCCAGTCAAAGGAAAATATGGATCAAGAAAATGCCATGAACATGAACACACCCAAGCTCTGACTTAGGTGAGATGAATCCAACTAGTCCTTTAGGTAAGGTGTGACACAGCTCTAGGAACATTAATGTTTCATTGAAGCCACAGATGTTGGAGGACCCTCATCTACAGGAATCTCAGTTTAAAAAGTAGGTTGTTAGTTCTCAGATTTGTGGGGAAAAGCTTAAAGGCATAACCCAATTCAATGATTCAACTTCGGAAAACAAATAAACATCTTTTTATTCTGGTATAAGTATAATGGTCTCTTGTTAGGGCTCCCTATGGTATAAGCTCCCAGTCAGTCCAGCTGCAAGTGTCCAGCTGTAGGTAAATAAATGGATATTCAAACCAAGGGGAAAAAGATGGTCAAAAAGGGATTTTACCTGCCTGCCCCCTGTGCAATGACTTTTGTAGACATAACAGAGAAGCTGCCAGCTTAGGATAGGCCGTGTGTTCCAACAAGTGCTCAACACTTCAGGTAGGAACAGCACTTGTACCATAAAAACACTACAGTGCAAGGACATTATGAACAATACTGCAGACAATACAGTTCTTTCAAAACAACCCATTTTTAAACATTTTATAATTGCAGTGTTGTTTGAAATAGATCGTATCTGAATTTACTTTCTCTATTATTTTTAGCCACAAAATCTACTTCACCTCTTTCAGTGGAATTTTTCCGTTAATGGCATAAAAGACAAGAAAAAAATGTTTTGTGCAGGTTTATACAAACTCCTGTCAGCTATGATGAATTCAGCAACAACAAATATTTTTCCCTTTAAAAAAAGAGAAGGGTTTAAGGGAAGTGTGTGTCAAAATACCTCAGATCTTTCCACATGAAACTTTAAAATATAGTTCCCCTCACTGAACTGCAGGACTTTCATTTATAGCCTCAACTGTGAAAATAAGAACAGCTTACCTGCAATTCATCATAAGCTACACCAATCTCAAAAAGTGTGCATGGACATGTGCCTGCTTCTTTCCATACCTAGGAACTTTCATGCAGAAACACATTCTCCAGCAAAACTGGAGAAAGGATTTTCCCCCCTCAGAATTTGCAATGTGGGTAAAAGAAACCTCTTGAGCCAAGCAGTTCTGTGTTTTTAAATTATTATTCTTTGTTCTTTAGAGTAAACTAAAAAAATCCACAACACAGCATCAAGTCATCAGGACTAACAGGCCTCATGCATCCCCTCCCTATCTCCCAGCACCAACAGGCCTCCCCACAGGCTTGCTGACTTCTCAAACATTTGTGTGCCATACACCAGGATGCTCACCCTGTGTTGAACCTTTTCTAGGACATAGTGACTTTCTCCTCCTCCTCTTCCTCCTCCTCCCTGCCCACCCATAAACTCTGCCTTTGGCAGTGTTCAGGCTTTTGTTAAGAACTGCAACATATGCTGTAACTCTACACAGGCTGGTGTTCCTGCCACCCAAGCCATGAGCCTGAGGAAAGTTGGAATTACTGTTGGAACTACCAAGAGTTTTTGTGGGCAAAGGAGCAATGCACGCCAATTCAGCTCAGCCTTGTTGCTGATTTCTATCTGATTAGCTGCCCATTAACTTTAGCTTCTCCATTGTCATTACTCCTGCAAAGTATGTCTCCCCTTGCACTGACTACCGTTGTTTGTGATTACGTTTGCTCAGACTCATCAGCATTCCTGTTGCAAAACTACTTTCGTTTTGTTACATTCTGGAAGTACCATCTAATCTCTGATCTCACTGCTGCTGCATTTTGAGACCATGGCAGTCCTCTGCAGCAGCGTTTGACTTACTACCTCCTGAGAATTTAATTATAGAATCACAGAATCTCAGAGCATGCTGAGTTGGAAGGGACCCACAAGGATCATCGAGTCCACCTCCTGACCCTGCACAGGACCATCCCCAAGAGTCATGCCATGTGTCTGAGAGTATCATCCAAACCTTCTTGAACTCTGTCAGGCTCGGTGCTGTGACTACGTCCCTGGGCAGCCTGTTCCAGTGCCCAGCCACCCTCTGGGTGAAGAAACTTTTTCTAATATCCAACCTAAAACTTCCACGACACAACACCAGGAATTACCACTACCCTTACTTGAGATGACTAGAATAATCAAAACATGGAATAACTGAGTTCTTTTGTTTACCTGTCTCACTGCCCATGGGGGACTTCACAGGACCATGAAGTACCTCCAGTAATGGCAGTAACACAATGGGGAACAACGATGGTGGGGTCATGTGGGAACAACATCACAGTGATTTGAACTGAGACTCATCTACTGCCTTGCACTGGGGCTGCAAAACCTCTTGGGAGAAAGAAAAATGGGGAGAATTGCAAGGCTGAGTGTTCTGTTTCAAGTCAAGTTGCATTTTTCCTCATCTACATTATTATAACTTGCATCACTAAAACATGTTAAAACACCTCCCACATTTTTCAAGAAAGTATCAATAAAGTGTATGACATGGGTAAGGGGTATCTGACCCTTGATTAATTGTTTAACATGAATCATGGCAATGATATTTTATTTGTATTATTTACAGGAGGGGATATTGCAATGCATGGCCTTGCTACTTTCTGCTTCTCTCATTCCCTGACGGACATTACATACCATATACACATTCTTTAACAGTCAATATATGAGTGCTCAGAAATTAAAAGCTCACATTAGGGAGAAGTTTGGGAATGGAGCTTTTGAAAGAGCAATGCATTTTTGCACTGAAACATAAAATAAAAAAAAAGAGCAGGGCTTCAAGGCAAAAGAGAGAGTGTGTGTTTATGACCTAGTTACTATGAGGTACCTTTCTCTTCTGCTAAGTGCATTGATTTCTTGGTCACACTCTTGTTGCATAAATAGGACAGCTGAAGATAGACTATTCCTCTTCTCAGGTTCAAGCTGGTTTTCACAAAATCAAGGAGAAGAAAGAAAATGCAATTCACATCTAGGCAGCCTATGAGTTTGCTTGTTTGTTTGGATTTTCCCTGCTCTCTCTAAAAGAAGCGCTTGTACGCTTCTAAGTTTAATAGGATATGGGAACACAAAATTCAGGGCAGTCATTTTCATGGATTGTAGCTTTCTTTTATGCATTGATATCTGCTTTTTAAAAGCATATAAACGTGAGAGCCCTAGTATTTCTTATGTCTGGAAGGCAAAGGTTTCTTAGCTACTGTTGACACTCATATACAAAGCAGCAACCTGGAGAAAGATGGCTCCTTTATGAAATTCAGCTTTATCAAAGCAGACAGCTGTCAGCTTCTTACCCACAGCACATATGAGGAGCCATGACCCAGCCCCCTCACACTGCACCAGGGATTATTTCCAGTGTTGCTGGCTGCCCTTCATCCTTCTCTCCCATGAAGCAGAGACATGAGGGCCAGCTGGCCCAGGCCCCACTGCTGCTTCTTAAGGCACAAGCACCCTTTTCAGAGGGGGACTGTGCCCCATCCTAAGCTCGTGGGTCCCTCGCCAACCTTGGCTTCACTGCTCAAGGCCTTTGCACCTTAGAGACCTTGGCGGTGCAAGGGTCCACCAGCACCCTCGGGACAGGGCTCAGCCTCCTGCCCAATCTCCACAGGGGAGAGCACAATCATTGTGGTTCTTGGGCTTCAGCTCATGAGAAAGGGGGCCAAGGCAGCGGTGACAGTGTCAGTCCCCCAGGGGGTGTCCTGGTCCCCTATTCTCCCAAGCACAGTGAAGATTTTTAGGTCCAAGTTACAGCTGGAGTGCTGCTGGCTCTTCACCCTCAGCACAGAAGCAAAGCCTTGATGTCCCTTGCTGCCTAAAGTATGGCCATAAGTCTGTGATGGATCAAGGACTAGGCTGTCTCACAGAAATGTAATGGCATCATAATGGTGCATGGTAAAGTAGATGGCCATGGCAAATGGTATACGGGGAACTTCAGAGTGAAATCCCACCTCAGGGGAAGTCAGGCAGGAAGTCATGGACATCATTGAGCCCAAAGGTCCTAGGTTTCTCTCCTGTCTGGACTAAAGGAACCTGAGTTTTGCTATAGAAAACAAAGAAAAAAGGAGGGAATGTTGGTCTCATTTTTTCTGTTGTTTTTTTCCACCCTCCTTCCTTTCTCTGCCTACAGCCTTCCCTCAGCGATCCCACTATGGTGAGACTAAAAGAAACTGCTTTCCCAAATGCAGTTTGAAAGTGGCCACACTATTGACAAACTAGACTTTCCCTAGAACTGACTGGCATCTGCATGTCTTCCCCAAGCATGGCAAGGATAGCATTCTCCCACTGCTTAGGATCAGCAGGCACAATTCAAACACCACAACCTCATTGTGCACCAGGCACTGGCTTGACAAAACAGGAGAGCCATGAGACAGCAGTTTCACTTCCCCTGTGCTTTGTTGCTTCTGCTCGTGATATTTAAAGAGCATTATGGGATTCTGTGCACTTAATAACTGCGCTCTCAGAAGGATTTGGTTGCTGAATACAAATAAGAAGCTATGTTATTAGGTTTCATGCATTTTGATACATTTTATTACAGTTTCCTTCTTTATTTTTTGTTTTTAAGAAAAAGGAGGATTCAAGCAGGGAGGAAAAGCTTTCTCTGCAAAACAGTCTTATTGTCAACCTCATATCTTGCAAACTTTCAGGATAATACTTGCCCCTCTAGACATGTCAATGATTTTTAAATTCCAAAGAGTTATATTTCATAAGTGTACGAATATTTGAGAAAGCCTGTCACCATCATCTCCAATTATCTCAGGTTGAAAAGGCAGATGCCTAGGCAGATTCTTGGCTACTCAGATATTGGTAGCATTTTATTTTTGCTTACAGCTCGGAGGAGAAAGCTGTCCCTCTTTACCTCCCTCATCTGTTCCCTTACCTGAGAGCTTCCCTCTGCCCAAACTGCTTGCTCCTTCATCTTCACTTCTGTGCAATCTCCTAATTTTGCTCCTTATCCCATGCCACCTGTTCGCTATCATTTGCATGGAGGCTTTTCTTACCTTGCCCTCATCATGTCCTATCTCCTTTCCATCCTGCTGTGTTCCCAGTAGACTCCATCTAATCTCCCACTTTTCTGACTTGTTCCATCTCTGCTCTGCACTGTCAGGACCCGCTGCCAATCTCCTGTCCTTACTCACTATTCTGATTTATTCCAGTCCTTACCCACACCTACCCTTCTGCCCTAGTGGTTTTTCTGCTGCTATCCCCACTCTCTTCCTTGCCTTGCTGTCTTCCACTTCTCTTCTGGCTGATCCATGGCTTGAGGAAAACATTACCATGGCAGTGTAATTGGTGGAGAAGCAAGCATACGTTTCTGCTGCAGAGGATCTGCCTGTGTAGCACATATAATACATCTCAGGCGTGGGTGCTTCATATCCATCAGTACATCTGCAGTCTGAAATTAGAAATCTGAAATCTTAATTGTATGCTCAGTAATGGGACCAAAATGTTGCCATGGTGAAATAACAAGAGAAAGGATAAATGATAAGACATTGAAAAATGAATTTTCATCACAACATCATGTCCCACAAGAAAAAAACCTCAGTCTACTCCTGTACTGTAGTGTCTCTCATTTTGACTAGAATAAAGGAGATTTTGTCCCCATATCACCAAATTAGCTTCCGCTGCTGGGTCTGAGGTGATCCAGAATAGGAGGTTCTGCAGTGTTTTTCACCAATCTGCAGTTTTGTGCCCCTGTGATGATGTTTTATCCTTACTCTGTGCTCAGCATTCCTCCTGACAGCATGCCGGTGAAAAGCACAGTGCTGACAGCTACTGTAGGGGCTGGCAGCTGTATCCAGCCCAAATTGCTCCTCTTGTCTGCTGGGGCTGGGACTGAAAGCAGTGGGCTGAAATTACAGAAAGGAGTTTTGTCTGTTCCTGAGGAAAACATCTACATTAGAGCTGGTGAAGCAGAGCGGTTGATTGCTGGGGGATCCCGTAGGGACCACGTGATGGGAGGGTTTGGGGAAGAGGTCACACTAAGATCTCTCAGAACAGGTTTTGACAGAGATCCTGCCCCGAGGCAGGGGATGCTCTGCATGACCTATCGGGCCCTGACAGGACTATTTTCTGTGAATCCGCTTGAGGGTTTTCTTGTGGCCATTTCTGTGGCTTCACAAAATGTCAAGGAGTTTCCTTCTACTTATCTTTGCTTAATTTTCCAACCCCCTTTAAAAGCACATGCATTATAATGTGACTATGTATGTGTTCAGACTTGCTTAGTTTTAATGACAAAATATTTATTTATAACTCTTAAAGCTCACTTAGTTTAATATTTGGATTCTTTCTATTTTACATCTAATCAAGAAGCGGGACATTTTCTGTTATCCCTCACAAAGCTGGATTTTACATAGAATATCACAAATGCATTAATATCACCGTAACTTCTTTAAATTTTTAATGTTCTTGTCAGCTTATCTGTCTGATAGCTTAATTACTCTTTCACTCTTCCCAACAGGCTGCAACAGAGTACAGCTTCTGATTATTTCCTGACCTTTCCTTATTTTTTTTTCTGATTCATTCTAGTTAAACTGGGAAGTTTGGGGGTTTTTTCTGAAACTTTGCTTCACATGCAAAGCGACTTTGCCAATTATTTTTTTCCTTCTGATTATATGCTACAAGTATCTTTTTTTTTCTTCTTTCTAGAAGGTAGGCAGAGTTTTTAGGCCCTTGCTCAAAAGCTGTTCCAGTACATTTTGAGCAGAAGCTTTTCTAAGCTGTCCCCTACAGAGAGTCAAAAACCTCTTTGTTTGTGGATATATGCAGCATCAAAACATGTTAGCTACAGGAATGAGACAGATGTTTGCCTTTGCAATCTGATCCTTGCCATTGCAGGCTGGATTCCCTCACTGAGCCATAAGGTCCTTAAGGGTCAGGCAAGTGTACCAGGCACATCACCCATGTCAGGGATGGGAGAATAAAGGCTATAAAGGTGTGATGAATAAGGCAAGCCCTGGTACCATCTGCATGTCACTAGCTGAAGCAGGCAGCCTGATACCTGCAGAAAAAGTAAACTGAGTCACAACCGGTGGCTAATAAAGCATCTCCCTTTCTGCAGCAAGGTCAGGACTGTGGCACTGGGGGTACACCTGTGTCACAACCAAGTACCAGCCCAAGTGCAGTGCTGCAGGAATGTCACTCCTGGAACACATCTTGGCACAGCAGGATATTGAGTGTGGAAGCCACAGGCTTCACCATTCTGTTCTCTTTGTGACATTTCTGGTGCTACAAAGGTGAGTTGTGATTTGCTCAGACTTGTTTGTTGGCAACAGTCATTTCTGGTCCTGTGGTGTCCTTCCAAAGGGCTGCCAATGCTGAGACACTTTCAGTGAGGGGTTGGCAATGCCAAACCCTCTGGGGTGCTGCCTAACTTGTCCACATGGCATGGTGCTGCCTGGATGGATCCAGAGCTCACACGCTCATACCCAAGAGATTTGCACACACATGCCAGAATGCAAGCACATTCTTAAAGCGTCCTTTTGTAAAGTCCTTTTAGAGAACAATAAGATGGTAGGAAAGAGCTAGGAGGTTCCATGAGAGCAATCAGTTTCAGACTGATCTAATTTCCTTCCTTGATATATAAGCATAACAGGCCAAACCAAAGCACAAATGTGGTGTTGAAGCTGTTAAACCTTCTTGACCATCTCGCACAATATTTTCATAAAATATTGGAAAATATGATCAAAATAATAGTGGTTTAAAATGGATACAGAACTAGTTGAAAAAGCCTCCTGAAAGAGGTGTTATATATATTCCACTATCAATATGGGAGGGCACTTTTAGTGTGGTCAGTCCTGAATACGAGCCTAGGAAATATTTTCAATGACGATTTGCATGATAAAGTAGACTATATGCTTATAAAAGCTGAGCATGCTACCAAGCTAGCAGGGGTTGTAAGCACCTCAAAGGACAGGATCAGAATTCAAAATGATCTTGATAAATTGAAGGACCTGAAATCAATAAGATGAAATTCAATAAAGACAAGTGCAAAGTGATACACTTAGCAAGGAGAAATCAAATGCACAAATACAAAATGAGGAATAACTGGTGAAGCAGCAACTCTGCCAGAAAAGGTCCTGAGGGCATTATATATCGTGAGCTGAATATAAATTAGCAACATGATCTTGACTTAGAAATGGCTGATGACATTCTCATATGTATTAATATGTAAGTTATTACAGGAAATAGTTGTTTTCATTTACTTATTTGCTTGATACTGGCTAGGTCAGTGACAAACCACTGAGTCTGCTCTGGACAGCAAATTTAGCTAAAGAACAAAACAGCCTGGAAGAAAGAAACAATAAAGACTAGAGAACAGCAGAATGTAACCTATAAAGAAAGAGTGAAAAAAAATACTGTTTCTAGTGAGAACAATGACTATTTTCAAATATATAAAAGCACCCTTTGCAAAAAGCACCATCAAATGAATTGTTTTGCCAATTGAAGGAGACAGGAAAAGTTGCTGTTGGCTTAATTTTGCAGTAAGAGAGAATCAAATTTGATATTAATAGAAATGAAGGGACAATAGTTCAACATTGTTTTGTAGAATATCCTCATTTGGGTAGGTGGTATTGTAGGAAGCTTTTAAGACTGATCAGAGAATTCAGTTCTAGTGCTGGCCTAGGTACACCTATCTTACTTCACAGTAGAAAAATTAATTGAATAGCAAGTCTTTTGTTCTTTAACACAATATGAGGCAGCACTATAGAACTCCATTTTTAAATCTTGCTTTGGTAGTTGTCTTGTTCAGCTATTAATTTCAACAAAACCCCCTGAAGATAGGGGATGGACTAAAAGTACCCTTTTTAGAATTGTGTTGGTAAGATGCTGACACAAGGGTCAATTACTTTCTGAGCACACATTGCAGTGCCAGACAAACACAGAATAAGGCCATAATTCCTAAACTACACATTTGAGAGACCAAATGAATGCAGGTCCATAGAGGTGCAGAAGGACTTCAGGACATAATATTAATCAGCATTGCAGTGGTACAAGCATGAAAGCGATGTACTTGTCTTTTTTTTTGTAGGTGTTGCAGCCAAGGAAAATGTTGACGCCAGATCTGAAGGGCAATAACAAAGTGCTTTTCCTGGGTAGTTTTTTCCAAGAACGAGAATAGGGGGGAAAAAAAGCAAAATATTTGTTTGAAAATGTAGAAGACTAGTGAGAAGCTGGTATTTGGGCCAAAGAAGAGTGTTTACTTTTATAGAGCATGGGTCTCACAGGAGACCCTGAGAAGACAGGAGATGTTGGCACACTGGAAAATTAATGTGTGTTTACAAAGACAAGGTTGCTATTGTTATTGTGGCTGGTTGGGAAATTCAGATGTACAGCATAAATTTGAATGGATGAGAGTTAGAAAGGCTTTAGGTTGAGATGCAAGGTGATGGCTTAGACCAAATACAAGAATTTGGTTGGATAAGAAAGCCTGTATCTTTGACACATTGTGTGAAAGAGTCTTGCACAGTCTTGATTTGAGAACTGAGAGAGAATTCAGGTAACACCCAGGTAACAAGAATAAGTGACAGGCAAGATAATGGCATTGCCAAAAGCAAGACGGAGAGGAGCAATGAGGAGGAGTTAGGAAGAGAGCTAAGAAATTGACTTTTAAAATACTGAAGTTGGATTGGCAGTGGAAAATCCCAAACTGGATGCCAGGAAGACAGGCCAGATCTGGGACAGAGAATCACACATCTAGGTCATATGATCCAACTTCTCTAATATACAAACCTTTCTGCCCATCCACACAACCAAGACAATTCTTCATCTGCAGTAACATTTCTGGAGAGTATGATGCAGACAGAAAATGCAGAGGGAACCCCTACCAAGGACCTGGAGGGAACATAAAACTACTCCCTGGAGAGTAGAGTGAAATTGTAATAGGCATGAGAGAGGAAAGTTTCAAAGGAGCCAGCTGAAATCAAGGATATCACAAGGTATATGACAGGTTAACTTAGCTACTACTTAGTACTATTTCTTAGTAGGGACAAGAAGGGCACAGACTCTTCCCAGAAACTGAAGCCTTAACCTGCTGGGACCATGAATTTCTTGTCATCCAAACTGAATAAGTGCATTTCAAGCTCTCTTCTCAAGACTGGGGGAGGCTTTATAAATCTTTCAAGTGGCCATCTGTTACTGAATGCTATCATTTTTGCACATCTTACCCAGGTCTGTACATAACTTCTTTCATATTTAACCAGTGCATAAACTCTGCAATGCATTTCTGGTGCTTCTCAACTCATGACAAATGATGTTGACCCAGAGATATCAGCTCCTGTACTCTCCAGGACTACCTCACTGAACAAAACCACCACCTAGCACTGAGCACACCCTGCTGCTGCAGCTGTAGGGTGAACTCTGGGACATGAGCTGAATGCAAAGCCCCATGCTGGAGTCTCAACAAGGCTTGCTGAGCAAATGTCCACGTTGCTCAGCACTCAATGCACCTTGGTTCTGTGTAACATTGTGTGGTCAGGTGAGAATGACAACAAGACACTCACCCAGAGAGCTCCTTATCTAAGCAGGAGAGCAGATGATAAGACAAGGAACTGGCTGCGACAAAATGTCCACAGAAAACATGGTGAAATGAAACACAATTTGCTTGGGTTATGTGACTTTTTCTTAACTGCCTTTATTATTTTCAGAGTGCTACTTAAGATTTCCTGAGGAAAAGACTAATATTTACTATCAGAAATGTTATGAAATTATCCTGATTTTATGGCTTGAGCAATGAAAATGTGTCGTGAACAATATTTATTCTCTCAGAGAAACCTGGAATTCTCCTTGTCCATTATTAATAGACTGCTGTTATTCCTAATATTTTCTAAGTTTGTACGATTTCTTGCTTGGAAATCTACTTTTTTATTTCTTTTGGCAATCTCAGATGTCTCTTGCAATGAATAATAAAAAATTAAACAGTGTGACTGTAACAAGAGGACACTTAGAAACGGAAGATGAGCTGAGTCATGGGGCTGAGCATGGCCTTTTTCCTCTGTCGTGCGTTCCACAAGGCCTCCCAGCATCACCACCCTGGCTCTGCTCCACAGAGAAGAACTCAGCATAGCAACTGCCTATAAGCAGACAGAAATCTTATAAGGTACAAGGTCTCTCCTTTTCATACTGGGAATATGTTCTACTTTTAGAGTTCCCTATATGCTTTAATTTTTTTTTTTTTAAATGATCTTGCCGTCTATACTAAAATGCTGCTATGAATTTTATAAATTGATGTCCAAGTTATGAAATGAGATGACAACTGAAAAGGGAACGAAGAACTGCCTGTTCCAGCTTGAGAGTCTCTTTTCTAGGTGTAATTTTCTCTATTTCATTACTTACCATTTGAAGATAATAAAATATCTTTTTCTGACCCTTCTGTAATGTGCTCTGTTACACTGAATTTAAGAATTGAGATTACAAATATAGAATAAGGAGAAAGAAAGAGACTCAGTTTCAGCTCCAGTGAACAGGCTTTATTTCCTCTAACTTCTTGCTGCTTTTATACACCATTCTAGCTCCAATGACACTGGAGATTTATATCTGCAGCCATGGCAGAATTGGCCCATGCATTGAGGGAGATGAATACTTCAGAAACAATGGACAAATAGTTCAAAACCTCACCACCATTTCTTTGGTGTAGACGATTTTCATTCCCTTCAGGAATTAAATGCATGGAAATATACCCAATATGTATTCAAGAAATATTAGCCAATATTTGCAACTTCTCAGAAGTTTCAGAGTAAACTGGGGAAAAAAAAGCTTTATGTTCTCAGCCCTGAAAAAATGTCACCAGTGCTTTAAACACTGAATTAGGCTACCTTCCTCCTTATGCTTTGGGCTCAGACTAATTTAATAGCTGTCTGTCAAGGTGTGGCTCAGGGGAAAATGTGCACAAACCTGTCCTTTTTCCATGCAACTGTTACATCCCTGGGAAGCAAACAAACGCAGACCCAGACCCGTTCTGTATCATAGCAGCCAGTGCAGCGGCCCTGTCAGCGAATGCTCCTGGTCATGTGGGGGTTTCCACATCTGAAAGATTCAAGCTTGCTGCATTTTTCCCATTTCTTGCTCTGTGGATGCATTCCAGATCCCAGGTGTAAACAGGCTTGCACAGCATTAAGAAAAGGGTAAAAAGCAGAAAGAGCCAAAGCCATCACTGTAGGACCGAAAGCTCATAAGAAACATCTGCAGTGACCTTGGCACACAGCAGGAGGGACAAGGCTTGCTGCACAGGACAGGGAAATGGCAGACCCCCAGGGAAGTCAGGGGGGCACACCAGCACCTGTGGGCTGGTTTGCACCTTGGTCTGCCCAACAGGTGCTGCCTGACATCAGGTGTGCCTCCAGCAGCACAGCAGTTAGGGGCCTCTGGGTGCTCTCTGAGTCCTGATCTAGGATGGGAGTGAGACAGAACAGGTAAAATGTTAACAAAATCAGATTATTAGGTGAAAATCATTAATCACATTGCTGGATTACTAAGGCAATTGTCATTAATTGTCTATACTACAAGAAAATTGGAGTCATAACCTTTTAGCCATTTTACATATGAGGCCAGAAAATACATTAATACTCACCCTGGAGTTTGTAAAAAGCCTTTGAGGTGCAAGTTATATCTATTTGTCCTATTAGTCAAATTTCCAGGATGTATAGTAACAATAGCCTGTTTTTATCATAGTTATGAAATTCTCAACACAATTTTCAAAAATTCAATATTTATAGACAGGAACTTGTAACACCTTTAATGCTATTCAATTTTCAAGTAAATATGTGACGCTATATGACAAGCATCAATGACACAAACGTCAGTAAGATGTCAAGTGCTAAGGCAATGATGACTCTGAAAAAAAATTAAAATTTTAAAAATAAAAATGAGACTAAGAAAAATTCATCACTGGAAGTCAGAATGCTGTTGTGTGGGATGTTGCTTGTACAAAAACAAAGCTGCATATTGTTCATATAAAAGGGAGATAGAGCTTGCACTGAGACGTGTAGATATATCCTAGATAATACCAACAGTATTTTGCAATGAACTGTTTCTCTTGCTATAGTATCTGAGCATCATCGAATTGCATAAATATCAACAACTCACATAAAAAGGACTATTTAGAATCATTCCTATAATTAGTAAAAGAAGTTGCTGTTACCTTTTTCACTACATGGAACAGAGATTCTATGTGCATATTTTTATCACTTTTTTCTCGGTTCAGAAATGCACAATTCCTAAAGCATAAAGATCTAGCCAGAATCTGTTCCTGAACCCAAGAAAACAAGCACAGAAAGTGAAATCAAAGAACTTGGTTGTTACCCTGGCACGTTTCTAGCCTGCTCCCAGCCTCCTGTTTCCATGGCTATCTGAAGCTGCAAGTGCTGCTGCGGTGCTTTGCATCTCCTGAGTGTCTTCAGATAGATAAAAATGAACTCATAATCTTCCCCTATGGAAAATAGGTTAAAAAAAAGGGTTAGAACTTGAGGAGAGTGGATAACTCTAATTCATAAATACACACTTTCCTGGCCTTGACCACAGGAAGGGGGAGGTAAACCATAAGGACAGCTTTTCTCATTCAGATGTAGCGAAAACACAGATAAAGCTTGTCAGATTTTCTTCAGTGACAAATTCAGGATATAAACCCTTAATTTACTGTATGGATTTACCTTCATTTTTAACCAAAACCCCGACCTAATGGATTTGCATCTAGCCTCTTCTTGAACTGTGGGACTACAGCTTCAAAATGTGAAAGGAGATTAATGGGCACAAAAGGAAGACCCAAAAATTCCCCCAGGCAACAGAGTAACTTCAGCCTTTCGGGTAGAAAGGAAAACACCCTTCATTTCGATGAGGTAGCAGGGATAGAATACCAGATTTACTTTCCTACTGGGGGCAACACACCTGAATTTCTGACTTCCCCTCAGGGATCTGAGCCCCGTGGTCAAATGTCACCAGGGGGCTGGCAGGTCTCTGTCCTTTGTGCCACTGACAGCTCTGGCTACTCCATCTTTGGGCTGCCTCCCCATACAGGAAGGGTGACAGCTGCTTTGCTGTGGCTCTTCTCTCCCCACACCTCCCTCAGCCAGGACAAGGGGAGCATTTGTAACAGTACAACTAAAAATGTACCTTATGCAGCCTGGAGGAGCTGAGTTGTCTCAAACAGACCATCACACTTATTGTGAACTGAACAGGGAAAGGGGCTCTCTGTAGTCCAGCTTGCATGACAAATGGTTAGTTATCAAAGGTGAGCAAGCAAGGAAATGAAAGTAAAAAACAAAACTAACCACCTTTTTAGCAGTGTGATTTGCTTTGTGCATCCCAAAGCTGTTCAGGGAAGAGGTTCCAGATGCTTTTTAAGAAATATTTCCCTCTTATTTGTAAATGGTCAGAAGATAATTGTCAGACTTATGGAAGTGTTTATTCCTCTTAACAGAATTGTCTACCCTGGAAGCATTTACCTCCGAGCTAGCTGGCTGGGCTTTTTCATGGTCAACAGAGAGTCACAGAAATGCTGCAGGTCTCATCTCTCTCCGCCAAAGGCAGAGGATCTGAAATACATTGGAAGGAACTTGCAGCAGAATTGGCAATCTCTTTCCACTGACTCTGTTGGGAAACCTTCACAGTGAGGTCAGATTAGTGGCCTACAATGTAGACATCTCTATTTGTACAGATCAGTCCTCCATCAAGAAAAATGTTGACTTTTTTCTGTTATAACAGATTTGATTCCTCTATTCCACCTCTCTCTTGACAAACAAAACATTTTGTCAAAGCAAACGTTGAGCTAGAAGGTAAAAACACAGGGCGGAATTACTTTGGTACAAGGATTAATTCGACTACAAGATAGTAGCATAAAATTGCTCTTTGCAGCATAGCACTAAACACAGTATTTTTCATACACTCCTGAAACATGCTACTGATTTTGCTGATGACTACCATAGATTTTGGCTGGCTTTTCTGTTTCATAACCATGACTCCTTGACTTTTTTTACGTTCTGCCATTGCTCAGAAATTAATGCAACCTTAGTGGCAAGTGTTCAGTAGCCCAGATGAGATGCCAAAGGTTAGTAATGACTTTTGAACAAACACTGCTGAAGTGGCAGCGCATACTTGAAAAGGCACAATTTTCCCCGGCAGTACAATATTGTATTTTAACTTCAGAGAGCCTGTGGGTGTCTTTTTATTTGTCAACAGCATGCAACAGAGCACTGCCATTTTGCACTCTGGTGGGAAAGTGTTACTTCAACCTAATTGACTCTTTTTGCTGCATGAAAGTTATTTACCTAGAAATACTAAAGTAGAGGGCCAAATTGCTTTCAATGAAAAAAATCCAATTACTCGAGATCTTTTACAGGATGAAGACATTGCATTGTGGCAGTAGCTACCCTTTGTTGTTAAGGCTAAAATGATGCTGTAGTGAACAAACTCTCCTCAGGCTCTTAATTTCTCTTGGTTGTTGAGTTTGTAGGGCAAAACAGCAGGGCTCTTCACCAAAAGAAAGGGAAAGGAAATGTTATTCAAAACTGGCCAGTTTAGCTGTATTTGGATTATGTTCCGATCAGAGGAACTAAGGAATGAAAATTACACAAGTACTGAATTTCATTTAAACAAGTTGAGTTTATTTTGTGTGTTGTCTTGACATTTAAAAGCTAAGCTGGAAAACTGAGTCTGTGATACCCTTGCTCTAATTCATTCTGCTTTTAGAAATCCATAGGAGAGCAGATCAGTTACTGCATGTCCATAGGAAAGAAAAAACTAGGATTTAGCTCTAAACCAGGAAAAAACAAACAAACAAAAAACCCAAAACAAAAAAAAAACAACAAAAAACAGAACTGAAAAGCCTCACAAGCAAATCACATTAATGTCAGTTTTCAGAAATATGGTGATGCAATTCATCAATTAATTTCTTTGTAAACAAGTAGGAAATAGCAAGGAGACAAACAACAGTCAACACAGGTATGTGAGGAACAGATTACAAACTTCTCTTCCATTGTAGCATGACAAGTTTTGTTGTTAGAAGAAAAATATACTTAATTTATATTTTTTCTTTCCCTGCCCTTTTGACTCTAACAGATGATAGTTTTGTAACCAAGCCTGGGGAACTTGGAGATGACGAAACCAAAATAAGCAACAAAACAGGTTAGAAAACAATAATGTAGGAACAGCTGTTGGCAGTTCATGTCAAACCAGAGGGTGTTTGAAGAGGGGCTTTGCAATGTCCTGCACAGAGTCTGCATAGAATTCACATGCAAGAATAGAAACTAAAACCCAGCGGTTACAAGCCTTGATGTCATTGAGGAGCTCAGGGGAGCTGCTGAACAGAAACAAAGAAGTGTTGTGTGTGGGGTGGTGGTGCAGCACAGGAGCATCAAGAATAAGGTGCACCAATAAACACACCACTTGTGCCAGTGGCCACAAGGTTTCAACAGAGGTACTATGGCCAGAAAGCTCCGTGCTACAGGGCAAATCCAGGAAACCACAGCCCGTGAGAAGACAGAAAATACTCAGGAAAATCTGAGAGGTGTATTATAAAGCAAAGCCTGTTCTATTTGTTATTTGTGCTCCGTGAGTACATACTGTTAAATGAAAGGAAGGCTAGGAGGAGACCTGAGTGTTGGATCGCTGCTCCTTCATTTGCTCCCTGTCTTTTCCCAAAGGTCGCCAAACAGCTCTTGGTGAGGCACCACCCAAGCATAGTTCGAGAAATCATTCAGGCCTCTCTCAAGAGGCAGCAGGGATGTCACTGTGCCCAGCTCAGCTTTCTGCCAGAGTCCTCTTTCAGGAGTCCTGCTGCAGCCTTTGCACTCCCAAGAACCTCTCCCAGCTCTCCCAAATGCCAAATGTCACATGTGGCTCACTGTCCTGCAATATGGAAACCACTGTGGTGGATCACATCCCAGCTTTCACAGTGTCGTAGAGACTCCAGACTGGGAAAATGGCACAGGAATGCCACTGTGGCCTCACAGATGGTGCTGAGGACATCACTTGGAGCCATGGGCTGCATCAGCCAATCTGCTCAGCCTTAACCACCCAGTTCTGCAACACATGGAGATGACCAGTGATCAATACTGGGCTCTTCTGCTTAGCAGTGAGACCGGGATCTGTCTCTGTCCAAATTGTCTTGCACAAAAGTATGACTAATTCTGCAGGTTCATTTGTATCTTCTGAATGCAAATCCCTGAAAACCAAGTGTTATCATTAAAATAAGATACTTATATCCACTTCCTCATTTCCTATACAAGATGTGAAGAAACTTGGTTTTTTAATTCATACCTACAATGTAGACTTAATAGTTCACATTCATCATGTGATGGATACATTTTTTAAAAATAGTTTTCTCTCCCTAAAGCCTTTCCATGACTTATTTCATACACTAATAAAACTTAGATATGGCTAAACAAATGAAGTTCAACCACTTTAACAGCCCTACTCTGAAATCCATGAGTACTTGGAAGACATTGTAATGTATGGTGGAAAAACCTGTGTCCTTCCTAGCAACCATTTCTAACTGAGGCATCAGTGAAGATTACTTTGTTGTTATCATCAGCTACTTCAGAATACAACCAGAACTGTTTTCAAGTTGTAAGTGGCAAACAATCATCTTTCTGAAAAATTTTGGATTTTCTTTCATTAGCAAAAGAAATACAGCTTTTAATTGTCTCATTTTTTGATGTTGTTAATGCATCACCAGCAATGAATTAATGTTACTTCCAAGTATTTTAAGTCTGTGTAAAAATACAAAAATTCTTGTGCTTTGTGAAAATGCTGACATGTCAGAAATAGTTTTCCTCCTAAATATGAAAAGTAGAGTTTTCATGAACAGCAGTGGAAAAAGAAGAGTTGAAGATTGAATGTAGGTCCCTGATAGACTTGCTTGAAATATAGGCTGGATATTACCAGGATATCAGCTCTCTTCAGAGGAAATTCTATCCTCAAACTCTTAAAATTTTGTCATAATAGATACATATCTGAAAAGGTTTTAATTTCAACAAACCTGAGCATTTTTGCATATGTCAAGGAATAATGGCCATAAAATAATACACAAGCAGTTCCACCTCAACATGAGAAGAATTTATTTATGTGGAGGGTGGTAGAGCACTGGAACAGGTTGTCCAGGGAGATTGTGGAGTCTCCCTCTCCGAAAATATTCAAAACCCACCTGGGCACGTTCCCGTGTCACCTGCTCCAGGTGACCCTGCCTTTGCAGAGTGGGTTGGACTAAATGATGTCCAGAAGTTCCTTCCAACCTTAACTGTTCTATGATGTGTGATTTTTAAGAAAAGAAATTAGACAGCATTCCTAACCCTTTCTAGGTTTGGGACACCTACACATAACAGTTGTTAATTTATAGCACATTCTATTTTGAAAAGAGTCTGCAGAATGCAAGCTTAATGTCCCTGTTGTGCATCTTCATGCCATTTATAATTCACATTACAATAATGTACATTACTTTCAGTTTGATCCTCATTACAATTTTCCTTCCTAATTGCAACTTCTTTACACATCCATACAGTGCATGTCCTTATTTTTTGCCCCTAAATGACGTTATTCTAAGTTCATTCTAGGACCATACTCTTTTTGCTCACCAGATGGTAATATTCTGGGCTAAATTAACTCCTGATCTAACTCCACTGATCTCTTTGTACTTACTCAAGAAACATCCATGGGGCCTCTCCTGGTATTATCAGCTATTTGCATGACTGTAGAAAATAATGAGTATAAGTGTAACTAGCTTTTTCCCTGGTGCTTATATAATGCAGGCTTCCCCTTCAGCCTTCTATCGCATTAATTCCCATGTGCTGATCCCCCTGTGTTAGCAATCCAAACTATGAGCCGGGAATCCTCGAGCTGCTCATCCCATGAGCTGATGACGACAGGAGCAGATGTGACTCTTTTTTTGGGCTCTTTGTAACCTGATGAGTTTCTTTCCTCTCATTCTCTAAGGAGCAGACAGCACAGTTTAATTGCTTTATACCCTTAAGAATTTGTGCTCCCAGGGTTCGTGAAGGTCAGTGCAGAAGACAGCCAGCACTGATACATTCCTGAGGGGAGTACTCTTCTTCTGGGCAAGTGCTGGTCCCATGAGAAGGGCAGCAGGATGGTTATGTGTGTTTCTCCAGTTCACAGTGTACTGGGTCCTAATGAATATCTCACAGCAGAGTGGGTCATGCCATGTGTCTTCTTGGGCCAAGACCAATCCTCAACCCTATGAGTATAAACACTGCCTGCATGACAGGGAGCTGGAAGAATTGTTCATTCATTATCATTGTCTTTGGTGACATTTATGACCAGGTCTTTGCTTATTTGTGGGCACAAAGCTGTGCTACCCTCCAGCTGAACTGAGTCCTTTGGTAAAGCACTCAGGAATCTAAACAGAGCTGGCCAAAATGGGTTTAGTGGTTTTTGAAGAATTCTTTTTTGTATTCGAAACAAGGCAGATTCACCGAAATGAAAGTATTTTGCAGGGCTGCTATAAATTCCACCCAAATTGCTATTTTTGTAATGGTGACTATGCAAATGCTTGGAGCTAGGGAATAGCTGTTTAAGAGACACAGTAAATAAGAGACAATTTGAAATTCTCTGCTTTATTTTGAATAAAGTAAAATTCAGTTGCAGATCTACACATCTAGGCATATACCTGCATTATTGTAAAAGCATAGGAGCATAGGGAACATTTTGTGCACTTTTATCTGTCTTTGATTGAAAGGTGGATACAAGTGCAACCTACAAGGAATGAAACTGATATTTTATTTCAGTTAGAGTTTGATACTGAATAAGCTAAAATCATCACCTCTTTCAATATTAATGTGGTGACTGAGCTCACAGTCTGTTACCAGAGGTGTGCTTAGAAGGTGTTGTAAAACAGGATGTTATTTTCTTACTTTCCTTAGATTGCAAACATTTTATGTAAAGCAAATTAGTATTGCATAGCCTTTATTTTTGTTCATTTCTCTGCAAAGGATTTGACCCATTTCAGAAACATAAAATTAATTTTTGTTTTTTTAAAAAGTTGTATGGTATATTGTGTTCCTCAATGAGGAGAGGACCCCAGACCATCCCCTGTGCAGCTGAAATGAAACTTATGCCAACTTTAGGCAAGAGGACAGGGCAGGGCTTTGTTACCGTAAGGCCTTACAGCATTCTCCCAAATTCTTTGTGGCACAGAAGGCAGGCACACAAGTGTCTTCTCATATTCTTTAATATAATTTTCTATACCCCTCTGCTGAGTACTTATAAATCAGCTCCTTCAACCTGGAGCTCCTTTTCTCAGACTGAATCAACATTTCATCCTGCCTCCAAAATCTCTGAGTTTAATGGCCGTGAAACTAATCTCTGTTTTACTGCTTACCACTCTCCTGTAGACAACCTTTCTGCTGTGACAACAATATCACCTCGTTCATGACTAAACACCTCTCTCATTCTGTCATAAATCCAGCCATTTCCTAATCTTGCTGTTTTTCTTTCCCAGTGAAGTTCTGGTTGTTTTCCACCATCTCAAAGCAAAACATCTCAGGGCCCTCTCCAGCAGCTCCTGATTTTATCACTGCAATTTCCCTTTCTGTAGTTTGCTAGACACTCACCTTCCCATCCCACACACACTGCTGCCTCCAAAACCAGCTTAACTTTTTCCATCTCGTGCATCCCTGTCCTCAACTTCCAAGAACATCTTCACACCAAATTTTAACTGCTTACCCTTGTGCCTTACTGCATGGCTAAAGTAAGATAGCAGAACTTCAACTCTCCTATAAGTAGCCCTCTCTAGCTAACTGGCTAATGCTAGGGTGGGATTCTGCTTCTGCTAAAAGCAGAGTCATGTTACATTTATTTATAAATATCACCCTGGTAATACAACTTAGAGAGTTCATATGCTTTTTCATCCACCTACACGTGGGCACATGCTTAGTTTTACACTGCTGCCGCCTTTCTCAGTCAGGTATGTCTTGACAGAGCCATTTATCCATCTGAGTGACTCAAACAGACACAGGCCAAGAAAGAAGTTTAAATACACCCATTATGGTGCAGGATGAGTAATAGAACATAGTTTATGCTTCGTTTGTCAGCCACATTTATGGAATTCCAGTCTGTTCCAGAAAGTTAGATATGAATCCAGCTGCAGCATTTTATGTGCCACCAACTGGCCTCACAAGAAGGATTTGGTAGGTGTAAATGCCATCATACAGAAGTGTCTTGTAAGTTCTTCTGCGCTGCTAACAAATGTTCACCTTTTGCTCAAAGTGATTTCATTGAATTGCCATCAGTGAGGAACTAAAGCTAACTTTCCCCCAAGGGATAATGATTGCTTCATAAAACAAAGTGTGAAAGCCTGAAATAAAAATATTAGACAATATACTCTCTTACTGCAAAATACATAAAAAGGAATTACTCCTCAAAGTAATATTATCTCATCCCTGAATGTATCTATTTCACCTGGAGGAGGTGTTTCCCTCTTTTAGGCTTGATTATGTAAATTTAATGTGGAATTGAGCCAGTTTTCTTCCAAGTCCTTTTTTAACAGAAGCATTTTATGTGGCCTTTTATGGCTAGCCATGTGCCCTCAGGGTTGCAAGAATATCTGCTGCATTTTGTAAAGGAAATTAGAATTATGCTACATTTGAGATTAAAAAAAGAGAGATAGAGAAAGAAAAGATAAAAAGAAAATAGGGACATCAGACGGATGGTGAAAATAGGTCCAGCAGGTTAAATGAAAACGCATTTTTTTGCAAGATAATCAAGTTAAGGCACAATATCTTGTTAAAGACCATAGGCCTTCTGTTAAGCAACTTCAGGAGCTTGTGATACCTGCCACCCAGGGAAATATGCATATGTATGCTTCATGTTTTCTGATCCTCCTTTCTTTTGTATTTAAGCCTCATCTTTACACAAAACAAATTCAGTGCTTGTGGCTCGTTATGGAAATGAGAAGAGCAAAAGCTGGAGACCAAAGATCTCTTGTTATGCAAGTGTCCTTTGTAGTTAGAAGCAGAGCATGAGATATACATATTTGTATTAAAACTGCTTACATAATTGATTTTTAAACTATTTTCCAAACATATTTCTGAGACACCAGAAGGTCCTAAAAAGCCTCTCCAAAGTTTGATCTGACTTATTCTCACTGTGAGTGATAGTTACTCCTCATCATCTTTGGTGTAGCTTGACTGGTAGTTTAAAGTTTTGCAACTTTAGAGATCTGTAGAAAGATAAGCTTTTAAACATTTTTTAAAATCAGGTATGTTATATAAAATTTGCTATGCTCTTGAGATGTAAAAGCATTCCTGCCTCCTGTACAGTTTTGTTTTCATGCAACAAAACAGACTAGCAGAGATATTGTAGTAGGAGGGGACCCACAGCATTTGGGTTTCTCCTACCAGCTCCACCACCAGCCAGCTGAGAAAATCGCTCTCCTACTGCTCCTGTGGTAATTTCATTTAGCTGTCTTCTAAAATGATCTGAAGTAATTACAGCTCTTATTTTTCTTTTTTTTTTTCCTTGGACAATATTGAACTTCTTATATACATGAAGGATATATATCAAAACTGTGAATATTACAAAACAGTCTGGATTTGGATTAATATGCTATACAACAAACAATTTCTCAGTAATTCAAGCACTCTAACCAAGTGCTTCACATTTCATTTCCTAAATGAAGTTGACAGTGTCTGGGATGGAAGAGCGGGAGAGAGGGATCTTCACCATCAATACTGCAAGAGGAGAACCTCTTTTTTGGTTGCACACATTTTTCTTACAGCAAATTTTCACTGATTAATGGACTTCAGTTTTTCTAATTCAATTCCCAAACCACAGTTTATTCCTGGTATGCTTGCAGGAACTCTTTTGGATTTACATAAACTTGTGACTATTGTAGTCCAAGTTTCAGAGTTTCTCTGCTGTTCTGTTACTTGAGGGTAATTTTAGCTACAGGGTAGTTTAGCCAACTTAAAACATAGAGAATTTTAGACTAATATCTACAATTTCTCTCTACTTAGGTTCTCAAATCCCTTGCACTGCATGAATCTCCTGTATCTACAGCTGCCCTTAGTAGACAGCTATACTATTCTCATCGGTGAGCTATGGAAATACAAATTTGCCATTTCCATGTTCTCCTTATGAGTGTCATTTATAAAAATGAACTAATATTCCCATAATCTGCAACTGTTTCCAAAAGGTACCTGTTCACATACAGCTAATACCACACTTTGCAGGCAGCTACCAGAATATGAGACAAAGCAAAAAACCTTTTAGCAGGTACTTTACATCTCTAGCCCATCATTCCCTCTCCATCTTCTTGCTAGTCATCCAACTACCCAAATGGGAAAATTCAATATATGACTTCACAGATTTTTAAATGGAAGATATTTTTCCTGAGGAAGGGAACATGCTGTATTTCTTAGCATAAGCAAAGTACAAAAACATTTGGACTGGAATATTTGATGCAATCTTGCTACACACATTCCTGCAAAAATTTTATTGCTTAAGGACAACTTCTAATGTCCTTCCTCTGAATATTTCTCTTTAGTTGTAGGTGCCATTTCTTTAAAAACCTAAGTTTGCTTTCTGTACTTCCTTCAAAGAGGAAGGTTGTTTCGCATAAAAACTGTGTTGTAGAATCACAGAATCTCTGAATCACAGAATGGCTGAGGGTGTAAGGATCCTCTGAAGATCATCTAGTCCAATCCCCCTGCTCAACAGGACCACCTACAACCAGTTTCCCAGTACCATGACCAGATTACTTTTGAATATCTCCAAGGATGGAGACACCACAAACTCCCTGGACATCCAGGGCTTCATCACCCTCATGGTGAAAAAGTGCTTTTTTGATGTGCAGACAGAGCCTCCTGTGTATTAGTCTGTGCCCACGGCACCTGGTCCCTCCTGAGGACACCACTGAAAAGAGTCTGGCTCTTTCCTCTTTGCATCCTCCCTCTGGGTGCTTACACATATTCATGAGGTACCCACTGAGCCTCTCTGGGCTAAAGTCAGCTCTCAGTCTTTTGTTATAGGAGAGATGTGCCAGTCCCTTCAACATTTTGTGTCCCTTCATGAGATGCTCTCCAATGTGTCCATGTCTCTTTTGAACTGGGAAGCCCAGAGCCAGACACAGCACTCCAGGTGTGGCCTCACCAGTGCTGAGCAGAGTGGAAGGATCACCTCCCTCTACCTGTGGGCAACATAAATCATTGCTGTTGACCAAAATGCTTCAAAGACATATTTAGTAGGTGGTGCTGACCTCTCCTTGACACTTCATCAAATCTGATACCACAGTTTCCTAATCATACACTCTTTTCCTCTTGAGTGCTGATTATGATTTTGCATACAGAAGTGAAGTGACTTAGCAATCACTTAGGAGTTTTATGAGCAAAAATCACAAGCACATGTAAATGAGTTGTAGCATTGACCTGCCTTCATACAATACAGAATAAGGTGTGAGCAATCCATTCAAAGAAAAAAAATTATTCCAACTGTGGATCAAATTGTAAGGGGACAGTCATTTTATAAAACTGTATTTTGCTTTAAGTCTCAAACACAGAGCAAGACTCTAACTGAAAAAAAATCAAAACAACAAGAGAATATGACAAAAAAGCTTCATTTATTTATGTCAGCAAAATGAAAGCGGAAAGGGCATGTAATAGGTGTTTATAATTAAGTATGGCAGAAGACAGAGGGGGCCTGCAGGAATGAAATAAACCAAAACTAAACCAAACACAAAAAACCATCAGATTTGAGAATAATTTTTGAGTATTGGCACAAGAACAAGTTGCTAGAAATCAGAAATGGAATCCTAACGACAAAGGTATTGCAGCAACCTTCCAGTCATAGCAAAGGGCTACTCTGTTTTAGTGTGTAACCTCTGAAGTGCATGAAAGGGTCAAAACAGCTTTCCATAAAAGCAAATAAAGTCTCTTCCAGGTCTGTAATGCCATGGCTACACCTCAATTCCAGAACTGCCCTGGATGAGTAACCACATACAGGCTGAAATAGCTCATGAAGTGCTAGATGAGATATATCTGTAGCAATACAGTTTCCTCCTAAGCTGGTAGCAGTTCCATTCTTAGCATGAACAGATTTTTATTTCTGGGCTGCAAGTGTTTCAACTAGCTAGAGAGCTGCTAACTATCTCTAAGTGCCAGCAGCAGCTCAGCTTAACCAGAGTGAGCAAATGGGTGTCAGTACTAGCAGCCAGTAATTCCAGCCAATTCCCACTGCCTTTCCTTGGAGACAAGCAGCTGCCAACAAAAAGGGGTGAACAGCGACGAGCCAAAACGCTCGAGAAGTGCCACTCTGGAAAGATGAATTGATATAAGATGCTAACTTATCCTCACCACTGGAATGTTCAGTGACATAAACCCCATACCTGATACCCTAAGCAAACTGTGGAGAGAAATCAGCTTTCCTCCCTCATCAGCTTGTACAGTGGAAGAATTACTTCAGAGGCTTTCAGCATATTTGTGTTTCAGCTTCCAGCACTGATAACAGCTCTGACCCTGACATTGCTTAAATCAAGCTGAGCAAGAAATGAAGAACTACTTTTTTGTGCTCAGTTCCCTTATAAGTTATGGTTACATCTCCAAACTCTTCATTCAAAGACATAGCAATAACAAGTGACCTATGTGACAGACATGCTGTGCCCATATTTTTCTCCTCTTAATTTGGAAAGGTAGTCATTTTTTGACATTTTTTATGTTCTTCACACCCTGCACAATGGCTGATTTCACTGTCAAGCTACATCTAGACCGGCATATATCTATGTATGGTTTAACCATAGGTTTATTGAAGCGATCATGGTCATTATCTCTTCTTTTTCTTGAAAGTGTATCACCGCACACGGAGCTCTACTATTATCCCTGATACGAGCGTATCTGAGCAGGGTCATTTT
Source organism: Scytalopus superciliaris (assembly GCA_013400415.1). Taxonomy (NCBI): domain Eukaryota; kingdom Metazoa; phylum Chordata; class Aves; order Passeriformes; family Rhinocryptidae; genus Scytalopus; species Scytalopus superciliaris. The sequence goes on from VXBX01007239.1 coordinate 97,638, forward strand.
AAAGATTAATTCAAAATGTCACGTAATATTTCATCTAATGGCACAAAACTGTTTTACAGTTTTGCAGAAAAGTTATTTGCACTGTTATACAGCATGGTTAATAGCTGAGGTCCATAAAGACCACAATCAAGACATTCCATCAGGTTTTATATCTGGCTGCCTTTTATTGATAGGTTTCTTCTCTACTATATGTGCCCTTTAACATGAATTATCTCTTAATTTCTATTGAGTTCATTCACCCTGTCTCTGTTGTTACAGCTACTAGTGGATCTTTCACATGTTTAATATAGGGTGGCATAATTTTTCCAAACACCAGATTTCCCTCATTTCCATAAATGTGAAATTCTTAATTACGTATTTGCTGTACATTAAGTTAAAGTAAATAAATGAGATTTGACAAGATGGAGATGACAGTCTTAAGCCATGCCATCTGGGAACAGTGGGATTTGTTTACAGTTTCATTTCTCACTCCTAATCCTACCGTGTCCCAGCATGTAAAGATCTGTTAAGGAACAGTGCCATCAGCTAAAACATGTTGGATACCCTGGAGTGGCCAGCAGAACTGGACAGAGGGCTGTTGCAGTGTTTAAAAACTGCAGTTAATTTACAAGCTCTCAGAGAGCCCAGAGTTGAGATTGCCACAAATTGCATTGATTCTTCATCCTTTCAATGTGACAGCAATGTTAAAAGAAGAGCAGCATGATTTTTGTTTCAAAATTCAAAACTTTGGAAAAACTCAAAACTGCTGGCAGTCCTGCAGTAAAAAAGGGCTCAGGTCTGACTTGGGTTTATAGTCTTCTTTGTAAAGGAAGAAGAGGTTGTGTGTAAGAAGGAAGAGCACATGGAAGGAAAAAGAGACCCAATGACACATAAGGTAGAGGTCAAGTCCAGGCTTGAGAGTTGATTCCTGTTGCCGGACAAATTATTTGATTTCTCTGTGTACAACAGAGATTGTAAGCTGAAGTGGAGACATCTTTTTAAATGAGGTTTTCTTCTTCCCTTCTCACATACATGAAGCTTAGCAACAAAGGGCTGTGACTTTGGTGGAGGAACTTACACTCTCCCTAGAAGGAGATAGTACTTGCATGGAATTTACTTTGAAAGGAAATCATACCCTAATAGCTTTATTCCTGTCATTCTGCTCTTTTCTGAGCTATACTAAAGCTCTGAATTTTCTTTGAGTCCTTGAAAAGCCTCTCATTTAGCTATTTAATTTATATAATGCATATGATCTTGGCAGTTGGATGCTTTGCAAGAAAGAAAAAATTCAGCATTACATAAGCCACCCACAACAGGTAACAGAAATTAAATTACTGCTGTTGATGCTGTTGAAAACCTTGACAGTCAAATTAACAAAACAAAAAACAAATCCATCAAAAGCTAAACACAGCACATCAAATTTGCTTTATACTCTCCAAGGCAGAAAACTTGGCTGGATCAAAATGACGAACTGGAAAATCCTTCTGCTGGAAAAAGCACTGCCCTGGTCTTGCTCACACCTAGGACCGGGCTGTCTGGTAGAGATCCCTCACTGCCAGACAGCCTGGATCACGAATACAGACCTGCTTCAGAGTTTTCTTGGCTATTTGCTTTTGAATAGTGTAAACTTTTTCCTTCTCTGGAAGGTGAGTGCAATGTTGGTACTATCCATTTCAAGGAAAAAGGGGGTAAGGTTCAGTGCCTCCAGTAGAATGGACACAAGTCATAGGGAGTCATGAGCCTGCACTACATCAAGCTGCTGTTTCGCTCATCCCAGGCAAGATGAGTGCCCTCCCTTAATCAGTTTCACATGGACCACATGGCTCTACAGTTCCTGAATGCTGGTTTTATGTAATTAGACAAACCTTTGGGATGTAAGGGATATTCAGCTCTCATGTGTGTGCAGAGAATGGTATAATAACTTATTTAACTAGGCTTACATTTGGAACCATTTAAGAAAATTAAATCTAGCTTTGAAAGGCAATGTGATCCTATGAATTAACACTGAGATGAGAAGTAGTTCATTCAACAGACTGTTGCTGGAATGTCATATGTACTCGGACTGCACTGGGAAAATCAGGAGCTTCAGCAAGATGCAACTCGCCACCCCAGCTCAAACACTTCCCCCCTCCCAATCAGTCAGCCATGCAGCTGGCCTAATCTTCAGAGGTGTTGAGCACCTGCAACTCATTCTGACTTCCACATCTAAGAAACAAATTCCGTAGGAGGTGTGAATGACTATCATCTCTGAAAATCAAGCTATTTGGGTAAGAAGGTAGCACTTTCATGCCTTTTTTCTTTTTCTTTTTCTTTTTTTTTTTCCTCAGGTTCTGGCAGCATTATGCTTTGGTTTTCTCATTTCAGAGATCATAACAGTTTTACCAGCTTCATAAGAGCATAGTGTTTGTTACTTAGGAAAACACTAAATAAATGTTGGACGTTATTAAGTTCTCATTGCTTCTGCAATGAGCAGGTTTGTGACAGCTGTTGGCTCCAGAAGGCACTGGGCAAGGTTGGCTTCACAGGCTGCTCTGAGGGCAAAGATTTCCAGTCTGCAACCAGTTACCACTTTCATCTGGCAGAGCCACAGTGTGGCCCCAAGGCTGTGCATCACTACCCCAGGCAAAGACCTGCCTCTGAAACATTTGAGTTCCTGTGCACCCTAAACCCAAATAACACAGGCAGTGATCACAGGAGCTGACAAGTCCAGCAGTAATGTCATAAATAATTCAGTTTAAGAGTTCAGTCTGCATGACCGGTATAGAGCCAAGAGGTAAGAATAACAATGATACAGATATGTAACACCTTTTGGAGTGAATACTGTGTAAGTAAGCAGTACAGTTACTTACTGTATAGTAAGTAAGATAGTCTAAGAGCAGAAGTAAATCAAAGTTTGTGGGGAAAAGTGAAATATTTCATTAGACTAGTGCACTCAATATGGAATCAACAAAGAAGTGATTAGACACACAGCCCCTCTTGAGGTCTGAAACAGAAAAGGCAGCTGTGAAAGGTGAAATTAACCCATCAGGCTGCCTGAAGCAAACAAAAAATAGGAAGGACCTGTGGAGACAAAAAGCTTATTAAGTACTCTGGGCAAGAGTGAGAAATATATTTATTCCTCTTCAAGATTAGAGTGATTATCTTGGGGTAGAATGTGTTAAATGATAACAGGTCTCAAAAGAGACTTTAATCTTCTAGTGTTTGTAAGAGAGATAATTTCTAGTACCTGTTCTCCTGTTTTGGTATTTCATTGTGTCTCTGTGTGAATAAATCAAAAATCTCAGAGGTGATGTGTCTGCACTGAGAGAATTATCTGCCACTGGAAGATGGAAGTTTCTGCCCATCATCAGATACATGAGTTCATCCTGGTGCATTAGGGTTGTTTATTCTGAGGTATTGTCTCCAGGATGGCTTGTGGTACAGTGCATGAGCTGCAGAAATGTCTTATAAAGGCTCCAAGGACTGCCATTGTGAGAGGAAGTGTTGCTAAATTCAGTGTTAGCTGTGCAAATATAGTGGTACACACTGGTCCTGAGTATCTGTTTCTGGGGCTAAAATTAGTGAGGCTACAGCTGTATGAATGGTAGGAGTTATGTTTTTTTGTTTTAATTTAGGATTTTGTAAATTGTCAATGATTGATTATATAGATCCCAGATTACACTGGTAACAATAGTGCTTGACAGTATTTTCAGTTCTTATAGTTCATGGGTGCCACCCACCTGCCTAAAGGGTATTCCTGTCCAGTAAGGACTTAAATAATTGAAAATATCTCCATGAGTGACCTTTTCAGAGCAAATGAGGTGAGGTTTGAAAAGCTGAACAGTGACTGATTTTCTTCAGGTAAGCATATTTATCTGTAAATGTCTTACCACAATTGGTAAATCATAGTTTGATAGTGATCAGGTTATCTAAGGTAATTCAATGTCGTGATATTCAAGAGAGTTTGATTGAGGGACAATTGTTACTGAATTTGGTAAAAATCAGTGAGGAAATCCATGTTTTCAGTGCAAATTACAAAGCTTTCACTTAAATATATAAAATAGGGCACAGCCTTAGTGTTAAAAATAAAGACTGGACCTTTTTATTTATTTTTCTCTACATTGTCTCTATTATTTTTTTAGGCAGATCATAATAAGGTCAAAATATTATAGAATTATCTTCTGCTTATACTGTACCCATTTTTTGAAGAAAAGTGACTGAAATGAAGCTGCACGGGGTAAGGATGAAAAAGATGACTTTTGATCTGCATGGGCTAAAGCACAAAAGGTTGCTATTCATCGTGGAGACATACTGAGAACAAAACAGGATACCTTCAGAGTGGAACATGGTGGACAGTCTAGGGACATTCCCAGTGGATAGGACAGTACTATAGTGGGTAGGAAGTTAGGGTCATTAACTGGTTCATTGGAGAGAAAATATTTTAAATATTTTATTTTCTGCACTTCATTAGTCATAGTGTCACCTAGATGCATCTTTGCACTATTTGTGATTTAGGACAGACTTCCTTTTTGAGACAGGAAAAAATTCTAATGATGAGCGGTTTGTTATTTCTCTTCTGGCTCTTTTCCTTAAGTAGTCAGCAGAGCAGTCCAAGAGGGGATTTTGTCTTGAGACTTCAAACCAAATGTTTCCTGTCTTTCTTCCTGAAATTGCTACAGGAGAAGGGGTACCAGACTTAACTTCTGGCTTGCTAAAAAAGTATGAAGGAAAGAGTCAGCAAAGTAATTCTAATTGCCCATACAGAAGCATTTAATCGGTTGTCCCTCTTCGGAAGACATTTTGGCTTTTGGAGCAGACAGTTCACCTTAGGTTAGCAGATATTTCATTGGCTGAAGATCTCTGAATGGTTCTTATCAAGTAGAGGCTGGGACAGTGGTTGTTGTGTTAGCTGGTTCTTGTGCTCAGTGCCTGTCATGGTTATTTTTATAGCATTTTGGAGTCTTGCAAAATGGTTAGGGAAAATTCAGAAGCACTTCATTTTAGCCTGTTTCTTGGTTTAGTTCATCATTTTGGAGTGGTTAGATAAAGGAAATTATTTTCCAGGTTTTCCTAGCGTTCTCATACATACTTCTACAGTGTATTTGGAATGATGAATTTTAGTCTAATGGTTACTGATGGTCATGTCCTCTAGAAGGGTACTATGATCCTGGAATAACTTCTTAAAGTAGAAGAAAAGTTTTTGAGCTAATGGTTTATCACCCCTCCCTCTGCTGAGACACTGTCTCCATTTCACAGACACCAGCTGCTTTTTCTCCTTGGTAATCTAACTTGTTAACATAAAGAAATTATGTTCAGAGTAATTGCTCTCTACCTGCATCTCTCTTTGAAGTTTTCAGCTTTCATTTCAGACCTGCAAAAGACTTTGCATTCCTGAAAGATACCTATTTTCTCCATCCACAGTAATTAGGCCAAAAAAAAAAAAAAAAACAACTTACCTTCGGCTACAAACATTGCTTTGCCCTAAGCCACCATAGCTCCTGCTTGAAGTGCAATGGCACACTTCCAGGTTCTTAGCTGAGGCAGAAGGTCAAAAGGATTATAAACAATTAAATACATCTTAATCTCCATTAAAGGGTGGTGAATTCCTGAGGAATGTCCAGGGCAGATCAAAAGCTGCTGCAAGGAGACAAGTTGATAGAGGGAGGTTCTCTAGGATCACCACGAGGATGCTGGTCTTTCCAGGGTGCCCATGCAAAGGGTAGACAGCACCTTAAAAATGAGGTAGATTCATTTTGGTTTTTAACAGGTTTTTTTTACCAGTAGTGATTCTTCCCTGCAAAAAATACTTCAAAAAGACTGCCTACTCATTGCATTATTCACTACCCTTGCCCGCAGAGGGAATGGCACTTCAGTATGGGACCTGCTGTCAAGCATGCAGAATACCAACAGTTAATAGCAAACACTTACAAGCCAGGAATGACAGCTGCATGTAGTCTTGTCCCAGGTCATGCCTGCATGTGGGACAGTGCATGGCTAGAGTCTGAGTCAGAAAATACCTAACACCTATGAGGAAGAGGAGAAAATTACTTGAAAGGCTGGATAACTTAGGGATGCTTTTCAGATGTCATCTATGATAATGCCGATGAATTAGGTATTTAGAACTGTCAAAGTTTCCAGAGCTTAAAAATATTTTAAAGGGGAACTGATGTGTTTATGCATCATGGAAACATCCAGAACTCTTACTCATGAGAAAACAAAACACTAGTGCTTTGGCAGTACTGTTGCCTTGATGTGCCATCCCACAGACTAGACAAAAATTTTCTGAAACCCTAACAGTGGATTGTTTCTCAATTGCACAATCCCTTTTTTAAGTTTCCTTAGAGTACTTGATAACTAGCTACTGCCAGAGAAAAGATGTTAAGAGTATCTGGCCTGTTGTTTTACTAGGAGAACAAATCTTCCAGTCCCCAGAATCTATGATTGCCTGAAAGAAATGAGAACGTAATGCCTTTGAAATGGTTAGCAAATGAAGTTAGAAAAACCGTTGTTTCAAATTGATCTTTAGCCTGTAATTCTGCCACAGGTAGGTATAAAAGAACATCTTTTATTCTGCCTATGGCTATCATAAAACCAAATTATTTTTGTGTTGTCCAAGCTTTGTTTCAAATAAAGTAATAAAGGAAGAATTGATGGGGCTGGGGAAGAACTTGTGCATCTTTTCTTTTCCAAGCTCCCAGATGAATCATAATCACACATGTCTGAGTAATCGATTTCACTAGTACAGTGCCCAAACTCCCCAGCTGTAACTACGACAACGCAGTTAGAGACTGATGTCTTCAGAAAAAGAAAAGAACTTAATTCACCCATCTGCTTCACACCCTATTAAGAGTAATTAAGTGTCTTTTAAGCAAGGTAGCAATAGACAACCTTCTAGCACTGGAGTGACCCCTGCAAGGTAGACATAAGACCACAGAGGTAAGCTGGGTGTTCTGTCTCCACCCTGTTGCTTTGAAATAATTCTGTAATTAAGGAATGCTCTCAAAAATGACATGTTACATTGTAAGTAAAGACAGCACTGCAACATAAATACAAGCATACATATATGTGTGTATAGATGGATGGATAGTAGACATATGTGCACACAAGATATCCAATTCTGCCAGCAAAGGATACCTTAATGCTGACATTTCATCACTTCAGTGTTTGGTTTTGCCACTGTCACAGTTTTGCTCTTATCTTATTTATCTGGTGCAAGGGAGATTACCAGGTTGCAGGCCTGGATGACCTGAGCAGTAGGTGATGCAAGAGGACAGCATAGGCATGACAGCCAGGAAATTTTGCTCTGACTCCACCATCACTTTCTACCTTGGGTCACATCACCGCTCTGCTAACAAATCCACCTCTAAAACAGGAGTGGCACATACTGAGTCTGTTTGAGCTCATGTCAACTACTGGTGTCACTTTGACTATGGAGGGAGCTGCTCTCCTTCCAGTGTGTGCCAGTGTCCTCCAATAAACTGGGAGAGATTTCTAGGCATGATGAGTTAAAAAATGCAATTTGAAAACAGGTAACAGGAAATGAGGCAGTAAGATACTCAGTTTTAAATTAGAAAAGGGAACAAACACCAGAGAATTTAGTTTGCTTCCATACATTAATAAGTCTAGAAAATATGAGAAAGTTCCATAATAGACTGAACAGTTGAAAGTGTACTACCTGTGTTTATCATTTTCTGTGCTTTGCTGGAAGTGGTCCATAGCTGCTGAGGATAGTTAATGGCTGTTACTTAACATCTTCTGCCAGACAGAAAATTATTCATGGGACCCAAGCTAATGTAGGCACTAAACACTAAAACCTGATTCTTTGTGACTGGCACTTGTGCTCTCCTGAATTCATCATCAGTCACTTAACCAGGTATCTCCAGTGAAACACTGAAGTTGCATTAAAGGTATCATGCAGAAAGCTGATTAAATGCTTACAAGTACCAAAATGACATTTTGCTACAGCAACAAATGATCTTACACATCTTTGAGTCAGGAAAATTTCAAAGTGATGTGGTTATTAACCAATTAATTTTTTTCCTTTTCCTGTTTCTCTTGAGTAGAAATTTACCATTGGCACAACTAAAAGCCATTGATATTTTCTATTATATGCTGCAGGAATTTTGGTATAGCAATCCTTATTTGCAAAGAAGAAACCTTCCCTGAACAGTTTAGATTATTCCTTCATCTCCTGTAAATAACAGGTAAAATTAGAACACTTATGTATGTTCAACCTTTTTTATTATTTTACTGACTAGCCACAGTCTCTTCTGAGGTGCTATTCTATCAGTGCAGAATGATTTTAATGGCCCCCATTAATTCTTCTGGAGAATGTGAACTTGCCTTGGGGGAGGAAAAAACTGATTTCACTGGTGAATGTTCAAGCCAAAAGACATAAATAGACAACCACTAGCATTTGAACCAATTTCTCTTTTAACTGCAGTTCTATCTTCCTCTTACTCCTGCACAGATATGGAGAGACATCAACTTAGTATGGGAAGAGGAAGAAGAGAAAGGAATGCAGTGTTTTCATGTGAGAGGCTACAATCCCATCTCTGTATGTCTCTCTGTCTAAACTGCCTGTACCAGAACAGGCCAGAGCAGACTAAACTACATGATGGGTAGCAGAATTCATCTCTGATATTGTCTTCTATTGCTATTTGTGTCAGGTAATCACTTTCATAGCAAGAATACAGTTTTCAGAAGTGAAAGAAAGGAACCTACTTTTTCTCCTAGGAAGTCCTCTTATTTACTACTCCAGCAAAAAAAGACATTTTACAATTTTTTTTCATTATTTCCATTATTTTTAAATGGAAAAAAAATTTATTTTTTTAAGGATTCTATGCAACATGGGTTCAAGGCCCACAAATAGCAAGGAAAAGTTAGCAACTGCTTAGGATGGTTTTTATGTCTGAATTATGCTTAAAATACTGAATTTTATCTAAAATTTTTCCTTCTACACACCTTTCCTGTAACAGATACACAAAGGAAATTTATGATAGAGCCATTGTAAACCCCACATAGATAAAGAGAAGAAAAAAAATTCAAAAGCAGAATAACAACCTATTTCAGAAGGAGATTTCATGTTAGATACACAATATACTGTTCTCATTATCACCATTATTCATAAGGATGACTCATACAGACAACTGATGTCTGTTTATTTTAATCTTTTCCCATTTATTGTTCTCTAAAGAATCAGAGGTGATAAGGTGACAGTATGTCTGGGGGTTTTTTATACATTGATTATAAAAGGAAAATAGAATCTCCCTCATTTCCATGGGCAAGTAAGCATAAAATGCTTGCCTCTGTTTTTTTGTTTCTTATGCATTACAGAATCTGCATAGGGTCATGAGCAGTCAGCATTTATTCAAGCACACTGATGCATGGGTGTTTCCAGAAGAACTCAAATTAAGTTTACAGTGAATTATAGACATGTATTTCTATGTATAGAATATTAGGCACCTATTGTCAAAGAAGTATGAACAAAAATCTGACCAAACCACACCAGACATAGATTTTAATTGGTTGTATTTTAGAACTTACTTCTGTACATTGGGAGGATTTGTGTTTGTTTGTTCATTTCATATCACAACAGTTCAAAACTCAGTCAGCTAAAGAGATAAATTACTACGATTTGTTCATCTTTTATTCATGTATCATCTGTATTTTTTTTTTTAATTTAATTTATAACCAGTCGTTTTGTGCCTCTGAGTCCTTGCCATAGGTCAGAAATTTTCGTATAGAACTGGAACCTTGCATGTGCACACACTCTGTTAAAGAAGGTCTTCAGGTCTGGTTCAGGTGGAAAAGGTTATTTTTCTGTTGTTTCCCCTAGACAGAAGCTCAAATGTTAAGTCCCAGCTTCTTACATATATTTTGAACATTCTGAACATTTTACTTAGAAGCTACATCTGTTCTCTGCATGTGATGGATTTGATTAAGTTTATGAGTTTGGTTTTATGCTTTGCTAATGCAAAATGTCAATTTGGCAATCAAATTCATCTTGTAAGAAGCCGGCATTGTATTAAGATTTTTCCTTATACTCATAAAGAGGTAAAGCATCCACGATGCTTTCATCCAGCCATTATCTGAATGACTAACTAATATTACAAGGTAACAGAAGTCCTAGTCTAGCACAGCTCCATCTTCAACTCAGCTGCTTTCAGAAAGCCAGTTATTTGCTTCCCTCATGCACTGTAGAGCAAACAAAAAGCTCTGGACAATACCATGAGAGCTGGAGACTAAAAAAAGTCTCTGCTACCCAAATACTTTTTGGGATCTATACCTTGGACTGTTGATTTACATTCCGATTTGAAAAGAAGCTGGTAGAAAGAAATGTGGTGATGAAAAATGGTGAAATTAAGTCTGTAGCCATTTTAATTCCTGTTGAAAGTGCATATATGAACAGCTAATAAGGCTCTTGTGCTGCAGGGCAACCTGTTGTGGTGAACTAAACCATATATCTGAGCCCTAACTAAGGATTAAAACAGACAACTATCAAAGTCGGTGAGCTGCTACTGAGTTAGTCATCACCTAGTGCACTCAGCAGACAGACATGATAGAAAATGAATCTACACAAGTCTTAAAAGTAAGATTGAAAACTGGCAGTTCACTATTTACTTAAAAGTATTCAGTGTGTATTTTCAGAACAAGTTTGAAAGCTCTGTGTGGGGCAGGAAAGTTATGTCATCAGAATATTTTACTTTTGAAATCAAATTGTTTCATATGTAAAAGCCACAGCCTGAAAGATATTAACAAGCCATCATTCAGACAGCTATTTTCTGTGGTTCCTCTCTTCTTCCTGATCTCCCACCCTAAGCATAGCTGAGACCTCAACAGAAACATTAAAACAAGGCACAACACTTGGGTGGTGGCTCAGCCTCTCAAAATCTACCAGAAAACAGAGAACTAACCATTCAGTAGTTTTGCAGGACAGAATTTAGGCTCAATCTAGCTTTGGGGCTCTATTCTCATACATTTTCTCATGTTTTCATATACCAATGTATACACACTTTTTTTTTTTCACACCATATAATAATAAAAATATGTGGAAATGCAAAGATAAAATGTGAAAGAGAAGAGTCTTTGAAGTGTTTGAATTCTTTAATACATTTAGCTCTCATTTTTGTAGGGGTTAGGAATGAACTTCTGCAGTCAGATGAGAAATTCACAGCAAAACTCAGTATTTCAAGTCAGCAGGTATACATAAATGCAGGGAAACTGCAAATGCTGGTATGAATTGCATTTATATTGCAAATCTTGTCAGAACGAGTTAATTTCTGTATCTTAGATGCTCAATCTTTATGAGATAGTTTGCTGAATTTAAAGGGCAAGACCCATATCCTTCCTCTTGTCTCCAGTGCTGTAATTTGAGTCTACTCCACCTGTGAGGAGTTCTCTCTGTTTATTACCTTCTCACTCAGTGTATCAAGTCTCCCTGCCAGTACCTTCAGGATAACATTAATTTAGGAAATCTGTGCCTGAAGTTCTAGCATTTTCTAAAATACCAGCTATTATATGTCTTCTGAACACACAACACTAAGAGTTTGAAGTGATTGTGGACTTCTGGAGAATGGTAATCATGGGCCCATCAGCATCTTAAACCATGTTTCACACCTCAGTGTAAAAAATTAATATCACATCTTCATCTTTTTGAACTGAATTGAACAATTTGGTGCAGCCTGAGGAGAAGGCCATAAGTTTATCCTTTCAGTAAAACAAAACACAAAGGTACTTGCTAACTTTATTGTGAAATTGAAGTCTACCATAAAACTCAAGTCTATGATAGGCCTGTATTTTCATGTAAGCTTTTTTTTCACATTGTCATCTTGAACTCACACACCTTTACAGCATCAGTTTTATCAAAACCACTTCCCCCAACAAGTGAAAATTTCATATATTCAGTGAGTGATTTCAGAAGGAACTGGAGCAAAAACACTAAGAGTTCATAGTGATTTATATTTGTAACTATGTAAGTGTTCATCATACAGCGTTCAGAAAATTCTGTTGGTGGTGAAACAGCAAGAATTTAGTCCCATATAGGCTCCTGGTAGTTATTTGATGACTGTAAAGAGCTACAACCACCTGGGATTTCTGTCTACAGCAATATCATGTCTAAATGTAGTTATCTGATGCATTTATCTGTCCTGGCTATGGCATGATTAGTATCTTAGAAGTTTTCTGAGACAGATTTTCTATAAGGTCTATAGTTGTGGTGTGGGTTTTGGGACAGTGAGAGTCCAGCATGAAAAAGCAGCAGTAGATACAGGGGTTATAGATTTGAGAACTGATCTAATTATATGTTCTCTCAAGTTAACAGAGGATGAAGGACTAAGTCATTGCCAGATAAGATGTAAGTGGGCTGTACCAGTTACCTAGTTTACAGGCAATTTTGGCTGGGAAGCACTCTAATTTTCTCTTCCATTCCTCCACTTCTATCCTCCCTGCTCTGGGCTAGATAAAACCCTGTGAAAATGATCTTCTTTCCCTGCACCTGGCATGGCATTTCAAGTATATGACTCCATTGACAAATATGCAGATAAAAAGGAAAGGAATTTGTGCACCTTTGTGAGAAGCCTCTCTATGTAAACTGCTTCCTTTTCCTTTGAGCTGCCATTGACTGCCTCCGGCACTGATTAATCTGATTACTCATAGCAGTTTGATTTTACGTTTTCTGTGGCACTGCTTTCTCATCACTGAGACCAAAACTTGCCCATGTCTAATGAGGAGACAACCTGAATTGCACAGCCTTGTGCTTGTGAAGGATGTACTGAGCCCCAGTCTGATTCCCTGCTTGAATTCCCAGAGCTGGTAACTAGAACTTAAAAGGAAAAAGAAGTGAAAATAGGCATAATTTATATATATGTGTGTGTGTGTATATTTTTATATATGTGTATATATACATATATATAAATATATATATATATATATACACACCCATATAAATCCTATTTTGTGCAAGTTATTTTCCTATTCTTATGAACATCAGAAGAGAGTATGTTCCAGTATGACTAAAATAAAATATTCATACCTGTCACATGGTTGTGTTTCCTCTCAAGGTAGACAATAAACTTCAAATCCCACTCTGTCAGTTTTTTAGTTATTTCCAAAGGAATCAACTTCAGCCATTTCTGTGGAAGAAACTGGGGGAGAGTATACCATGTTGCTGTGACAGAATATTATGGTGATGTGTTTTTTTTGACATCTGCCCTACACTTTTAAAGGAGATGCTTAGCTTTGGAAAAGCAGTGCACCTAGCAACAGCAGATCAGTTGTTTCCCCAGCTGACATCCTCTTCTTCCTCCAAACCTCTGTATGCAATTAGACCTCATCTCCTTAGATAATGGACTAATTTAAATTTTACCTCTTAGCCACTTGCACATTTTATCTCTCCCTTACATCAGACATGCAACTGGACTGTGACCCTGCTCAAGCAGAACCTGACTTATTAGCCTGTAGAAACTGATGCCCATTTACCATCAGCTGCGTGTGTTTGAATTATAACCATTATCTGTAAAGTGCTGCTTTCCTAAGCAACCTTCTCACATTTGTTACAACTGCATTTAACATCAACTGCATTGCTGCACAAAACTTCTGCATCTTGCTCGTTCCTCAGGTAACATCTACTACTGCTAGAGAAGCTTTGCACCTACAGCATGGAAGGATGTGGAGAAAGAAAAAGCTTAATAGAAGTGAAGCTTCACAGTCAGGTGATATATCTCAGTAAAACAATACTTGCAGTATTTTTCCTTAATTACAAAATTGCTTTATCATACTCATTTTATTTTTAGTGGTAGTCTTTCTTCTGTAAGTATAGGATATATTACCCCTTTATATGTTTGAGGAATTTAATTCAAATACTGAAACACACAGCTCCTTATCTGGCAAACTACCAAATATAATGGCTAATGCTTCCAAAATTTATTCAGAGATTCAAGCTTTTAATAATATTATGTTAACAAGAGTAACCTAAAATAGATCACATCCCAATTTTAGATCTAGCATGAAAACTAAAGAAAAAATTCATGTCTATATGTCAATGTCAGTAAAAATTTGACTTAGCTGACATTTCAAGCTTTCTTGTGCTGAAGTTCAAATAGGTTTCTGATTGCCTTCCAAAAGTCTGGACCCACCAGAAACAGAGTACATATCCAGCCTGGGTGTCCTCATTTCCCATTGTGAATACATTAACTTGTCCAGCATGGTTTCTGTCTGTATCTTTCTCTATGTACTGTTAAATAAGGTCTCAATGATATCAGCAACTAAAAATGTACTTAAAGGGTTGAAAGCTTGGCTTCTCATCTTCTTTTTAAATGTACCATAGCTGCACAATATAAATAAAGTAAGTAAGAAAATAGAAGAAAATGCCTTTTTATTTTTTTTTTTTAATTAAGCAATATGGGGAAGACTTACTAGTTATTTACAAACCTCAAATTCCCCCTTTCACTTGGCTTCCCGTTATAACATGGTGATAAACACAACATAAGAACTTGTATTGAAAAAATCAGGATTTTTAGGTGTTAAATGTCTGTTGCATAACAATTTTGATTAATCTTCTGCCTTTCTCTAGCTCAGACTGTCTTTCTCCTCTGAGTAATCGATATTTTTCAGAGTCTTTATTATCATGGCTGCAGGGAAATCACCATTATATCTGTTTGCAATATGAGATAAATAATAACTTCTGTTTTTCAGACACAGTATTCAAAAAAAAATTGGAATTTCCTCTTTTTTTTTTTTTTTCCAGTCAATGCCTTTCAGCAGCATGCAAGTAAAGTGACCTGCTCTGTTATGATGGAGCGCTGTCCTTACCTGCCCCTGTTCCTCTCTCCTCCTCTCTTCTCATCCTCTAAAGCTGAGAGTCATTTCAGGCTCTGTAGCTTCCAGAATCACCCCAAATCACCCAATTTTTTCTTTCTGTTTCTAAGAAACATGCCTTCAGTTCATCTATTATTTAAACATTTAAAAGCCCAAGACTTTTCAACACTGGAACAGCTTCACCTGAGGGCAAAGTTTCAAGTTTAAGGTATTTTCCTTTCAGATAGTGACTTATATTTTCACATAGAGAGGAAAAACATAAAGAAAGAAGAAAAAGAAAGAAGAAAGAAAGATCTTCTTGTTTGGCTGGAGTCCCAGAAAAAAAGGTTTTGAGATACATGACTCATATTCATTGCAACAGAAGCTCTGAATGTTGTAAGTGCTAAAAGTACAAATAAACTTATGCGCAACCTGAAGCACCACTCAGTTTGGAAACAGGGAAAGTTGGGCTTCTTGGGAAAGCTGATGGAGACAAACACTGGTGTTTCATTAATTATGACAAATATGGTCTTGAAAGGCTACATCAGCAAAAGAAGAGTTATGCTAAGGTTTTAGAGTATGTAACTGATCCTGCAGCTGAGGTCAGACTGAATTGACTGTAGCTTCACCTGAAATACAGTAATGTGATGAGTGCACCAGGTGCTACCAGAAACCTGTCAAAAGGCAGTGGATTTTTCAGGATAATTTTTAGATATTTAAAAAATATTTAGTCAAAATAGGTTGCCAAATGCTCGCTTTAGAGATACTCTTCCCAGAGAATATTTAAATCACTTTAAACCCCAAAGACCATTGGTTTCTTCTAGAGGAAAAAAAGTCTAAAGACCCCGAGTGTTCATCTTTTAAAACAGCACTTGATTATTTAACAGCTGGAACAGTGAAGGTGAATTGGTTACTTCTGTTTTTCTCTACTTCATGTTTGCCTCCATCTGGAAGGCAAGGGAGTAAGGGGGAGAGTGGGGGTGGTGGGTGGTGGTGGTGGTGAGGCATTTGAGATGTTTCAGTCCTTTGCAGACCACTTTTTAGCTATTAGTTTGAGAAATAATGCCCTAAAGGCTGAGACAGGTGGCAAGGCCCTACACAGGCTGGCATGAAAACCTGGCCTGTGCATTTTCTAGCTCATTTTCTGCTCTCAGTAGTGGTGATGGCTGTGAGTAGGTATGGTCACCCTGCAGGAACCTTTCAGAGCTTGACTGACTCATCACTCTGCTCGGCACGACTGCTGGTGCATGATACTTTGGAGCAACTCACCTCCAGGTGATAACAAAAGCCCCCAGCAAATAAATTAAGAAAGAAATGGTGAAAACATTCCTGACAAAACTGCTGTCCCTATCTGTGCTGCATTATTAGATAATGAATGCTTTTGTGTGCAGCAGAAATCAGTGGGAACCATTTGTACATGATCTGCCACGTAGCAGTGATGAGAAAGTTCTGTTTGTAGACTGTAGTTGTTAAAGTTCATAAATGGATCGGATTTTTGCCTTCAGTGAAAAAAAGAAAGAAAAACCAAACCCTGCTGCCAAAGAGCCTATAAGCAAAGCCAAAAAGCTTACACGCTTTTGAGCCGAAGAGGAGTTTGGCAACTGTTCAAAATGCAAAATATTTTGTTTCAAGGCCCACCCAAAATAAAAATCCCATGGTTATCTTTTCAATACATGTTTAATTCCTTGACAAGAATGTGGTGTGCATTTAACTCAATGCACAGTAGTTTAGCTATGTAGCCTCCATTCAGCATGTTAATCTTAATGACTTCCATGGTGTCAAATATGTATCCAGCTCCACAGATTGCAGTTGATTCCAAGTGACTTCAGGTCAAGCTCCGTGTCAATAAGGCCTAAATGCACAGGGCTTCTTCAGAGTAATCTAAAGGAATATACAGGAGTTAAAGAGTGGCAAATCTGAATTCTTCAGCAAAGGTTAAGCCTTCTAACAGAGAACTGAGGAACAGGACAGGTTGGCTAAGCAGCCCCAAATCTCCATGACGTGTTGCGGAATGTTGTTTGAGCATAATTTAGTATGCTCTTATCAAACACTCCAGATTGTTTGCATTTTTATTGATTACTTTGTTTTAATCTGTAGTAATTTCAACCATGTTCTAATCTGTCATCTTCATCATATATTTGCGAACACTCTTTGCTCAAGTGCCTCTGCTATAGAGCTAAAGTGTAGACAATCTTGTTGATTGGCTCTTGAAATCAGTTTAATTATTAAATTCCCTTTGAACCTCCCTTACATTCACAGCATTTAATGTAACCAACAACATGAATCTAATTTTCCTTCAGTGCAGTGTAGAAATAAAAATCTACTTGTGCAAACAGTGCAGGACTTTATGTTTCGGAGCATGATGCTACCTCATTTTGCCACAAAAAGCAAAATAAAGAATGACTGTGGCATGCAGCACATTTAGGCATAGGCAGGTATGCCTTAGTAGTGGACATCAGATTAGGGAAAAATTCAGTCTTAAACACAAGATCAAGAGCACTTTCAATTTCATGAGATTTAACATGGCTCCAAGTCCAGCCTAAAAGGCAGCACCAGCAGCATTGCATACCACTTGAAGAGTCAGCTGTGCAGACACCCCAGTAAGAGAGAGTGTGTTCACAAGTCCATGATTTTTCTCCATCAGAAGAAAGCTAAGATAGCAGTGGCAAGCAGAGAGGAACAGGAGAGAAGAAACTGGTTACTTCCCAACTCTGCTTCCAGTCAGCAGTGTTGGTTATTTCAGCTACATGGGTACAGGCAGTCAGCAGAGCTCCAGAACAAGAGAGTGCTTGCTCATTGTTCTCTGAACCTCTGTGCCACCACTGACTTTTGTCCAAAATGCAGAGCAGCCTAGGCTGGCCTTGCATCCCTTCACCATCAACTAATCAGCATGTGCAGCAATAATGCTGAGATAAAGTGGCACAGGCTTGTGTCTGGGTTGGCATCCAGCAGAAGGATGCCACAGAGCCCCAGGATGTGTTCCTAGTAAAGGGAAAGCCTGGGCAAAGTCTGTGCTAGTCTGTATTGCTGCTGTTGTTTGTGTTACCTACATTCACTCAGTGAAGCAGGTTAGCCTCTGCTGCCATTCTATGTACAGATGCTGGATGCACCTTAGAAACAGCCTCTGGATATTTATGCTGTCCCATCACTACCATATCTGTGCAGAACTTGAAGATCTCCTGATGCAGGAGTGAGAAATAGTTTGATTTTTCCTGATTCGATAAAGTAGACTTACCCTAGGTAACAACAATGTGCATAATACAAATTCCATTGCAGTAATCTTTCATGGGGGAAAAGAGATCATATCTAGGCATTGGAACATTTTACAAAGGACTATATGGCATTTTTCACACTCTAAATCTTCAGCCTCTTTGAGGATGCCCTTTTGAAAAGTAGGCTTTAGCTTGACTTTGTGTTACCTGACCTGACAAAGGACTGCATGGTTGTGTTCTGCAGCTTGTGCTGTTTCAGAGTTCCCATAACTGAATGGCTAGTTATTATGGGTTCCTTCCCAAAAATTATTAATCTATTCTCAACACTTCAATGCACAACACATAAATTGTTTGAGTTTGAGAAGAGAATTCTATTATTTCACTGGAGTTTATTGTGATAAGGCTAAAAATGCTACAGCACACAAAGTTTTCATTCAGAAGACTATCCTGAATAAGAAGCTAATGCAACTCTCATCCTTTGAATATCAGCCAAAAACTGAAAATCTTGGCAATGCTTTGAATTTGGATATGTCCAGAGGAGGTAACACTTTTTCTGGAGAACAGTTTCTGGGAAGTAAAAGGGATTTAAATGGAAAAACCTTGGAGGACTTGCAAACAGCCATGCCACGTGGCTCTGTCTCTCAAGCACTTACACCCCCACACGCGTTCGATGCACATAATTGCATTTTCCAAAAGACTAGTAATTTTCAGCCCTCAATTCCAAATGCATGCCAATGTGTTTTTGTCTTTAGGTGCAAGTAGATTTTTTTGTTTGGAGGCAGAGAAGACATGGAGTGTTCTGTTTCTGCATGTAACACCCATACAGCTTTAGATTTTGTCATAAGGCCAAATGTTTAGTAAATGTGGGGGTTTAGCCATCTGGGAGAGAAGTCTGTCTGTCTTTAACTATGCAGTTACAATTTAGTGGGGCTTCTGTTTGACCACTGTCACTGTAATATCTCAGTGCACCTAGTTAGAAATAGCTAAATATTTCTCACGATCTACCTCTTCCTTTCCTGTCACTGAGAAGAATACATATTTTGTTATAGGAAGTTGTTCTTTTATTTTTGATGTATGTGTAAGAGGGGGAGGATATTGCAAGAATGTCTTTTGTATTAGTCATTCCTATATATAATATTTTAAATGAAAATCTGTATGTTAGATCTATATACTCAATAAAAATCTATAGACTAGACCAGCCCCAGGACAAATCATGTTCCATATACATGCTTCCTTCCTGCTGATCCACAAAATGTTTGCCAAAAGCTTTAAGGTCAGAGAAATCAAATACCAGGAAAATTATTGTATAACATTTGTAGTTTAAAGGCTCTTCCTTTTAAAAATGGTATTTATGTATGTATGAGGCTTCTCAAAGTTTCCACTAAATTTTGTGACCTTCACAGAATATAGGACCCACTGGATTTTACCACTTTTAGCCTAAGTTCAATAAATACATTTCTGCTAGATCTTTGGTGCAGATGTAGCTTTTGCCATTCAATTGGGAAAAAAACGAGGTTAGATTTGATACACTAAGCCACAAAGAAGCCCAAAGAATGACCAGGAGGGTCTGTAGCACACTTTCTATACTCTCCCCAAGTACCCAAGAACATCCAATGGAAAATTTGGCTTCTTACAATGTCCCCAAAATGTATGTACCAGCACGGTTACAGCATGCGTTTTTTTAAAGATCTTTATTATGGCATACTATTCTCAATTCCCTGCCAACCTAAATTTTAGAAGGAGAAAGGCTTTACTTCATCTTTATCCTCTCCCAAAACTTATAGCCACTCATTGGGAAATACATCAGAAAGTGTATTTATGGAAGCTGTGAGTTTGCCAGACAATTCCACATTATCTTCAATAATACTCTGATAGGTAAATTCAGGTTCTATATTTCTCTTCACATGAAGTGCAATTACTTTCACTGAGATAAATAGCAGTCAATATGAAATACATGCTGTGCATTATACCCCATATACATAAACACACAGACTAGAGTTAAATGTGATTCTGAATTATTTAATTCTAAAGCCTAAACACATACAAACAATAGCGAAAATACGTGTTACAGATATTTAGCTGCTGAAAATCAGCACAATTGCCAAATCATGAAATTAGGAGTAAGAGAATACCACAGCAACAGGACACTTTACCTGAGTTAATGCTGCCTGGCTCTCAGCAGAACTCATTAGCCTTGATGGAGTTCTCAGCTAACATAATTACACAGCAGCTGGTACCCAGGCTAATTTGTTTAGAATTGGTTTGGGTAACCCTGCAACACACATACTTTTCAATGTAGACTTACCATATAAGGAACATTTCAATTCAATTTATAAGGAAAACTCCATGGCTTGTGCATCCAAAATGTCAGATTATTTCATTATAAGAGTCTTTCATAAAGAAAAGTTTAAAGTTCTCCAAAGACAAGCAGAGTACTTTAAAAATCATTCTGTACTATAAGTTTTGGAGAGGTTTTGGATTATGCCAGCATGGGACTTTTTATTTTCCATTGCCCTACATCTTTTAAGTAAGTTATGCAAAGTGGATGTAATATGTTACAGCTCATATCTGGAAAGATTTAATTTTGCTTGCTAAAGGCAACTGGAAGAGAGGAAGGGGGAACATTCAGAGATCTGGAACTCTCTAAGTGGTCTAACTTATAGTTGATATGATATTCAGAAATTTTAGAAGATTGAGAATATTAGCTAAAACTGGACAGAACACTTCTGTCATGTTGCTCTACCAGCTCTGGTCCTGTAAATCCATGTCATGTCAGTATTAAACATTTCTGCAACAGCTGAATATTTAGTCTGGTTATGTATTTGAGAGAAAAAGGTGCACTCAGGACAATAGCAGGTAGTCACAGTTGTGTCGATTATATGTACAACAGGAGCAAGAATTCTGAAATCAAACAATTGGAGGCTTAAAATTACTCTTTGCATTTCCTTCCAGGTAAGATGGTTTTGCAAAGTTCAGCCAAAGAAAAGGCTGTAGCAAGGCAATGTTGTATGTAAGAACATCAGAGGCTTGGTCCTCAGGCTCAGATGAGACCCTGATGAAACTAAGTTATCACCATTATGTCTCTAGTACTGGGATAGGCTAGCCTGGCCCTTACTCTAAACTGTAATATGTTAAAGCTCCTCCTAATTTATGCCTGCTTATGCTGATCTCAAAGAACCAAGAAAGTAGTATTCCTTCAGCTATGTCTCTTTGTCAACTCCAGGATGGAAAAGGAGTGTGTCAGTTTTAAAGGAAACCAGCAGCAGCAGAAATGAACCCAGTTCAAGAGACATTACAAAGCACTGAAGTAAGAATTAAAAGAGCCGTCTTCTTTTTCAAATACTGCTCTACTGCATGATTTTGAAAGATTAGATTGCTTGATCTCTCTGTTTTCTTTGTTCATCTGAATTATAGTGATAACACTCCTGACTGCATTGCAATTGGGATTTACTGATAAAAAATACTATGTGGACTCCATCCTTACATATATTTCAAAAACAAAACACTGTACTAGCACCATATACATATGTATAATAGTACCAACCATATTTTTCAGTTATCCCCTGGATGTGGAAACACCTGAAGCACGTGTAGACACAGCCTTTGTGCTCTTTCCTGTCCCTCTACACTGGAGGCAGGCATTCCAAGAGTAGTGATGAACACTGCCTCGAAGGCTTCTCATTGCACAAATTTGGGCAAGAGAATGATTTTGACTGCTGTGATCTGTGTGAGATGCTTTTTAGACCTCTGAAACAGAATTCTGCCCTGACTCATTACTGTAATAAGTACCTGTAGGTGTCCTGCAATTGCTGCTGATTTTCTGTATCACAGTTACGTGGCTGCAAACAGGTCTTTGCAGACATAATCAGGCACTAATCTCTCTGCTGTAGCTGCAAGAGACACATTTCTGGTCACAAAATAGAGAAGTTGCTGTGAAGTTGCTACATCTCCTTTTCTCTTCTTTCCCTGGCGACACCATGGCTGTCTCCAGCACTGTTTATCAGACTTCTTCCAGGAACCTTGTTCAAATTTCAAAGCAAAGCAGATTTTTAAAATAGTCTCACATATCTGGCTTTGCAATTTCTTCATTCTGCCTGTATGAGAAATTCATTCTTTTGCATGAGTGCAGCATGTTGAACTTTGCCTCTTACAGCACATTCTGGTTTCACTCTCTCATACATGCTAACTTTCACAGCCTGACAATAGCAAAGCAAAGCAAAATCATTATTCAGCAACTCAAAAGCTCTACAAGTAAGAACACTCCTGTGAACTTGGTACACTGTATGGTTGAATCTGACCCATGCTTCTTAAACCATAAGCCATCTGTTCTTGAGCCATCTGGATTCGCTTTGATTCCTGATGGGCAGATAGCATTGCTGAAAGGAAGCATGTGTTAAAACAGAGAAAAATAAATGTCACCAGTGTGGAACTTCAAACAGAGAGATTAAATTTAAGACACTGGAGGCTGCAAAGTTTCTCCTTTTTCTGTGTAATGAGGGTTTTGTGTTATTTTTCAAAGACAGATCTTTTCACAGTGAAAAACCCCACCTTACATGAGGTGTTCCTTTTAACAGCTACCTATAACAGTCAGATATTTTTCAGCACAACAGTATGACCATCTATCTTTATTACAGCAAAAACTGACAAGGGAAACATACATCTGTAGCCCTTTGATCTTGTATCATGTCACTAATAAGGAAGGAGTTTATAGTGAATTGATGTCAGTCTTTCTGTGTATTGGATGTTTCTTTCCCACCATTCATTCAATAAAAACAAGTTTGATTTTCACTCTGGAGGAATGTACACATTAGTTAATCAAGCTCAAAACAGCATCCAAACCTCAAAACCACTGAGATTTGTGACCTTTGGAATGTGAACACAGTGTAAGGGAAGCACATCTTTAAACACAGTTTCCACGTGTGGCTATTTTAGCAGCTACACGAGCCATGCAAGAGCCCGATTGTGTTTCACCCCCAGGAAACTGCAGCAAAGTCTAAAAGATGTTCAGGGTCATTTCACTCTTTGATTCATTAACAAAAAAGGACTTAGCCAGCATTGTCTGTGGAAAAAATGCTGTATTTGCATCTGGATATGCCCAAACATATATAGCATCCTAAGCAATGGCAAGGAGAAGGGTTACAAAGCTTCACAGCTGTAACCTGCACGTAGCCAGATATTTGACCCTCACATCCAGCCATTGCAGGTGCATGCTTTGAAAAACCTGAGTGTCTCTTTGACAAAGGAGTGCCTCATGAGCCGTGCACCATGAACAACTAACTGGGTGCAAAGAGAAGCTGATACAATTTTAAAGAGGAAACAGCTACTTCTGTTTCATATATCACACGTCTGAAATTACAGAAATAGTTAAAAGGCAGGTTTTGGATGGTAAATAAAGAACCTATTAAGTTGCAGTGTCCTGGTTTGGCTTCACCAGAATTTGCCTTTGTCCTCATGCCATGTAATGTTTTTATTGATGACTCAGTATGAAAGTGTCACTGATAAAGCTTGTGGGTGTACAGATACCAGGGGAGTTTCAGATGAAGCAGGGACTAGATCATGTACAAGAATCTGGTAAAAAAAAAAAAGGTGAAGGCAAAATCTGCAATTTAAAATGGTTTAATGTAGAAACAGGACAAGAAGCCAGATGTCATTCTCATAGGATAAAAAACTAAGTCTTGGAAAATGATAATTCTGAAATCAATTTGCAAACCATAGTGGATAATCTGATGAATATGAGCTACAGTAAAATGTTGTGGCCAAGAGGGATAACACACTGGGGAACTTCTATCATCTGCATAATTGGCAGTAGGATACAGTACAGTGACAGTATCCACATTTTGACAAGGAATCACACTAGAACCATGATGAATATAAAAGGATTGGAAAACAAATCCTAAAATGAATGATTCAAAGACCTGAATTGATTAAGCTTATCAAAAGAGGGCTAAGAGCTGAACTGAATGCAGGCAAAGCATCTATAAGGGAAAACAAGTCAATGATCGAGGGATATCTGAACCAACAGCAAAACATTTGGAAAGATACCACAGCTGGAAGATGAGACTCAAATTGTTCTGGCAAAAAAAATGTCAGATGCATATTATTAATACCTTTAATTCAAGTTTGGGTGTTTCTGTTTTCAAAATATGTGGTCTAGTTCTTGAACAAATTTGCCAAGCAAAGTCCCACATCCTTTCCTTAAAGGAGGTCACGGCTGATCAGTGTTCCTCTCTGGCTATAAATTACTGATGGTACAGGGAGAATTAAACATCTTATGAAAAATATTCAGTCAAAATTCTGGAAAAGCCAAATGCCAATGAGCAGATGGAATATGCTTTGTACATTGAAATGGGGTTTATCTTTCCTAACTTAATTAGCAGAAGATAGCCTAAACTAGCTGGCTCCTTCAGTTTTCTCTATTGTCACTTGAAAAAAGATGAATGTAAGCATAGACAACCAGATAACCACTTCTAAACAGATACATTTAGAAAAAAACCCTTTATGCTTCCTTGACCATAGAGACAAGAGAACAACAAGGTCATATGTGAATGATTGTTATTGAATGGTAAATTTAATTATACAAAACTGCATTGCATGAAAACTTTCATAAAGGCTAAATCATTCATAAATTACTAATTCAGAAATCATTCGTAAAGGCCAAAGAAACAGAACAAGTTAAAAAATATTTTTCATGGTCTAAGAATTTGGGGATTAGACTATATGACCTCCAGAGGTACCTTCCAACCTTAATGGTTCTGTGATTCTGTGATCATTTGTCATTAATTATATCATCTTACAGTCTCTTCTTTACTGTATCTTCATGTTACCAAACCCTGCTGAAGCAGTGCCCACAGGACTTTGATACCACTCAAAATTTCACTACAAAAAAAAGTGCTTAAAAGATGTCTTTAATCTAGTTCAATCGCAAGAACGATAGCAATGTTCATTGTTATGGCAACAAAAATCTTTGCTCACGTCCTGTAAATTCACCTACATGAGTGGTTTTACACTTTTCCTGTCTGTGGGTCAAGCCTTTGAGTGAGATAAAGCAGCAAAATTTTGCTGAAATCACTGATATGTCATACAGGATCATAGAATGTTGAACACAATTATAAACCAGTTAATAAATAGAGTTTCAAGTATATATTTATTTTATTTATAATTGGATTTATAATAATATTTTTTAACACAAATGCTTTCTCCAATCAAAGTTCCATCAAATATGTATGATATTAATTCAGTACAAAATGTCAGTAGGATATATCCATGGATTTTCAGTTTTAATACTGTTGAGTCAAGACCAAAGCCCTAAATCTGAAGGAATTTTGACTCAGCCCTGCATACTGCATTACATTTGTAGAACATGAATTAAATGGTCACGGGCTAGGAGCCAGATTTGCAGGAGTTGTTAGCTTCAAAGTGGAGGCTAATAGGAGTTATCAGCTGTAATACATGTATCATTAATAGTGCATGAGTTATTTTGAGCAACACACAAGCTGACACAGAGCCAGATCTGTCCTTATCATTACTCATACTGCTGTTCCCAATACCTGCCACCCCCACTGCCGCGGTATCCTATAAAAATAGTTTGTAAATCTCTGCTTTAAATTATTGTATTTGATACAAGCAGACTGGGTGTGGGAACTAAATGCTCTCCTCCTTCATGGACAAGCACAGTCTTGTCCAGAAATGGTTATCAGTCAGGGATACCCCAACTTTTCTGGAATGCACACCAATGCTCAGAGCCCCAGAAGACCACTAAAACAAATGAGGATAGCTGAAGTTCCCCAACAAACAAGCTATGTCCAGGCTCCATAGGTTTCCTTCTGCAGAAGAGGTCATCAGGGAGCTGTGTCTGATGATTTTCGTCCTGACTTGCATCAGCAGAGCAGTTCAAGTCAGCTATAAAGTAGCATTTGGCACCAGATCCAATCACTCAGCCCTTTGACAGGGTCCAAATCTGAATCCCAGTTAGATTGCCCGGGCTCATTTCTACCTTTAAAATCATGTTCTAGTTAGATGAGCCCTTTCTACAAACTTAACAAGGGAAATGCAATTTAGAAGACTGGAAAGTATTATTTTAAGGCTGATTAATTGTGTATGCACCATGCTGAACACCACTTCTAGAAGCAAGGGATGCACTGTGTTACCAAATGATTATTTAATGACTCATAATCCCTGTGCATGAGATGTCACTCCTGAGGAATTAGTTTTAAATGGGGTAGTGGTGTCTCCTCAAGATGTGGAGCTTGATGTCAAATCATCGTAATAGCTACATTTTTGCATCTGCCAACATTGAATTTTAGCAGTCTGTGGCTGGAATCACTAATGCATATACCCACTGCTGGACTGATTCACCACTGCAGAGCAAGAAAAATGATTTACAAAAAGCTTTCAGTGCCAAATGGTATACTTCAATAAATTAAACTTTGAACCCAAATATTTTTATTCTTGCTTCTGGATATCCCATTCAATTTAGTGCTTGCCAATTGAGTTGGCTAGCTGCCCTCCAGTAATTGTTATCCAGCCGCTACCTACATGTGAAACACATGCAGTAATTCGCGGCAGAGTATTGTTCACAGATTTAGCAAAAACATGAACAAATGGAAGGGATCCAGAGGCAGCAAATTTTGTATGCCTGATCTGCAGGACTCATGGTTTCATCTGCCTTTAGCAACACAGTCTGTAAAAGACTACTTAATGTAAACTTCTGTAGAAAAAAAAAGAAACTTAGAAAACAGAAGCAGCTTCTAAGAGAAGCAGCCCTTGAACTCCTTTGTTGGTATTTACTAAATAAGAATTGTGGGGCCTTAATAATGGGTCCATATGGTCTTTATAAAATATAGTTCATAGTTCTGATTTTAAAAAGTACTTGAGAATATATGAATGGATGTACTGGGTCAGACCAAAAGTCCAGCAAGATCCAGCAACATCTTTCTGACAGATGCTGAGTTCCCAGCAAAGGTGTTCAACTGAACTTAAGCATGAGTTTAAAATAAACACTGCTAAAGAGAGAGGGCATGAACCACTGACTTAAATCTTACTTCTGAGATTATAAGTATGCAGCCTATCATTATTCTGCCATGGAAAACCAAAATAATCATAGATTCATATATAGAAGTTTCAATATCTGCCTTGCATGGATTTAGTAATCTCGATCTAAAGTGGCAGTCAATGGACAAAGGGAAAACCCTCAGAAATACATTCACTGGTCTCCTAATTTCACTCCACTGTTTCTTTAAGTAACACATTGGATGTGCCTCTTTCATGTGGATCATTACCATGGGGTGGGGTTTTCACTATCTCCTTCTAACCGGATTTATCATTTATATGATAAATGTTAACGATGGTGTTAGTGCATTAGCATTCATAAAGGCAGGTGAAGGACTGCCCAAAGCCATAAACAATCTAAAGGGGAGTTTCATGAGCAATGATAAACTCTGCCTTACTTCTAATGGTATACACTGGGGTTGACAGCAGTGGCTATGAGTGTGGGGATTGCTTTGTGCACACAGTGTTTCAGAATGTAGCTAGAGTGTAGACAACAACACCTGGTGTTTATCCAAGCTATGCAGCTACTGGCTGGGAAAAAAACAAGAAGGCCAAGGGAACCGTGATAAGCTCAGGATGAGAAAACAGAAATAATGGGATAGGCAATTAGCAGTAACAAGACACAGTGAGTTAACTGTTAACCAATTATGATCTGAATAAGGGCGGATGGACTGTGGCTCCAGCCAATTGCTTTGCATATAGAAACGTGTGTATGGTAGTAAAAAAGGTATATATATCAGTAGAAGTTTCGAATAAAGTTGGATTTGAATATGCATCACATTGATGTGTGAAGTTCATTCCCGCTCGTGAGGTGGAACCCCTGCATATGAGGGCTTTCATTCTAGAATTTGGGTCAAATATGGACAGATGCCACATCTGAGCACCCAGAGAAACAGCGTGATCTTTAAAAATGCTGAGCTGCCTTCATTCCTGCTGACTTTACTGATCACTGAAGAAATTGTTTGGAACAGAACTAACAAGACTTAAGACCACAGGCACATGCTGTCATATATTCAGATAGCTAGAGGAGATCAGACAGCTCTTCCCGTTTGTTATCTTTTACAGCTGCTAATTAGACAGGCCATTTTGGATAAATGTGTGATCTGCTCATCACTCAGAATCTAATGAACTTTGTGGGATGTAGATTTTAAGCAGTTTGTAACAAACTGCTTTAAAGACATATTCTCAGTTGTTCAGATTAAAGAACCATATATAAAAGAGGTTTTTAGGTGAAATGATGTGCAGTGTCTTCACTCATTCTTTCAGGATATCAAATCCAGTAGAAGTGTATGAGAAAACAAGTTGGACACCTAAGTATGTTACAGTGAGTGGGGAAAAATACCTAAAAAATTAAAGTCTAACCAGGATTCAGACAGAAATCCAAACAGGATTTCTAAGAAAATCTGTCCATCTCTTGATAGAGGATACGTGTTTGTATGTAGATATGATGTGCCTCTGTGAGACTCTGACACTGACTAAAAGTAATAGTGTGAGCTGAGGTGGTTTAGATTCCCATTTCAAGAGACTTCCAAAAGTGATGGTGACTCCTTTCCTACTGGGTAGTGACCTACTGGTTGAATCGCTCATCTGGTATACGTGAAACTGAGGTTCAATCATTCCTTGGCATATTGGCATTGAGATACTCAGCTCCTTTAGAGTAAATCCAGACAGAAACCAACTCTGAGGCCTTCTTTGAAGATGTGCATTCAAGAATGCAAGATTCATTAAACCAGGAGACCAAGAGCGAGTCTAACTCTGTAGCTGAATGTACCGCAAGCAGCAGGGACCATAATCTGCACCTCCCACTCTGTGCATGTTTGTGCTCTGAAACTAGGAGGCACCTAGACTTTATCCCTGGGACATGAGTTTTGCATGGTGCATGACATTGTAATAACGTTGAATTATTTTTAGGGGAGCCACAAGATTAGGTCGCTCAACAGGTGCTCAAAGGACTTAGCTTGCAAGTCCCACCTGGGACTCACACGTAAGTCAGTGGATGAGGTGCATGGTCTGGAACAGAACTGCAGGCTCTTCTGAGGCTGAAAGCTCTCTGAAATCTAAGTGGTTTAGTCCATTTGTGAATTATGGCCTTGACATAGGCATGTAAATTCCATCTTAATTGTTCAGAAATGCTTTTATTTTGGACCTCACCCTATGTTCCCATATATCCAGCCAGGAATCCAGAGTAAAAATGGTTCTGTTTGAGAGAGAAGGATTAAATCAAAATGAAAGAAAAGCAGAAGGACCCCATTAAGAAATATTTAATCCACTTTTAGTAGTTTTGCCATAAAAATTTGTTAAAATACTCAATCCTCAGTACATTGAAAGCATTGCTTAGTGTGTCAGCTTTTTGCTGTACAAGTTATACTCTCAGTTTGTCAGTGCAATTCAATGTCTGACACTGACATGAAAGACGTTCACTTTTTTCTTAAAAAATGTTAGTCAGTTGGAGTCTGTATTTAGGTCATTCATATCAGGTACAACTCTCTGTCTCATTGGATTAGAAAAAGAAACAACCTACCACTCACTATATGACAAATAATTCAATTGGCATTATTATTCCAAATATCCTGCATCTGTTTCATTGTTTTCTAACTGCTTACAAAAAGGGTTCTCAGAATAAAAGCTTGGCTGACCAATGAGCAGGTTTCACAGCTGACATCTGAATGTTGACTCTGTGCCTTAAAAGCAAAGGATCAGAAAGGCAGTTCTTCCTTTAACCTTTAGATTTGTGTTGTGAAAGATGGGCCTTGTAATAGCAAGTTGTTCTTAGCTGATAATCTTGCAAGTACTTTTGGGACATTGAACTACACATTAGTTTAGCTGGAAGGAGCTAAAGGGCAAAATTAGATTGCAAAAATAATAATAATAATAACAACAACAACAGCAATAATAATAATAATAACAACCAGATTGTGCATAAAATTTTCCATCCATAAATCACAAACACATTAGATATTATTAGAGCCATTTTAGACATGAAACAAAGAAGAGAGATGACTTGCCTGAGGTGACAAAACAAGTTAGAGCATTCAGTCACTTTTGCTGACATCTTACATCAGCATCTGCAATCTGGCTTTGCATGTGAGGTCATTAAACGCTCTCTGTACTGGGCCTAAACACTAAGGTGGTTCTGTGGGCATGACATCTTGGAAAGAAGCAGTAGGTACCTAGGGAAATGTGTCTATGTGAGAGAAAAGGAAGATAGAAAACAGTGATTTATTAATTCAGAAACAGGCACTATGACATGGAGGAAGAGAAGAACAAACAACTGAGAACCTAAGCACATATTTTTCAGAATGAAAAAATGGGAAAAAGAAGAAAACAGATTTAGAAATGAGTATAAACCCCCACAGATTTCAGAAGGAAGAAATGGAAAGAGAAAGACAAATAGCAACAATGGCAGAATTCTCTTTGCAAGAAAAAGCAGGACCATTCACATTGACAGGAGTTGAGCCATTCACAGGCACAAAAATGAAAGGAACCTGATGGAGTCTCTTGGTCAACTGCAACTTCAAGTAGTCACATGGGAGCCTCTCATCCATGAGCTGCTCTAACACACTGACAAGCCATGTCTCATTCCACAGCACAAGCCCCAGGGCATTCAACAGCACCGGGGTTCACTCACAGGGATGCTGATAGGGGTGGTCACTGGGAGCAAAGGCACCCAATGGGAGGCCCAGTCCAGAGACAGCTGGGAAGACTTTTCAGAAGGCAGGTGGTGCTGGGAACAGGTTCCTTCATATTCTAAGGAATCAGTAAGTTGGCTAGAAGGGAGCCTATTTTCCTTCAAATATTCACACACTATTCTGAAAATAAAAGAGGAAAACCCAAGGGTCAAGCATTTTTTCATCCGTGTAAGGCTCTGAGGAAATGATGACTCAGCCTGTATTTTACTTGCCAGTTACAGGGCTGAGAAAGTAAGAGCCATGTGCCACATAGACCTGGGAGTATGCCTTCTAAACTCATAAAGGATTCAGAAAATATAGACTAAGTTAAAATCTGTCCCAAGCAGGAGGAAACAGTCATTTCCAAGGAGAATGCTTGTGGATGAGTGGAATGAAATTGATTTCCCTTGCCGGACTTGTCTTTTGAATGACAAACAGATAAAAAGTTTCACCTGTGAATGGCTGGCAGAGGTCAGCAACTGCTGCAACACAGATTACACTAATTAAGATGCCAGTACACTGTATAAATTTCAACAACTCCTAAATGGCCGAATTTTAAAATACCAAAACTTTTCCATACTCATGTGTTCCCAACAGAAAAATTTTCCAGGCTTTTACAGAAAAATAAACAAACCAACCTGAGCTGTAGATGACAGTAAAATACTCTGGTGAATACCAAGCATGACATTTCCTCTAGGTGACAGTGCTTTTTGTGTGGCTCCAAGAGGCTGGAAGAGAATGAAGTTACTGACAAAATTTTCACAGTGGTTTTGTCAAATGCTTTCATCACAAAATTCTAGGCACATACATGTATTTCACACAGTTATTTTCCCTCTTTATATTTTTTTTCTTAAATAACATGAAAATTAAATGTCAAAATTTTCCATAATTCAAGAGTATGATTGTTCTAAATATTCAAAAGTTAGAGCATTTGAACATAAGCATATGTGCACATGAGTCCAAAAAAATGAAAAGCCTCTGAGAAGATACAATTTTACATCTAATGAGTCACTGGAAGTTTAAGATTTTAATCTACATGAGCTGAGATTTCCTCAAAACACAGAATTTCATAGCTTCCCTAGAAGTCAATGAAAGTTTTACCAGTATAACATATATGTAGATGTTAGAACATGGATTAAAAATTACATTTGGAAGTATCTGTCAGATACTTTCATGGAACTGTCAATCACAGAAAAATGATAATCTAAGTACTTCTTGGAACAGACCAAAAGAAAGGCCATAAGTAATTCATCCTTAACATCCTACATACTATTTTTGAGTACTTGTGACAGTGTTTTACCAGAAATGTATACTAGGGCATGAACTGAAGACTTTGCAAGTCTAATATAAAGAAATGAAAATAGAATTGTCCTTATTACAATTTGGGCCATCCATCTATTTATAATAACTCTTGTCTGTAAAGGAGCTCAAAATTACAGTCTGATTTTGGATTAGTCTGGAATAAGCTTTTTTCTGTGGTAATCACCTTCTTTCCAGGTTGGATCTGTTCCAGAAAGCTCTCAAAGGACAAACCAGGGAGCCTGTGTTGCTCCCATAAGTGAGAATCCAGACTCCTTCCTAAGGCATTGCCAGCATTCTGAAGGCAACTTCTGCTGCCTCCTTGTCAGTCCTATTCATTCAGTCTATTACGTAGGGCAGAAGTCCCTATTTCACACATCTCATGTACGTTGGCCTCCTCTTGTTTCCAGGATACAAGAATCACATCATCCTGTAAGACAAAAGTTACTTATTGATATGTCCTCTCTTTGATGGCAGCTAAAAAAATCTTAGAATTACACACGAAACTTAAGCACAGGATATTTTTTCTCCTTTTCAGTCTTCCAGGCAGATCTGATCCACCCTCTGATTTGAATTTGGCTCAAAAGGAGGTTTGAAATTTCCTGAAGTCACTTATGACAGAGGCAGCGCACAACTGGAAGCACAATTCTTATCTCAACAGATGGATTGGTGTAGAAGTGATCTGTAGTCTTGTGATGTTGACTGTCAAATGAACAGATCTAGAACACCTGTTATTGCCTGCACTGTGAATTCCTCAGCTTGAAAGAACAGAAGTTACTGGAGCAGGATTTGTCTATAATTTGCTTAACTAAGAAAAGATTTTTCCATATTGACTGAAGCTGCTCAACTACCTTACCATGGGCAGTAACTTTTTTCTTAGGGGTCTTTCCTGCCAGGTCACATGGAAGAGCTCAATACCTGACACATAAATCTGCTACAGGCTGCTCACATTCTGTGTGTACTTAGTGTGAGCATTCATTGCTATCTGTCATTATTTTTCAACCAGTAGCTTATTTAACAAAATAATTTTTCAAGGAAACAGTAGCATAATAAAATATTCCTTTGCACATTGCTGGTAATTGTCTTCTACCTATTAGCTCTTCTTTCTTCTATTTGCTCCAGGATTGTTTCTTCAGGTTGTTTTGCTGCAATGCTTACTAACATCAATCAAACAGCAGTTAACTGCAAAACTTCTCACAGCCCCTGGAATGATTTAGAACCCTTTCCTTGTCATTCTCACCACTCACACCTCTTGCTAATTAGAATGCAAGACTTATTTTTTTTATGTGTCTGTACCACATCCAGCATCACCAGATGTCAAACTTCATGGTACTTTGCAGCACAAGTGGATTGTTGACGAGATAAACCAGTGCTGTTGCCTCAGTGCCCTTGTTTGTGGTAGATTTGTATGGAGAAAGGTTGATGTACAGCAAAGTTTCAAGACCAAGCCCTGGAAAAACTAAAAACACGGGAATTATTTGTTTTCATGTAAGTATGCAGTATATATAGGATAGAACTGCCTTGAGTGTGTGTGTGTGTGTGTGTGTGTGTGTGTATGTATGTAACTTTTTAGGTGTCTCCCTAATGCAATAGTTAATGAATGTATACGTTTTGCCACTGAAAACATCCTCTATATGTGCCTTGTGCTTTTCCCAAGGTCTGAATCAGAAAGTCTTCATATGCTTCAGCTGAAATGGTCTTCTCAGAACAGTGTACAGATGGACTAGCACAAGTGTAAAATAGCATGAACTGGTTTCTTGGGTAGGTACAGCGGATGGCACCTAAACTGTAGTTCTAGAACAACAAACTCAAAGAAACTACGTTTACCCTCTCAAATGTCTCTGCAAAAGAACATTTTAATGTTTAGCAGAAACTGACAGGAAATACACAAAATATTTGCACCAGTCTCCAAAGAAAGACAAAATGCTTTTCATTCACTTGTTTAATAAAGAAAAAAACCTCAAGTAAAACTAAAATTTCCAAATAACTTCACACTCATGCGAATCCCTAGAAACCAGTTCCATGCCAAAAAAGTGGGAGAAATGGCATCTAAGTCCCAGATGATATTGCAGGCTTAGACACAGAAGCAGAACAATTCACCTTTTTCCACAAAGGGTGCTCTTCAACTCTTTGAGCAGCAATATCACTAAGATCACAAATCTCACAGCCAACCAGTTCATCACTATTTTGCTTGTGAATAACTTTCATCAAACAAAATTAAATCTTTCTACACATAATCAATTTACTTAATTTCATTAGTGTTGCTTGTCTAATTATTTACAATCTCATAAGTAACATGACATTTAGGGATGTTTAAGTAATAAATTAAAGATGTAAACCATTGTAGATCACTGTTAAATGAAGGTATTACCATCACTGAAACATATACGAAGTTAAAGGATGTTCTAGTTTTAATTCTCACCCAAGGATTGTATATTAATCCTTTGAGTGTTTTCTTTTCTTGTGAAATATCCCATTGTAGATGATCTATTTGAATAAGTTCCTTTTGCAACAACAAATTCTCCATGGTGGAATTTTAATTGACTGGCATCAACACCCATTAAAGCAGCCAAGGTGAAAGTGCTCTTTTCATTGATATTTCAATTCAACCACTCATGACTAAATCCTTAAATTTCACTACAACTTAAAGGAAAATATGTATTTTAATTGTGTTTTTCCCAGTTTAGTTATATTTGTAACTGGTCTAGTGGACCCAACCCAGTAACTTTCCATGAATGTGGATAACACCAAAAGTGTTGTAAGGAAAATTAACAAATGTAATTTTACACTGGATTGCATTAAATCAATTTTTTTCCTTTATTTTATACTTGTAGCCTTTGATAGATACGAATGCCTAGTTGTTGTTATTATAGCTAAAAATAATCTGCATTTGCTGTGATGGTGTAGCACTTCTTTGTTAGTCTGTAGACAAAAATAGAACAAATTCAGATTTTACAGGCAGAGAATTGAAAACCAATACTCTTTCAAGACAGAAAGAAAGAGAATGAGAAAAAGGATGGTATCATGGCTGGGAGATGGGAGGAACGCTTCAGTCACATAATCTGTCATATGAACAGAACAGAATAAAACTGTGGAAGCAAGTTCTCTTAAAATGGAAGCTGAGTAGAATGTAACTATCTTAAGAAATTAAGTTATACCATGGAAGCTTTTTGTACAGATAAAGGAAAGCATCTGGCTTCTTCCTAGAACTGCAGGCAGCCTTCAGAAACTCCTTCAGACATATGGGCTTTTCATATACTGTCCCAGTGTAATGCTTGCCAAACTACCTTGGTGACTGACCTCTTTATTTCCCCTGCTGTTTAAGCCTCAGAAGTCACACAAGGGGAACCACAAGTATGTCCGAGAGCATTAGGAGGAAACTCAGAATCATCATGGATTTTCTTGGACCCTTAGCAACCCTTCTACTCTGCACCTGAGTTTGCTGCTCTTCCATCATTTTCTCCAAGTACAGGTGATGGGTTGTGCTTCCCCTTTGCACTGCTAAGTAGCATAACATGTCTCTTGTAAAACCTCATGCAGGAATACAACCAGTTCATTAATAGATTCATAGAATGTTAAGGGTTAGAAGGGACCTTAAAGATCATCTAATTCCACCTCACCCTGCTGTGGACAGGGATACCTCCCACTAGACCAGGTTGCTCAAAGCCTTATCCAACTTGGCTTTGAACGCTGTGAGGGTTGGGACATCCACAACCCCCCTGGGAAACCTGTTCCTGTATTCCCCCATCGTCATGGTAAAGAATTTCTTCCTAATATCTAACCTAAGTTTCCTCTCTTTCTATTTATGCCCATTATTCATTGCCCAATGACTACAGTTCCTGATGAAGAGTCCTTCTCTGGCTTCCCTGTAGGTCCCTTTCAGATACTGAAAGGTTGCTATGAGGTACCCACACAACCTTCACTTCCCCAGGCTGAACCACTCCAATTTTCTCAGCCTCCTTGGTAGGAGAGCAGCTCCAGTCGTCTTATCAACTCTGTTGCCCTCCTCTGAACTTGCTCCAACAGTCCCCTGTCTTATGTTCAGGGGCCACCTGAACTGTACACAGTGATCCAGGTGGGGTCTCACATGAGCACAGTAGAGGGGGAGAATCACCTCCTTCGACCTGCTGGCCACGCTCCTTTTGATGCAGCCCAGGACACAGTTGGCTTTCTGGGCTGTGATCACACCTTGCTGGCTCATGTTGAGTTTTTTGTCAGCCATCACCCCCAAGCCTTTCTCCACAGGGCTGCTTTCAATCACTTCTCCACCCAACCTGTAGGTGTGCCTGGGATTGCACTTCACTTTTTTGATCTTCGTGAGGTTTTCATCAGCCCACCCCTCAAGAATGTCAAGGTCCCTCCGGATGGTATCCCTTCCCTCCAGCATGTCAACTGCAACACACAGCTCCGTGCCATCAGAGAACTTGACATTCCACTGTCTGTGTTGCCAACAAAAATGTTGAACAGTATTGTCCCCAATACCAACCCCTGAGGGACACCACTTGTCACTGGCTCCATCATTCACCAAAGCAGATCCTGTTATCAGAGGACAACATGAAGTCAAGCACTATCCCCACACACAGATCCATGAAAGCCCTGTTATAGAATCACAGTTTTGGAAATGTTAACCCTAATAGTTATATCTGAGCAAAGATGAGCTGAGGACCTTGAAAGTCAAGCCAGGGACAGAAAAACTAACAAATATGTGCAGGAGGAACAAACACCTCAGACACAGAGAACCACACTTGATAGATATTTCATGGGAAGGGTTATTGATGCAGAACAGCACTTTGCCTCCCTAGAGTCACCTGAAGATTAAGAGACTAAAAGTGATGCCTCATGCAAATGAGAAATGTCTTTGTCAAGGAAGCAGACATCCTTTCTGCGGGAGCCGTTGACCGATGGAAGTGAGCCCCACAAGGAACCACACAGACACACAAGCAGTGGGCTCCAAGTAAGCTAACCTTTATTTAAAACAGGGGTTTTTATAGGGTAAGTTAGGGTCATTATGGGATGGAAGGTAGCAACAGGGACGGGATTGGGCAAGGCTAGGGGCGGAGAAAATAACTATGGCAACAGGACAGCCAACCAGAAATGGCTCCGCAAACAACCAATGAAATTTCAGGGTTCGGAGGGTTGGCGGGAAAATCTGAGGGAGAAGGCGGGAAAACCGTGAGGGAAAAAGGGACAAAATGGAGGGCTGTGGGGACAAAACAACAAGAGCCGCCACCATGATGGCGCAACAACAAGAATAACACTGAACATATGGAACAATAAAAACCCAATAAAGCCGATGCAGGCAACTTCTTTGTCAGCCCGCTACCATGTTCTTCGGTTAGCAAAAAGTCCAATACCACCCCAAGGAGTGGTAAATCTTTATGTTTTTACTGTAAGTCCAATACTACATTTCTCCGGTAAATGTAGTAAATCTTGAGTCCTTTGTTTGCTCTACTGGGTCTTCCTCATAGGTCCACCACATGAAGTTCTTTTTCCAATCCTCATAAGTGGAGGCTTCCCCAACACTTTCTTAGCTGGATAAAACTTAGTGGATTTTGTGACCTATGGGAAGCAGTTCAATACTTGCTGGCACACTTTTAGGAGATGCAGTTTACATAATACACAGTTATACCTGAGACACTGCACAGGTGTAACCTCTGGGTGTACTGAAAAAGCAAAGAGATCTCTTCAGTTGTGTTTGTCTTAATATAATTATGAAACAGTCAGAATCTTCTCCTGCAACTGGAAATAGTCAATAAAAGACTATGTATTTTATCTAATTTGAAGATTATTTCTAATCATCCAAAATTCTCCGAGACAGGAATTAGCTATAAATTTCAGGTTTGCAACAACCTCTGACTCAGTCTCTTCACATAACTACAATATGGGTAAGAAAACATTACCACTTTCTGGTGCTGCTGATTTCAGATCTATATCTGTTACTTAAAAATACAGAAGTATGGACTTGTCCTGTAAGTTCTGCTAACAAACACTCCTTTTACAACACAGCTCTTCCAGGTGGATTTTTTCTCCTTTCTGAGTTCTGAGTAGCTCTTCTTTGACGGCAATCTTAGCCTTAGTTGGTTTGTTTGTTTTTCACTATTTTCTATTCCAGAATAGTGGTAGCAAAAAAAAATCTCTTGCCATTTCAGACCCATTTCCTTTGCCTCCCAGCTTAAACACAAACATTTGAAAACAAGTCATATTTTTTTTTTTTTTAACTAGTGTCTTGGTTACTTACCTATATCTCATTATTCCCCATAATCCAGGACGAAATGGTAAGTGACCTGCTATGCCATTTGGACACCAACAAGTTTATGCACCAGGAAGGGATGCACTTGAGAGTAATGCAAGAGCTGGAAAAAGAGCTTGCCAAGCCACTTTCAATCATTTATCAGCAGTCACGGTTAACCAGAGAAGTCCCACATGACTGGAAATTAGAAAATGTGATGTCCATCTACAAGGAGGGTGGGAAGGACGATGCCAAAAACCACAGACCTGTCAGCCTGACCTCAGTAATGGGGAAGATCATGGAGATCATCCTGAGTGCCATCACACGTAACATGCAGGACAGCTACGGGATCAGGCCCAGCCATTGTGGGCTTACAAAATGCAAGTCCTGCTTGACTGACCTGGTCTCCCTCCATGACAAAGTGACCTGCTCAGTAGATGGGAAGAAAATGCTATGGATGTTGGCTAATAACCTTCACTAAAGCCTTTACCACCATTTCCCACAATGTTCTCCTGGAGAAACCAGCTGCTCATGGCTTGCACAGGTATCCTCTTTACTGGGTAAAAAACTGGCTGGATGGCTGAGTCCAAAGAGTGGTGGGGAATGGAGGTACATCCAGCTGGCAGCTGGTCATGACTGATGCTCTCCAGGGCTCAGTGTTGGGGCCAGTCCTGTTTAATATCTCTTTCTCTGATTTGGATGACAGGATCAAGACCACCCTCAGTAAGTTCACATATAACACCAGTCTGGGTCAGAGTATTGATCTGCTGGAGGGTAGAAAGGCTCTACAGAAGGATATGGACAGGATGAATCAATGGACTGTTGACAACTGCATGAGGTTCAAAAAGGCGAAGTGCCAAGTGCTGCACTTGGGTCACAACAACCCCAGGCAGTGCTACAAGCTGGGGGAGGAGTGGCTTGAGAGCTGTCCAGCAGAAAGGAACTCAGAGGTGCTGGTCAATGACCAGATGAACATGAGCCAGCGTGTGCCCAGGTGGTCAAGAAGGCCAATGGTATCTTGGCCTGTATGAAGAACAGTGTGACCAGCAGGACTGGAGCAGTGATTGTCCCACTGTACTCGATGCTGGTGAAGCTGCACCACAAATCCTGTGTTCAGTTTTGGGCCCCTTGCTTCAAAAAGACATTGAGGTGCTGGAGCATGTCTGGAGAAGGACAATGGAGCTGGTGAAGGGTCTGGAGCACAAATCTTAGGAGAGTGACTGAGGGAACTGGGGTTGTTTAGTCTGGAGAAAATGAGTCTCAGGGGGATCTCTTTGCTCTCTTCAACTACCTGAAAGGAGGTTGTAGTGAGGTGGTGTCAGTCTATTCCACCACATCTCAAGGAAATGGCTTTAAGTTGCACCGGGGAAGGTTCAGATTATCTATTAGAAAAACATTTTCTACTGAAAGAGTGGTCGAGTATTGGAATAAGTTCCCCAGGGAGGTGCTGCAGTCACCATCACCTCAAGTGTTCAAGAGGCATCTGGACATGGCACTTGAGAATATGGTGATTATGGTGGTGCTGGGTTGATGGTTGGACTAGGTGATCTTGAAGGTCTCTTCCAAACTTGATAATTCTCTGATTCGGTGTGTCATTTGTCACAGGATAATATTCCCATCATGTTCAGTTATTGGGTCTTTTTGGTGCAGTCTCAGACTGTTGCAAATGCAACAGAAAATCAATTAGGCTTATCAGCGTTCATACTGAAACAGAAATTAAAATATTGAGAGGTCAAGACAGAACTTTACTGCTGTTCAGAAACAGAGAAGTTAAACAAACCTAGTCTTGCCATCAGTAAGCTTACTTCTAATCTTTATACTGAAATTTTTTAAAGATACATCAAACAGCATCTACAGAATTCCACTTTGCAAATATTTAACCCCTATGTGCAAAGGGAAAAACAAACTGCCTGAGTCAAACAGGGACAGAAACTCTAACCAGCCCTCCTAGACAGTGGCTGTGAGCCTGTAGATCAAGCATCCTTGAGGGTTTAGGAATTTCATCTAAAAGACTATTGAGGAGTTACTTAGACTAAGTTCACACTTGTAATGCAACAACTTACAAATGTTCCTGTTTCCAGGAATTTATAATTGCCTGTTATTGTCTGGAAACTACTCAGATACTGTGATGAATGGTGGCATGAAACCATGGGCAAATTTAGCACAGACTAAACACCAAGTTGCAAATAGAAACATAAAGCCCATCATTACAGAAGCAGTTGGTTCTTTGAGAATGTACCTTATCCACAGGTATATTTGATAAATATTTTAGAAGTAAGTTCNGATGGTTGGACTAGGTGATCTTGAAGGTCTCTTCCAAACTTGATAATTCTCTGATTCGGTGTGTCATTTGTCACAGGATAATATTCCCATCATGTTCAGTTATTGGGTCTTTTTGGTGCAGTCTCAGACTGTTGCAAATGCAACAGAAAATCAATTAGGCTTATCAGCGTTCATACTGAAACAGAAATTAAAATATTGAGAGGTCAAGACAGAACTTTACTGCTGTTCAGAAACAGAGAAGTTAAACAAACCTAGTCTTGCCATCAGTAAGCTTACTTCTAATCTTTATACTGAAATTTTTTAAAGATACATCAAACAGCATCTACAGAATTCCACTTTGCAAATATTTAACCCCTATGTGCAAAGGGAAAAACAAACTGCCTGAGTCAAACAGGGACAGAAACTCTAACCAGCCCTCCTAGACAGTGGCTGTGAGCCTGTAGATCAAGCATCCTTGAGGGTTTAGGAATTTCATCTAAAAGACTATTGAGGAGTTACTTAGACTAAGTTCACACTTGTAATGCAACAACTTACAAATGTTCCTGTTTCCAGGAATTTATAATTGCCTGTTATTGTCTGGAAACTACTCAGATACTGTGATGAATGGTGGCATGAAACCATGGGCAAATTTAGCACAGACTAAACACCAAGTTGCAAATAGAAACATAAAGCCCATCATTACAGAAGCAGTTGGTTCTTTGAGAATGTACCTTATCCACAGGTATATTTGATAAATATTTTAGAAGTAAGTTCATCGGTCTGCATTTGCCATCAGCTGTTGGAGAAATCAACTGTCTTTCATATACTGTTTCTAAAGCAATCTACAACCCAGAAAATAACCCAGCACTACATATGGCTGCTGTTTGGACCACTAATCTAGCTGTGAACTATTACAAGTACTGTCTCCGTGGATAATGAAGAACAAATTTAGTCTTTGGATTCCTCAGCTGCATATGAACAACAGTATAACTGTACTAATATTTACATCCACCTGGGTACGTGTTAAGGACATAAAATCTGCACTGCCACAACAGCATGGGAAACATCTGCTAATATGGTAATTCAAATAATAAGTGACAATATGCTTTATGGTTAAAGATATATAAAATTTACATCTTCTAATGACAACTTTCAAAATACAAAAATACATTTTAGAACACAATGCAAATTCTACAATGTTGCAGTGAAATATTAGGTGCCATTTCCTGGGCACCTGCAATCTTCATGCCTCAATGAAGATGCCTCCTGCTCATGTCACAAAAGTGCATAGGGTTCTCACCTCACCAAAGTTCAGATAACAGCTGAAGATCTATCATCCTCACTCTCCTTAAAAATTATATACTGTGGAGTTAGTTCAGTTTTAACTTTCTGTGATAATAATCA
Source organism: Scytalopus superciliaris (assembly GCA_013400415.1). Taxonomy (NCBI): domain Eukaryota; kingdom Metazoa; phylum Chordata; class Aves; order Passeriformes; family Rhinocryptidae; genus Scytalopus; species Scytalopus superciliaris. Next base: position 139,514 of record VXBX01007239.1, read on the forward strand.
GGGAGAAGAAACACTGGCCTCAGATAAGCAGCAAGTCTGACATTAATTTCAGGCATCCCTGAAGCTCTCTGACATTGAAACTACCTTTAGCTCCAACTCCTCCATGTAACACTGAAATTGAGGTTCCTAGAAGAGAAAGCCCTGTACCCTCATTGCATTTCATTAATGACACCCATGAGTTTGGGGACAGCAAAAACCCTAAAGTTTCCTTGTTCCTAGCCTCCCTTTACCTTCAGTTGCTGCAAACTCAGCCTGTTCAAATTCACTACCTTGCACAGTATTTATTGAGGAGACACAGTGCTGGGACAGTGCCACGTCTCCACACATTTCTACGTACATATGGAGGAGAGGAATGCATTCTGTGCAGAGATATTGAGGAAGTCCACAGACCACAGAACGTCCCCAAGGCTTAGCATCTTAGACATATAGAACCTGGAATCCCTGCCTAACACAGAGAACTAGGTATAAAAAGAGCCTGATGATTATTTTGATTTAGATTTTACTTGACGCTTAACCACAACTGATGTACATAACATCATATAAGCAAATTCTTCACTCAAGGAAAGTCCAGTAGGGAAGTATGTAATTAGATCTCAGCTGAAAATAAGATAAGTAAGCCAGTCTGATACTGCTAATACACCATTGCCTCATAATTTAACTAATCCCAATTAGTAAAAGGAAAAAAAGCACAAAACAAACAGAACCCTCCTACACGTTATTTTGCAGGAAGATACATTTGAAAATAAACTCACAGAAAATATCATCCTGTACTAAAAGCATAACATTCCCTAGCTTATCTTTGACATAACTTCCTTTTATGCACACAGGTATTTTTATGTTTTAAATTATATCTCCCACTGGTGGAATTCCAGATAGCCTGTAAGGACATATTTCCCAATAGGAGATATCAAAATATTATCTTTATATTTTTAGAATCTTCACAACCTCAATTCAACGTTCCCTGTGCTGTGTACCCAGGACCAAACTTACTCTGTTTTCAATCATTTCTGCTGCAAGACAGCAGACATCTTGATATCCTTTACAGCTGGCAGGATCTGTGTGTCATCAGATTCCCTATGGCATGCTATTTGGCCATAGATATTTGATCATGACTGGGCTTGCAGGTCTGTCACATAACAAGCAGACCATGTACTGCCATCAGGAGATGCAGGGTCAGTCCTGCCTCACCCCAGCATCACAGACCATTACATCACTCTGTTCATTCTGGCTTCACTTGTTATCCTTGGAAGGCTGCATGGGTTTGTATGTAGGAAAAAATGAGAGAATGTGCAGAAAACCTTGACGAATTTCCCTGCTATTTCTGGAAGGCAGCACAGTGAAACTGTGATCTTCCTCACACAGAAATAGGTCTTGGTTCCCTACTGGCAGGATGAACATGTTTCAGCTGAAACCCTATGACAAGCAGTTGCTAAGAAGAAGCACCAAATAACACCTAGCTTGTTGTTTATCATTATATTTATCTGAAATACAACAAAAAGGCTATTTCATAACATGATATCTAACAAGATGGCTTGTGCAATATCAACATGCAGGGGCCAGGCTCCCTGTCAAAGCTTTATTCAGATGTTAGACTGTCTTGACTAATCTTTCCTAATCCTATCATCAGCTGCCATTCTGTCAAGATATGTCAACCTTAAAAATTAAGAGATATCTTAAGGAAATGATGCCTTGCAAGGAATAATGCTGAATTCAGATTTAGTAGGAAGATAAGGACTTATTTTTTGTTGAAGAACCATCTTACACAATAGATACTAGTTCCCAAACATAGTCTTTATTTCTCACAGCTGCTCAGGAAGGTTTGTTTTCTTTTTGAGATGTTTCACCTCAGTTGTGCTTCAAGATAAAAGAAAACAAACCTGTCATGGAGATCCAGCAGAGGAAATTGTGTTGCCACTGAATCTCCTGAGGTCTGGATACTGATTGTAAACGAAACACAAGCTTGGCTTTGAGAGTATACTCTCCCTTGGTCTTATAATACATTGTGTCAGAAAAACCTTAGCTAAACTTGAGCTATAACTGACTTACAGTGCAAGGGTTGGTATGCTGGAGTTATTACTTGTTCGTGGTGCTGATTGTCATGGTACTCACAAGTTTTAACTATACCAGTCCTGAAAATAGGGACAATTTCAAATACTTGGTGCAAGCTCATTGCCTTTTGTTCAAAGAGTGCTCCCAGACAACTATGAGAAGATTGTTTTCATTCTGCTTTGGAGAGCTATTGATGAACAATTATTAATTTGAAAGTACAGCTAAATAAATATTAAGAAAAGAATCAATAGGGTGAAATCATGGAACCAATCCCACAAACCTTGCCAGAATCTGCATTATAATCACACCAAAAAGGAAGGACTTTGTTTTTCTGTAAATTGAGTTTATATCACCAGGAAGACAAAGAATTAAACAGTGATGCAAATTTTGCTTGAGGATCTTTGGTGTATAGATGCTCAGAACTGTCAACTGCCATGTCAGCTATACTGTCACATTCCAATTATCACAGAGAACTAGGGAAACCCAGGTGAAAGGCTGGTCTCATATTACTTTCTCTGCTTACTTAATGAAACACTGCAAACCATTTCTTATTCCATTTCCTCATGTTTCATTTACAAAAACAGCTAAAAATTACCACAATTTTTCTATGAACTTTACAGAAAAATAGTATGTGGCATTTTTCCTGTCCTAAATTGCCTTTATCTCCATTGAGTGTTTTATACACTAAGTGTTTAGTTCCATGAAAATTAAAGAAAAGTTTTGTTCAAGAAATCCTCTAAACTTTTGTTTGTGCAAAAAGAAGCAGATGATTATGCCCTAACTGCCAGCTCCCCAGGTGGAATAGGTGATTCACTTTCAATCTCAGAGTTGTTTAGGCACATTAATATGTGATCATCTATGTTACTAAGTCTTGCCTCTTATGTTAGTCTCAGCATGTTGGTCTGACATATCCAAGATGCATGATTCCATCGGGGATCTCAGAAGAAAATAATCTTTCATCAGATGCTTCATAATTCACAGGGTCATGTATGAATAACAAGGATATACAGAAAAGGTTTAGCTGGTTTGTTCTTTGGACTTGTTACTTTCTTGCTCAAAACATAAAGAGGATGACAAAATGCAGAAATTCAATCTTTCCATTTCAACCCACTGTTCTTAATTTCAGAGTGGAACTTGGGTGCAGTCCTACTTTTCTCTGAACTAGTTCATATAAAGTTGGAACTGAGTAAAAAGGTAAAATGTCATTAGGTAGGGAGAGAGTATTTTGATCAAGAGGCAGACGATGGCATAAAGAATAGATATGAGTGAGATAGAAAACATCAGAGCAGTAATTTAGAAATACTTATATTGCAGAGGGAGACTGAGGGGAGGAAGATGCTTATACCATATGAATGTATGAAAAACTGAAAGAAAAACCAAACAGTTGTTTCTTTTCCCTAACAGTGGACCACTGTTACTTAAATTTCCTTAATGTGTTTTTCCTGACAGATTTAAAATGTTCTCTAACTTGAAAGGTAATAGTTCATATGACTGTCTGGTAGCATTCACTACTGCAACAAGAAAAACTTGTCATTATTGCCTATTTTATGCCGCTCTCTATATTCTTTCATCTGCTTTATTCTGACAAATACTCACCAGTTTTAATTGTTATCAAGATCAGAACACGCGACAGGTAGTCTTCAGCACACAAGATTGATGGGAGCCAGGGTAGGAAATTCAATTAGATATCAGATAATTTGTTCCAAGATAATTTGTTTACTGTAACTTGCTTGGACTCCTGAAGTATTTTGGTAAAGACCTTAAATGTTACAGTCTTTTTCTGCACACGTCAGAAATCTGATTATCTGTTTCTTTGCCCTTTGTACAGACATAGTCTCTCTTGCCAGTCCAAAGCATATGGAAATCATGAGTCAGCCCTAAACCATCAAATTGGGAGTTTGGATGGAGGAAAGAAACTGCAGCATTTTAAGAGTAAGTAGAGATTCATATCTTGTTTCTGATAAGATCTCTTTTATAATGTTTAATCTAGTCAACAACTGGATAAAACAAATGTTTTCTTTCCTGTTTAGTGTCAGAATTACTTGAGGAAAAGAAGTAAAGAAGTTACATAATGCAGTGAGAGCTGCAAAGAAGTAAAGACCTGCAAGGCCCATAGGCTCACACCAACAGCTGTCAGATGGGGGAAGGACAAAAGGGAAGATTTATACTGCAGGCCTGTCATTATATTGTTGAGCCTAAACGTTATCAAAAGGAACCTCCCTAATTACCATGAAATGGGTTGCAGCACAGCTAAACGCAGACAGGAATAAATAACAATAATAACAGCAACAACAAAGCTAAACAGGCTGTAAAACCCCATAATTGGATTTATAAATCTGAATGTTTTAGAAGGTTAGTGCTGGGGCTTATGCAGCTTGACCTAGAGTGATTGTTGATGCTGCAGAAGTTATAGGACTCCTGCTGGCGAGCAGCGAGAGGGGAAATAAATAAATAAATAAATAAATAGATAGATAGATAGATAAATAAATAAAGGAGGCTCTCAGGAGCACTTTAGGAATCACCCTTTCAGTCAGCCATAGTTATCATTCAGCCTGCAGCATCTCAGCACTAGCTGGCTGGAGACAGCAATCTAATCTTTACACTGCATCAAGCTGGGGAAACAGCACCACAGCTGCTGGAACAGGGGAAATACTTCACAGACAGTGGAGAGCTGATAATTGCTGATGTCAAACAAGCTTATTACATGGAAGGATTTCACCCCCTCCACTCTACCCTCCCAGCAGCCACACCCTGTACAGCAACGTGACAGTAGTTCCCAGCAGTGAACTGAGATGCTGCAGTTCACAACACCATCGCCAGCCTGAGGCTCAATCCTGTGAAGCACCGGCAAGACTCCCACACTCCCCATCTTCTGCTGCCATCCTGTTCCCTGAGAGACACCACCAGCAGGAATAAAGTTTGCCTTGGGAAGGGTTAGCATTGTGTGAGCCCTTGTTCTGCAGTGCACTTTCTGCACAGCAATCACATCTTGCTCTATTTGCCTTTTTGTTGCTTTTATCTGAATTATTTTTAGGGAATATAATACACCTCATTGCTGTTAAATGTACCATAAGGGCATAACCTTTCTGCAAGTTATACTGCTCTTTAATAGCAGCTACTTGACACAAATTAGCACATTATGCAGTCTACAAATAACAACAACAATTATAATAATGATAGCATCTTGATGGCTGTATTAACGTAGCAGCTTGTACCATATTCACATAGCTCCTGATGACAAAAATCTTCAGAATAAAAGAGAAACTGCTCAGAAACAATGTGTCTTTAAGCAGCAATGTATTTATTCACAGCGTTGGCAGCTAGCCAGCTCATGCTGGACAAACTAGCTCCACTCAAAAGGTGCAAGAGAAATCATTTATACCTTTCAGATACACAGTTTCATCATCTAACATACATATTTATAAATAGATAGAGTCCAGGGGGAGCTTGGGTGGAGCTTTTGAGAATCTGCTTTTGCCTCAACTTTTAGGTGGTCTTTCCTCTTACTTCATCCCCTGGTGGTCGTTTTTGATACTCCTCATCAGCTTGACCTGACCCAGATTCTTCAAGCGTACAAAGTCCTGGTCTGGACCTCCTATATCTACTTTAAACATCAAAATCTAGTAGATTTATGGCCTTGTATTCTGTTTTGTGTTACTCCTACCATTCTTTCTATAATGAACAGACAGGACAGAAGAGGACATTGAAAAGAACAGAATACCAAGCTAAAACAAAATATCACGCAATTTTCTCCCCCAGCCCAGCAAAGCAAAGTACTTTTACTAATTCAGTTAACTCCTTGAAGTCTTGCTCATATTTCACACCTTCGAAACTCTGTAGCTTAACAGTGTGTGATGGGTTGTTTTTTGTAGGCCTTCCTTGGTAACCAGGGTCAAGATCTAGGAAGTATTCCATCCCATCTCTTTATGTAATCAGGTGTATATAAACCAAAGGAGGAGGTGTTCTCTCTCTCTTTTTTTGCTTTCTTTTCCTTCTCGGGCTCGCNAATGTCTCCTTTGGATTGGCCAATAGCCTGTGAGTTTGGGTGATAACTCAAACATGCCACTGAGACATCATCACCATCAAATTACAAGAAGGAGGTGAAAAAATGTCCAGTTCTCAACAGTTCTCAGCTTCAGATCTATTTCTTCAAGTTATGGCTCAACTATCTTTCAAGGGTCTAAGAAGGAACCACCCCTGAGAATACCTGCATACAGGTCTCTGAGCATCTCTGGATGGTTTTGCTCCCTTTCTTACAGCTGTAATACTGGAAAACAAACCCTAGTTTCTCTCCAAATGAGGATAGTAAAGTCTGAACAGTGTCTGTGTCATACTTTCACATAATCCCTTAAATTTCCAATAAAATTGGATATATAGGTTATAACTTAGGGTATAGAGAGAAGTTGACTTTGCAAACATTGTGGTACAATCCCGCTAATGCCTTTAGCCTGTGAAGACAGTTTTCAACCTGAATAAGAGACCAGAAAAAGCTAAAACCCCATTTTCCTCCTCATCCCTCAATAGACAGTTGAAATCTATTTAATGTTTCTTTTCAATCTGATCAGAGTATATTTTATAGGTCAGAATGAACTTTCCAAGCCTTAGTACAGATTCATTTTATTCGTACTTCCATATCAAAACCCACCCAAATGCCTAAGAATTGTCCAATAGCTCACTGCAGCTTCTCCAGAGAAGACAGAGAATACTTTTTTACCCATTTTCTGTCTCAACTTCTAATGTAAAGATAGTTTTCAGTATTTACTAAGAGTATTAAATTGCATTTCCAAATCCTGACAGCATTCATAGCGAGTTTCACAATACTTTGGTGTTTGTTGGTTGGATATGCTTTTTCCCATGCTCTGATGGTGATCTATCACCCTCATACTTTCTATATCCATTTTCTACACAACCTCCATAAAAACTATTTACAGAATTACTATTTTTTTCCTTAATGCAATTTTCTCTCATGTCATTAAAATACTGTATTAATTTACATTAATTTGTATACCAAAGCTGGGTTTAGGGGTTTTTAAACTCTCACTTGGAAAGCTCTCAAATTTTAATGCATTGAAGTTCTGAGTTACCTCCAGGATGGTGACTTTTTTAATCAGCTACTTTTATGTCAGTTTTTCTTTTGCCTTTGTTTATGCCTGGAAATTCTTAGCACATCAAGCTTGAGCCCAAGTGCCCTAAACTCCAGAGACAGAGACAATACAAAATGTAAATCAGTTATGACTTTGGGAATCATGCAAAACATGTATCTGATGAATAAAATAATACAAGAAAAAAAGAGAAAAATAAGATAGCATATAAAGTATGTTCTAAAAGCAGCCTTCTTTGCACTCGTAAGAGGCCAAATATTCACCTCTCTCTTGGAGAATCATAATTTAAAAGTATTGGAGACAAGGAGTGCACATTATTTTTGTTATGTGTTATATATATAATTTGTAATAAAGGTATTGTTTAAAAGAGGAGACAAAAATGCCAAAACCCCTCAGCTATTACCATCACCAACTCAAACTTGATAGAATTGCAAGACGCCTCATACTCAGACTCAAAATTTTCTCAAATTTACATTTTAGCCACCAAACAACTCTTGCAGAACTTTATCTGTTACTGAATTAATCAATACTGCAGAAAACAGGATGACAAACACCATCCTAGGTCATCAGTGTGAGCCTTTAGAAATTTCTTAGACAATATTTCACTTTTAATGCTAAGATACTGTTTCTGCCTTTGGCTGCATCTGTCTCAGGCTCGCAAATATGTTAGATGGTTCTCAGCAAATAAGAGGTACTTGTAGATGTTTCTCCACATATATAACTCAGATGAAAATGCTGCCAGCAGGAATAAAAGAATCTCTACACTAAGTTTTACAGCTTTTGTTACATGAGCAATGTGCCAGTATGTCAAAGACAGTGTTGTCACAATCTCTATTGTGGGTAACAGTGAAGCTCATTTTGACACATGGGGAAAAGACCCATTCTTAGCCTCCATGGAAATGTTTCAGCCTAAAAATAATTTTAAAAGGAGAGAATTTTGTACACTAAAATTTGGTTTCTTTGCTTTTATAAGTGAACTCTCAGAGGGCCTGAGTTTAGGAATGCTGGGCAGTACTACGAACTTCACCCAAAAATTAAAAGCAGATGATGTGCAGTCAGTTTTGCTCTATAGAACATTGTGTATACATAAAAAGTTTGTTATTTTATTTTCTAAACATCTCTTTGAATTTCACAGGCAGAGACCTTGTACCTCTTGGTCTACAAAAAGCGTGGCAATATCTCATCATTATCTTTACTCTATCCCAGAACTGTGGGGTTTGGTATATGAAGAGGCAAAGAAGAAAACAGGAGACTATTTCTCTCTGGCCAGTCATAGAACATGCCATGAGTTCTCTGTACTAAGGACATAATCAGAACAAGTATTTCCCAGAAAAGAAAGGAGACTCCTAGGATCATGGTTTTCTACTAAAAATCCTGCCTAACAGGCTTTGAAACAGTTTCTCTGCTTTGTCCAGACTCAATTATTCCAAGCAGTCCTAGATCCTGCAACACTACATCCCTCAAAGTGGTGGATTGCAACTAGACCATAAGCTTGCATGTCTCCTTTCTAGTGTTCACTAGACAGGTGAAACTATCAGACCTGTGTGTTAAGTGTGAGATGTTTTTAGCACTAGTGCATGCAAAGATGAGTATGTGAAAGACTCCCAAGTCAGACAGAGCTCTGAGCAAGACCTATGTAGATCATCTCCATATAGTGAGCCCCCAGTTTTTTAACCATAAACAGCCTGAAAGTTACTATGTCAGAATACAAATGAAGATTTATAATCCAGTCTTTCCCTGTATGTGGTATCTCTGCTTATAGGATTAGTTTCAGCAAATGCAGTGATTCTCTGAGGTGCCCCAAGCACTGCACAGTCCCTTGGTCCCCAGCAAGTTTCCTTTCTCTTATTTCTATGTTCTTTCTGCTCATTTTATCTCTCCACTGTTCTGGCTGCCCTGCAGAAGGCCAGATCTGGGCTCTGGCTCCCTTGGGTGTCACCCTTTACCAGGCTCCAACATCCCTTCTCACTACTTTCCAGGTGGTTCTAAAGAAAGTTAATCATCTTATTTAATCATTAAAAATTAGTATGAAAAAGTAGGAAGAAATAAATCAAGTGCACTGGCTATCACAAATCCATATTCCACACAGCATCACACACAAATATTTCCCTTCAAAGGACTCCTGGAAAGATAAGGAAAACATGTCTGATTTCACTCAGACACTCACTCTCAACTCTGAGTCCACACCTCTACCAGAAAACAGTTGGGGGTAGCTGATGAAAAAGAGAAAACTACTTCCCAGAGATTACTAATGCATGATGACATGATGTTATCATGGTTTCTGCTTTATCCTTCATCACAGTCTGCCTTGTAACCTGCTTCTCTTCTTCTGTGGGCAATGGTCAAGTTTAGTGTCCTTGTCTTATCACACTTAACAGACAGAAAAATACATGACAGTATTAAAGCCATCACTTGGGGCTGGTATAAGATACAGAAAATAACAGAAAGTAAGTAACAGAAATTCATTAGATTTTTTCTACCAAATAATTGAAATCAGATAAATATTTCCATCAAATAACCCTGCCTTATTTAGGAAATCTTCTGTTATGCTTGTAGCAACTGTAATTGCTCAGAACAGACTCACCTTTTTTTCCTTTTTTAATTGTTTCCCCCACTTTTTTTGTCACAGTACCCTTAAGCTCATTTAAAGCACCCAGAAAATTAAATTATGAGTTTTATTCTGAACAATAAAAACCCTGCACTAAGGTATTAATCATCAAAAAAAATAAAAATTGAATGTTTGAATTTATTTGTCTAACATTTACAGGTACCATGTATTCTCTGGAAACCATAAAGCTGTCAATCTATTATTTATGAAAACAAGAGCCCAGAAATAGGTGTACATGGTTTCAGACAAACCTAGTGGCCTCTGAAAACACTCATTGCTCCCTCCTGCTGTTTAAAGCCTCTCTATTTTTGAAAAATAGATAGTTATTGCACTGCATACTACATAATGATTAAAAATTACAATATTCCAAAGGTTGGGAAAGTAATACTTTGGCTCTAACACAGAGTGCTAATGTTGATATTAAATCACTATATTTCTTAGGAAGTACCAATATTTACACTTGGAATTGTCAGGCTTTCTAAGAAGATCATAATACTTAAGAGATATCAATTTTTATTTAAGCCTTTTATTTATTTAATTTTGCAAACTATAAATTGCAGAGGGTTTCTGAATTTCCTTGGCCCTCAGAAGAGAGAACAGTTTGTCCAGGCAGCCCTTCCGTGCATTCCCAGTTCTCTTTTTAATTGCAGACATACCTGTATGTGAAGTGTGTCGTTTCTTCCCAAATAGATTTATCACAACCTACCATAGCCAACAAACCATATCTGTCTGCTGGGTGTTGTCTGTAGGATTACTCTATTTTGGATCCCAAATTAATTAATAAATAAAGTTGGGTCCAATATCACCTGTGTGTGGCACATGGTGGTGCATGACTTCACAGCCTGGAGCTCAGTTTAGGTAAGATATGTTGTGCTCCCGAGCAGAATCTGTTGTGTCCCACTCAGGCATGAGGCAAGCAGGAATGGCTCTCTCAGGGGAGAGAAAGTTCAAGATAGGCAGTAGCTGTTCTGAGACATGATTCCTAATACCAGCCAATTCTGATCCAAAATGTGTTACCTTCTGCAGAGACAGGGCCATGAAAGGAAACACAGGAATGTATAGCCTTCTATTTAGCAAGATTGTAAGAGCACCTTGCAAGTTCCTGTCCCTTCTGGCAGCAGATGAAATAACCTATATGAGGAAAAAGTACTGTATAAAAATTTTTCTAGGCCCTCTATTTGCACTGGCCTAAAATTAATTTACAAACCTTGCAGCTAGCTCTCAAAGAAAAAGGAGATAAAAGTGTGACTTGCCTTGTTGGCAGCAAGGAAGCCAAACCTAACAGGGACAAGCCAACAAACCAATACAAGCCATTAAAAACCAAACAAGTTGAACCAGACCCCATTCACCCTGCTGCTGGGAACAGCCTGTGCAAAGTGCTTCATCAAGAAGTGTAAAAACAGGCTGAGTGACTTCCTCATGTCCTTCTCCCAACTCAGGGTGCAGTTATAAGGTAGATTTAGCCAATATAAAGCAGAATACCACCCTGCTTCCCATCAACATAGTCCTGCACATCCCTTTGTCCAGGCATTGGCACATGCCAACAAAAGAGATGACAGAAAAGTAACCCTACAACTAAGAAACTAATGATCCTGTATTTCAAAGACCTGAAGCAGCTCATCACACCATCAGGTGTTTGTTGATATCAGTAGAATACGGTTATGGGGCAGGGACAAATGGCCATCTGCCTTTGCACGGGGCAATGTGCTTGTCAATGACATTACCCTGTGGTGGGACAGTGGCCACAACTTCCAACTGACATATTTCCATATACTTGTTTTGCAATCACTATTTGGACCCATCCATATATATCACAAATACCAGTGAGTTCCAAAACAAATTCTGCCATGAATGAAAAAGTGCATGTCTGAAACCTGCTGCCCGATGACATCTGTTTTCTCAGCCCTCTCCCTTGCTTCCTGAAGCATATCAGGCCATTTAATCTCTCCTTGTATAGAATCTGCTCTATACCCCAACAATCCCTACCACACATATATATAATACATTGTGTATACATTTGTCAAAAGAGAGAGCTATAATGTTTGATAATTATCCTACACTTTTTTATAATGCAAGGAATGATGCTCAAATCTCCACAGATGTACTCACAATGTAGAGGAACTATGTTTATTCACATTATCATAAAAGGAAAAACAGTAAAGTTCACCTTTCCCCCACCCACCTTTTAGTCTTCATGTTTTGTCTGCTTTTTTAGAGCAGTGCTGAGCACTGAGGCAATGTGTTTAGAGAACAATCTTCAGTGACTCTGGGCTCCCTGTCCTGCTTTTCAATGTGGTGCTCTTTAGATCTCCTCACTGTGAGTGTACAGGCACAGTAGGTTTTCCTGTGTGCTTTACTTTGCATCTGTAGATACAGAATATGAATTTCATGTTATGTTGTCACCTGTATATTTGACTATAGATAGGATTATACATATATGCATATTATACATGCACACACACTCGCATTATATTGTGTATAACTATTTATTAGTATATTTAACAGTGAATACACACATGTCTAAGAAATTCCATTATTATGCTCCTCCCTTGTGAAATATGACTCTTTATTCCTACTTTACATTTCTTACCTTGTAAAAAGTTGTTAATATGCAGAAGACATTCTCCCCAATCTACCACAACTAGATTTCTTTAAGAGTGTTCAGAGTTTTGGTAGAGTATCAACTGGATAACTTCTGTATATTCAGTGATGATCAAACAATTCTAATATATTTGAAAGATACTAATCCCCTTTCAAAAGCTGTGTCAGTTCTTCCTTCTTATATTGGTCTTACTCTTTGTTCTATTAGTCCTAGGATGCCTTCTAACAGTTCACAGACCACCAAATTTATAGATTGTCTGAATTCCCTAGTCCACTTTAATCCTTTTTAAAAGTTAAATTTATGTTGACCATTCCACTCTCCTGTAGTACCACAACTGATTTAATCAATAGACTACATAGCATAGCTGAAAGCTTCCATTTTCATATTTATGTTCCCTTAGGGCTCCCAAATAAATAGCACCCAGTTCTGGTAATTTGTTTGCATTCACTCCATCTATGTCTTCTAAATTTTATTCTTTTGACACCTTCATTTGAGAAAGTTCTGTTTCAAACTCCAATCCATGTAATACAAAGCCCTCTGGTTTCAATGTCTTCTTGGTGGTGACATTCACTGAAAAGAATTGGTTTAATTTTTCTGCATTTTTGCCCTGTGAGAACTGCTATTAAACCATGATCATCTATTGGCCCCACAGTCTTTCTGGCAGGCTTTTTAATATGTTTGACAAATAAGTATATTTTTAATTTTTATGTCTTTAGAAAATTGTTCCCCAAAGTATTTTTTTTCCTGCCTTATTAATTTTACATTTATCTTGTTTATGTTCTTTTTCCATTTGAATGTGATGCTCATTTTAGGCCTCTTAACTCCTACCAATTCCCCTTACTCTGATGTTTAACTTTGAAAACTTATTTGGAGTTGTTTTCCAAATTTTCTTTTTCCATAAATAGAGTACATTTATTCTGACATTCCATTATATTATATTTAAGCAATCTCCATATAATGCCACAAACATTTTCATTTACTTTGGCCATTTCTTTTCATTTCTTGGAAGTAGTTTCTTCATTTTTATGTAGTTCTGCCTTTTTGCAAGGAAAGGGCTAAATCTGAGCCTGTTGTGACAATTATTATATCACAACTATTTAGCAGTAATATTCTGACTCAGTCCCAGGTCAGGATAATTCAAGAGTTTGTTTCTCCTGATGTTGTTCAAATGACTGCTTTAAGAAGCAGGCATTTTCAGGGCCTAAAAGGTATTCCTTGAACCACACATCAATCATGACATTCACCCTTCCCTCCTGGGGCTACACATGAGGCGAATCTTTTCTGTCAGTGTGATCTCTGCCATCTCCATGAGGATGTCTTTGTCACTGTCACAAAACCTGGCAAAACTCAGAGGATAATTTCAATCCATAGACACTTTGCATAAATTCTCAATGGACATAACTTATTTACCTTATTTGATTATAAGTAGTCTATAGCCAGGACTAAAATCCACATGTTTCAACCTTTTTTCTTTAATCAGCATGAGCCTGCTCATATTCAATTCTGTCCCTAACAACTTGCCTTTCAACAACAGCACACAGGAGGAAGGGAAGGGAAGGGAAGGGAAGGGAAGTCCTAAATTCTCTTGCTGCAACTTGTGACTTGCCTCNAAGGGAAGGGAAGGGAAGGGAAGGGAAGGGAAGGGAAGGGAAGGACTTGCTTTTTCAGACATGAAAGGAAGCACAAAGTGGGAAGTCTGTCTTCACTGCAAGAGTTAGCTTTTTTTCCCTGCAGGATAGCACAAAGAGATCTGACCCCATGAAAGGCACTACCACTTCATCCAGCACAAAGATTTCTAAAGAAATTGCACACAGCCTTCTTTGTTGCAATATGCTGAGATGCAACTTTTTCTTTTCCAAGAAAGAATTGTGGAAGACATTGGCTTTCTGTTTTACTGTATGGGGAAGGGGGCAAGAGCACAAACCAACTTATCACTTGCAGCACCAACACAGATACAGTCCATACCCACACAGTCTAGTAATCTTTACTAACTTAAGGCAAGATCAGTTTGGGTGATCCAGATTAACAGTTCAATGCAGAAGTACAAACATACATTAAAGTTAAGGCATTTTCCTTTTGTATGGAATTCGAGTTATAAATGGAGCTAACATCACAGAGATAATAAGCTCTGGGCCATTTTCATATGAAACAATGAAAAATATGGAAAACAACTTCAAATAATGGTTACTTTATTCTAGCACCTGCATAGCCATGCTATGCACTGAATGCTGCTGATTAATTAATGAAGTCCATCTGATGATGTCTCCCTGTGAAGGATGTACAATCTATATTTCAAATTACTTTTGAAAATTTAATCTTCAGAAAGTAGAATTTGCTCATTAGTTAGTAATAATATATTAAGTTCCTCTGTCTGTCCCCAGATCAGATGGATAAAGCCTAATTAATTAAAGGCAAGCCACAGAATCTGTGTAGTCCCGCTGGTGGAGTAAAAAGTAGCAAAGGAAGCTATAAATACTGGATATTCAATGTGCATCAGTGTGTTAATGGAGTACTGAAACAGATTGCCCAGAGAGGTTGTGGAGTCTTTGTCACTGTAGATATTCAAGAACCTCCTGGACACAAATCTTGTATCATATGCTCTGGGATGACTCTGCTTGAGCAGGGAGGTTGGACCAGATGACCTGCTGTGGTCCCTTCCAACCTCACCCATTCTGTGATTCTATGACAGCCCATACTAACACAGATACTTTATACAAAATTATAAGAAATTACATCAAAATATACAGTCTAAATGCCCATGTTCCTCATCCTAGATCCAACATGACATTTTATTGTGATAGGTTTTTTCTGGAGCAATATGGCGCTCAAGCCTTTAAAAGCTTTCAAAGAGGTATTTCTGATCTCACCCTACAACCAGTTAAGGCAATTTTTACTGGGTAATAGAAAAATCTCATGAAAAGTACAGCATATTCTGCATTGCCCACGAACATCTGCGGAATATCCTAACTGGAATCATCACTCTGACTGTAGCAGTCACCATCTGCCTGGCAAATGTGCAAAGCACTTTCTCAGAAATAGGCCATGGTATTTAGCCACAAATAGCAATAAGCATCATAGTTACAGTGGCCTGCAGGAGGGAATAGAAGTGCTCTTCTGTCTCACCTGGAGGCAATGCCTGCGTCCTTAACATTTAATGGAGGAGGAAATCAAGCCTGCCCTACACAAGGGACCAGCTTGCTCAAAACAGGGCACTGCCAGTGTCTTGCTTCTAGAATGCACAACCTTTGCACCCCTGAGATTAACAACTGTCCCATCCCAAAATGTAGGAGTCTTTGCTCTGCTCTGCTTCTAGAAGGGTGAAGGATAACCATGATCCAAGTTAATGAAGGTGAATTAAAACATATACAGAATATAGATGTTTTACGTAATTCATTAATCATGTCATAAAATACATTTACATGTATTTGCTTAGAATTCCTCAGCATGATTTCAGTTAGTAGCACAGAAAGAACAAAATTTCTGATATTTCTACTTTTTGAGATATTTGAAAGCAACCAAATTTAATTTCACTTTACAGCAATTCACATTTGGAAACTTTACAGGGCAGCATAATAAATTCAGATCACCAGCAAAAATATATCTAAATTCTAGCGAGAACCAATAACGTTTTCATGAATAGTTACAGCACATAAACCAGAAAATTAAAAGACATTTATTTCCAATGTATTTTATCCTGTTACTTGAATACTAATTTCTGTAGAAAGTAAGGAGGCTACAGATACCTACACTAAGCTTATTTGCTTCACAGACCAATACAATTTATGCTTGTCAAAAGACTACTCTTACATTTTTCCTTTTGTATTCACTCCATGCCTTGTTCCTCTTCAAAAAACGCAGCATACACGTTTCTTCTTCATTTGTGCTCTTTACACATTTCTGTGGGCCATACCTATCACTGGGAGCAGAATACCCTTCCACCTGAACCACAGTATGGGAATTTTAATCACTGCTGATTTTCATTTTCTTTCTTCTCCCCTGACACTAACATGTGCATCTTAATTTGCATATTAAAATCAATATCACAGTCAATCATTAAGTGTTTAATGAAGTCATATTTGTTGATATGAGTATTTTTCTGTCTCCTGACTACTGTGTAACATAAATGATCTTGTAAACTTCCCATTTGCTCCTCACAGCATATCCCCTTCCTGCAGAGCAATTTAACTGCAGTTTAAGAAAGCAGGCCCCAGAAGATTGATTTCCGAAGGAAGAAAGAATGTGCACCTAAAACACATCTACAGGAGTAGGTGGATGTCAGTCAAGTCATGACAGAGTTCTCCCTGATTCCCACACAGTTCTGTGTCTTTGCATTTCAAGGTCAAAGCCAGCTGCATGCTGACTGATCTTCTCCCAGAGTTCAGTAATGAGTATTCATTTTTGATTCTTCAGAATGATAATTTTTAACAAAAGGGTTTCTCTATCACCGCTTGGCTCAGAATATCAAAATAAATTTACTGGACACAGCAAGAATACAATCAGTTCCAGAAGAAACTTTAAATTCAGAGATCTCAAAAAATCTTCAGTCACATGCTCACTTCACTGGTGCTCCTTCACTAAAATATCTCCCTTTGGAAATGCATGGTGATTTTGAAACATCTCTCTTCAGCTTCTCAACAGCTTCTATCTTGCTCTCAGAACTACCTACATAAAAACCTTTTCAAGATCCAACCCATTTTCTAGTAAGGTGATTTTAAATATAGGATACGGATGATATCTGCAGGTGTTCATTGGCCCACACTTTCATCTCTTTGGAATTGCTGCTTACAATTCCTACATTTTCTAGTAGACTTGCTTACTAACCAAGTACCTGCTTCTCTCCTCATGCACAGTGTTCAAAATAATTACTTCTCTATTCTGTGATTTTCCTGTTCAGATCTCACATGATGTCTCTTTTTACTTTATAGTTGATTAACAGAGCTGGTTCCAAGTAAAGCTACATACAAAGAATCACAGAATTGTTAGGGTTGGAAGGGACCTCTGGAGACCATGTAGTCCAACATCCTATCAAATCTTTTGCTGTTCCTTCTTTTGCTGGTTCTCCAGGCTGAAAAACCTGGCGTTTTAAGCTGCCCTTATAACAAGACTGTGGGAGAACCCATGACACTGCTGCACACACCTCTCCTGACTGCTTTCTGAACTCATCAGTGTACTGTTAGAGGGCCAAAGAGAGAAAGCATCGACTTGCTCTCTAACAACACGCGTGCAGCACTCCAAATGCAGAGACTTTTCACTCACAAAGCTGGGTTGCGTGAGAACAAGTTCCGCTTGCCAGGATGAGTTCTGTAGCTTCACTTGATCTCCTTGTAACTACCTCTTCCAGAAAATGAGCATTCCTCTGCTTTCTTCTGCCATTGCACAATCTACTCCCACTCTCGTGTGCCCATTAGAAACAGAGAGGTAGAAAATAATTGCTTTTGCAAAAAAAAAAAGGAAACCCTGAATATGCCGCATAACAGAAAAAAGTAATTATAAGATAAATTTCTTTTAATAAAATTGATTTCAAAAGCACATACCACAATCACCCATCTTATCTAGCATGGCCTATTGTCAGAATTCATACTGTTACTGGTCTAATTTATATAGTAAATTTTGCAGAGCAGAAATCTTTCTTATTATTACATGTCTGGTATACTGTGGACTAGTTTGTGCTGGCTTCTACAAACACCTGAAGAGGTAGGGATTAAAAGCTGGTCTGCTGTCATGCATCTCCAACTTCTGCATGAAACTCTTTGCTTTTGTGTTTTCTTGACATAGTACAAACTCCTAACTAAAAGGGGAGCCCTGGCCAATTACCGTGTGGTGAGAGGAATACTTGATGCCTTTTAAGGAGATAGCACCATTTTCAGTCTTTTCTCATTTAACCAGATAATTTTGCGAGGTATTAGCCAAAGTAATGCTACCTCAAGAGCTTGACAGGGTGAGTATAAGTCCTTTCAGTACCACAAGACCAAAGTACTTTTCAGCATTTTCAAAATGTCAAAGATTGCAAAATATTTACACAATGCTTTCATAAAAAATAAAATTACATAAAAATGCAGCCACAATTTAAAATAACAAACAGCAGAGAAACTGTTCTACCTCACATGCAACATGAGCCACATGCTTACCAGTGCAGGTTTCCTTATTGCTTCCACTGTAACTGTGCTGGGGATTGAGTGTGAGCAGGCAAGCTCATAAGGGTTTTATCAAGCAGCTGTGGAATCTTGCTTGACTGCACAGAGGACACAGATATTGAAGATTCCAAAAGGTTCTTAAATCACTGTTTCCCAAAGCTGACTGGAAGAATTGCCTGACGTATCTCAGGGGTCACAGTCCCATCTCCCAGTGCCAGCCTGTAGAGCCTGGCTGACCAAGCAGGCTTGACATCATTCCTGCTGGGCTCAGCACTTTGATGGGTAACTGACTGTCGATGGTCCTGGGAGGCAGGAAATATAGGAAAACAGCTTTCTACAATTTCTCTTTCCCTTCTCCCTATATGGAAGAATTTGCCTAGCAATGAAACCTTCTGCACATAGCATAGGGGGGGAGAGTGGGATTTATTTATTTTTTTCATTTCTAAAGTAAACAATAAATAAATACTTCTCTTGGAAATGAAAATCCTTTCTCAGTCAGTTCTATTTTTAAAGTCTTACATGACTTTCAAAAATGTTGTTTATCTTCCTAGGGCAGTAATTTGTTTATGAAAACTACTTGAAATCAGGAGAATCCACCCAGCTAGCCACTTCTCTGACACTGGCAAAATAACATACCAGAACACATATGGAAGAAGAAAATGTGGCAGAGCAATACTTTTTTCTCCTATTCCAGTGCTTGCTAAAGCATTGAAGTAAAACATCTATTAATCTTTAAAAACATTGAATTTAATTACCCTGACTAATGTTAGCTTGTACCAAATGTTACAGATATGTTTTCCTGCATACAGTACAAAATGTTCCTCTAATTTTAAATTTGTGTAACTAAATTCCAGTCCTCTGAGCAATATCCTGGCTAATTTCAACTGTCAATTGGCACAAAAGCAGCTTCTCTGCAATGGTCTGATCACCTAGTTCACTTTCCTTCACCCAAACAAATGTATGATATGCAATAGTTTGATGTTTCTCTTTGAAAGTCCAACAGAGTAAATTGTATTGGCTTCCATGAGATCATTACAATTTTTATGAGAAACTTCACAAAATGTGCTCTTCCTCACTAACAATCTTGATCTGACTTGTCTTGTATTGTCGGGTGATCTCGACTGGCTGGGAAAGGGCTGCAGAATACAGCACTTGTATTCTGACAAGGTGTTGCAAGGTTGAGCTGTAGGCAACCTCAGCTCTCACACAGAGTAACAGGTTGTGCAAGGTGAAAATAGATCCTCATTGGTCCTACATTGCCTCCAGCAGACCTTCAGAAAGCCAGACTGGCTGCTGCTTCTGCCACCAAGGTTTCAGTGGTAAATATTGGGTGACAGCTAATCCTGAAGAGGTGCTTTTTGCAAAGAAAACACCATTCAGAAACAGCAGGCTCCATCCTGACCCTTCCTATTCCTCTGTCAAGAGTGGCAAAATTAATCTAGTCTCACAGGGACTCTCCTCTTCCCTCACCCCATTGCACGCAGGTGCAAATTAAGCCAGACTGTAAAGCAAAAGCAACAGCACTTTCCTGACAGAAGGAAAACCAAATGTTTTCCACTATTTAAGCTCTCAAGCAGTAAGAAAAACCAAACACACACCTATGACATTTTAATTCTAAGCCTGTTCAAACCCAGTGGTTACAGAGTACAGGGGGGAAAAGGGATAAAAACATAAATCAGTTTGCACAGCTAAGTCTAAATATGTGAAACTTCTTTGAAGCAGAGATACTGGCAAAGTGGAAGGGATAAAGGTTGTTGCTCCTTTATATAATCGTGGCCCTATGATACCAAGTCCAACTGGGATTCTAAGGCTGTCCTATAGTGGGTTGACACATTTTCTCCTCAAAGAACATGAAAGTCCTTTTAATCCGGTAGTGAGATATGGAATGCAAAATGTTAATGAAGTCCCTGGTTCATTAAACTTATCTTTGATCCAGTCTGAGTTATGATTATTCTGTAACAACCATTGCAAGCCACAAAACAAAGTCAAATATTGCTGTTAGGTCCCTCTCCATACTAAGAAGTGATCACTACCACTCATTACAAAGAAAATCCACATTGTCAAGAAAAATTTAAAAATTTTTATTCACTATCTCCTGGGCACTTACCTGGTTGCCAGTGTATATCCACTAGTGTAGCAATGTAACTTTATAGTATTTCTATCTTCTATTTTGCATTGCTTTCTTTTTAATGGATTCAATGGACCATTCTTAAGTACTGCTCAAAATTGCTGATTATGGTTCACACACACACTGAAAGTAATACTAATATCTGGCTCAACACTGGTGGATTCAGGCATAAAAACAGCTTTAAAAGAGTCACAGCAAAGGGAGAAGATTCTCTTTCTCAAAAATCCAATGCTAATCTACCAAGAACTATTATAGGTACAAATAAACCCAACAGAAAGGAAAAATCAGTTATAAATGGTAGAAAATAGTAAGATTCACACTTTCCCATGTAAAATGCACGAGAGCCACAAAGAGAGAAGGGAAGCACTCATTAGACTGGAGAGGAATAACTTTATGTATGAATGAGAAATTTTTGTTCAAACAGTAATCCCTCATCACAACAACATGCTGTTTCCAGGAACATCCAGTAGAACAAGGTATAGAGAAAGATACAGAGAAGAGCAACACCATTCAAGGCAGCAACAATATCTGGGCAAGAAATCAATATATAGATCAGAGTCTTCAGCCCAGAAGAACAAAATTGAAGGAGGATGAAATAAAGGTCTACAAAATCATAATTTATAAACTAGGAGCATGGAATAAAATTTTCAGAGATAGGAGAAAAAAGAGGTAGATTTTTGAATTTAAGTAGGTAAACTTCAGAACTCATTGTGCTTGGGTATTGGGTACAGGAAAGTTTACATACATTCAAGAAACTTTTAGACATGTTTTCAGATGGAAAAAAAAATGCACAAAAGGTATGAAAACACTGTCTCAAGAAGCAACTAAGCCATGGGTGTCTGGAGGATCAGCAGGCATCCCCAGGGGAAACATGCCTGGTTTTGTTCTTTCTCTGTGTTCTATTGGTTGCTGTTAGAGTACTTTGCTACGTGGACCTCTGGTCTGAATCCTTCACTGATTTCATGCATTTCATGCTTCAAAGAACTAAATGCTCACCTTCCTGCCTGTTGTTCAGACCTAAATACTCTTATTTTCTACAAGTTTTATCATTGTATAACTGTCAAAATCCCGGATTGACATCATTCCCATATTATATCAATAAAAAATGCATATTCAGTATTGTGTTTTATGAAGAGGAAGACCTCATTGCAGAATTCAATAACTAGCTTTTAAAAATTTAAATCCACTGTTGGAACGAGTAAGATCTCAGGATTTCTAAAAATAGGTTTAGCTTCTTTGGTGGATTAGCAACTGAAGGATTTTCACATGAGGAGACAGATTTCAGAGATTAATTAACTGGTGTGCAGGAAAGAGATGATGGTAAGCACCAGCCATAGCTAGGATAAGGGACAGGCAGCCAAGAGTCAGAAATGCTACCCCATTACCACAGCCATGGTAGGGATTTTGGAGGCCATAAGCACACACCCCAACCACACAGCAAGACTGTCTCCAAAAAGAGGCTTCACATCCCTTGCTCAGTGAGCAAGGCCGGTGAGGTACATGGCAATGTCACAGAAAAACACTGCACAACAGCAAACTAACTGCATGGGTATAATAATGTGTGATTAGTGGGTTTTTGCAACATCCAGGCACTTTGAGCATCTCAGTATTCAAGCAATACATGACCAAAGCTGGGCTTGGAGGGGAAAATGTAATGTTCCATATGCTTTCCATGTAGGGAAATGTCATACATTAGTCATACTTCATAAGACGTTTGGCAGTGCTTTCACTGGCTGCTACTGGCACGGGTCCTCTCAAACTGTGGGACTGAAGCTCCTGCCTTACACGTGTTGTTTGATAGACACATACAACACACACACACACACACAAGAACAACGTACCTGGTAATGTACAATGTCTCTGGTAACATAGTGTCAAGCAACTGTGGTGGAGAGTCTGACTGCAGCCTGAAAAATCAAGGAGGAAAACACTGTTAAAAAAACCTTGACCCTGCAGAGAGACCTGTTAGCTTATGGCAGTCCAGTTCTCTTCTGAAAGTATTAGAGGGGGAGAAAAAAAGACGATAAAGTAACTAGAAGAATCTGAAATAATAGGGCAGAATTAGAGGAAATCTGAAATCTAGAACTTGCTAAAATTAGAAGATTGAATAACAACACAATAAATATGGAAAAAAAAATTAAAAATGGAGAGCAAAGTGGGTGTTAAAAGTATTCAGCAGAAGAGAAGAATGAAGATGATCCATCACTCTTTCCTGACCCAGAATGTTTATACAAGGCATCTTAAAATATTTAGCTTCTCACTGTTATGTCTTTGCTTTCCAATGAAAATATAAATATATTTCAGTATAAAACTATGGTTTAAATGACCACACTAGCTTGCTTCCCATTATTTTCCACCGTTGATGTCAAGCAGTTACAGATGGCCCATTAGCAACTTCTGAGATGAAATGTAGTGTCTCAGTACTGCCAGGCACACACTGTGTTTATGGGACAGTAACTTATTAGACTTTGAAACTAGAAAAGCCCAGCCTATTTTCAAAAGCAACTATCAGGCTCTAATGTATGAAAGGACCCAGAAACTTCAGTTATATTTTGATGTAAGTATTTTCTGCCTCTCTGGGAAATCCATTCCCTCAGGTTATCACTGGTCCCTCACACACACAAAGGCAATGTCACTATTATAAGAACCAACAGCAACACACATTCAGCTTGCAACAAATATGTGGACGGTGTGCAGAGCAGCCTGTTCAGACAGGGGCATAAGCTGAAAACAACTGACAACTGGCTTATTCAATTATTAAATTAACTAAATAAAAAAATAGCCCTAAATTTTGATAAGGATAATCCCAGAGGCAGTGACTCAAAACATACTAATGACAACTTGTTGCTAAACAACCCACCGGATCTCTCTCACACTTCCTGCAAAAATTTCCTTTGTCCTTGTGTTTAGGTTTCATATTAGGTATGGCCTTCATCACAACAACGTTTCTTATTTTTTAAACATAACATTGGAAACTGAAAGAAAACCCCGAGAAAGCTTTTAAAGAATTCAGAAGCATTCTGTAATGCTGTCTTTATTCTTTAAGTGCCTACATGAAACAAAAATAATGCACTTTAAATTATCGCATGAATGAAAGAAGTGTCTCCACTTACAAAAATAAATAGCAATGCTTTTGGCTTTTAAGTTTGGAGAAATCAGAAGCTTTGTGTTTCTAAAGAAATCAACCTTTCTCTTCATTGTTGGGCACAATCATACAAACATTGGGCAAATTTACAATAAGACCTCACTGTAATTTATTAATACAGTCTGTCAAGCAGTTGAAGTGGGGTAGGTTGTCCTAAACAAGCAAAATGAAGTTGGTTATAGTATGACCATGCTCCTTCTGTCATAGGAATATCCCACAGCATGTAAGCTGGCAGGAAGGCCTTGTAAAACTATTTAATCAGTACTGTCATCAAGAGACAGCTCTTTGGAAGGGGAATTGCTCGTGGTCAGTTGAAAAGGTTACAAAGGTGATTTGCATCTCGTTGGGCTGGTCACTGTAGAGAGAGTGTTAAAGAAACCCAGTCCCCAAAGACTACCAGGGTGTTTTATTGCTGCAGGACATCAACCTGCATGGGGGTAACAGAGACTCTGCCCTGTCCAGACGTAATTTTACTAGAGGAGCAGAAGGGGCTCTAACCCCCTCCCTGTGGATCACCATTCAGAGAACAGGATACAGAAGCTGTCATTGCCTGCAGCTGCTCCCCTTCCTCCCAAATGCAGCTGGCCACATCCACCCTTGTCCAATACACCCAGCTGCTGCCATTAACACAATTTCAATTACTGCTACCAGTTGCTATTTAAGTCTAAGAACCAAGGATGAAGACTAATGCAGGCAAAAATTAACAATCTTACAACCTACTGTAATAAAATAATGAGTCCCTGAACTAATTTTTCTACATTGTGGGATGAAGGGGGTGTCGTTTAACATACTCAAGTATCTATGTTCCCATTTCTTCTGCAGAAAGAATTTGACTAGCATGCCATGAAACAGGCAGGGAACTTGAGGTATGTCATGTAAATTTATGCAGAGCTGACTTAAAAGAATAGAAGCAGAAATTCTATATATATGCATGCCAATTACACCATATGATTCCATTTTTATTTCCTCTTGTGTGTCGCTTTCCCTTCAGTTGCCTGCTTATCATTTCACACAAGCACATATGGGGGACCACACCTTCCAGTTGCACAAATAAAATAAAACAAAACAACTATTTTTAAGAATCCATCAACAACTATTCATTCAAAAACTGTTCAGAGCACTCATCTGAGGTTGCTAGGTGACAAACTATGTATTCACCTACCTGCTTATTAGCAAAAGAATTTAGCAAGAAGTTAAGAGTAAAGGATGTAGCTGATTTAAGCACTGTCCACATGAAGGGTGTCAAGGCTGCAGGAACTCAGGCTGTCAACTTGCTCATACATCTGTGAAACTTTATCCTCCTCAGCTGCAGGGAAGTACAAGTGTCAATTAGACAGAAGCTCCATCACACTTCTGAAAATGTTTTTTCATGATCCTGACTTGGAGTCTAAATATTTGGTTGTAAGTGACACTGCTTAAATGAGACATGTCAGTTAATAACTTGCAGTTGCAAATGCTTTTTTTTTTTTTCTTTTGGCAAATTCATTGTTGTTGCCAATCCCCTGATCATGAAAACATGAATGAATGCAAATGCTTATAAGACTGGTAACTTGCAGGAAGGCAGCAGTGCTCTTTGTCAACAGATCTATATGTAAAGCAGTCACATCACTGCTAGAGACACCCCTTGAAAGAGTGCACTGCTATAAAACGGAGCTTATTGGACATTCAGCCACCTAAAATTTTGTGATAAATGCCCTATACATTTCACAACATTGTAGTATCCACACAGCTTGGTGTTTAATGTCCTAAAATATCTTGATAGCTAGCAAACAGTCACAGGTGGTTTACTAGGCTTTTATGAGGTTTACTTCCAAGGCTGCAAGGTGCTACTACAAAAACACAGACGGTCTGAGGATGGCTCACTTAATAAGTAAAAAGGACAGGGAAGATAATGAGCACATGGTAATGGAATTATACAGCAGAACAGTCATCATTCATCCCAAATTCCAGTTTTCCTCTCACCCAGTGCAGAGTGAAATTACACAGTTCACTCCTCAACACCAAGCCTGTCACCTGAGCTGCTTTCCTTTTTCACAGCACACTGAGGCATCGTGCAATGTACAGTGCTGCAGTTATTTACCTTTATTCTGGTTCTTTGTGGTGCTAAATCCTTCCTTAAATACCAAAAACACAATGTGCAGTACGTGATACTGTATGCAGACAAACTGAGTACACTCAACATCAAAGATAGTTGTTTCTGGAGTAAAAACATCTGGATAAAAAACAAGCCATATACTGCCCAAACCATTGCTTTGCCTATATGGGCTCTACAGAGCTCACACAAATTCGAGGACAGATGTGATATGTTTGTTTCCAAATGACTTCAGGTCAGGTGCTGTAGGTGCACCAGGCAGGAGAAGAGAAAGGGACAACAGCTTTTCTTGCTCTGTCTGGACTGCAAGTAATGTTTGCCTCAACTTTTGGGGTTAACTGGCATCTCAAGGACAGTGGGAGGGAAAGGGATCCCACTCACCAAGAAGGCATCACTGTATCAACACCAGCTTGTAAGTAAATGTGTGATTCTATGTACCCTAGGGGTACATCTAGAGGCATTCTTCAAGTGTGGGTATTGGAAAATGACTCATCAGAAACAACATAAAAAATTAAAATCTATATATTGGTCACTCTTTTCTCTCACCTCATCCACTTCCTAAAAGTAGAATTTTAAAACCCACTCCATGCAGTTTTACTTGAGCTTTTTTACAAGCTTTCATTTAATAAATACATTCATAAAATTATTCATCTTCCCTGCTCTGCTCCTCCTCTTACCTGCAGATTTCTGTGACAGCACTCCTTCATTCCTCTGTTTAAGTCATATCATTCAGAATTCAAAATAATTGACTGTTTGAGTCTTCTAAAATTAAACTGTGCTAAGGTAGGTTTGGCTCCTATTGCTTTGGTTTTGTTTTCAGAAACCTCTCAGATTCCATGTCTCTAATAGAGAATATTATCGGTCTCAGTGCATAGCCTGGCTGAATCACAACACTAAGCACAGAAAACCAAGCTAGCAAGATGTCAAAATTCTTAGCCTGAAAGAAAAACAGCAGCACCAACCATTGATTTTCATGTGTCACATCTTCCTGCTCACTGACATATTCTGATTAAAGGCTTACAAGTATAAACTCAGAATGACTTCATTGACTCTGGCAGAATAACTTTAAATTTACACAGCTGAAATCAAGATCTCAGTCTAACTCTCATTCTGTAGAAAATAGCTCAATATATCGCTTTCCCTAGACAGAAGTAGAATTTATGAGCACAAAACCAAAAAACAAACAAAAATAACCCTGGGAAGTAAAACACTTTGAGGCCTGTATCCACTCTTGTACAGCTCTTTTTCACAGCAGCAGGGATGAATTTGTCCCTTCTGGTTGGCTGCAGCAACTCAGAGTGTTGTTTTACATGGCTACATTTCTTTTTTTGTTGTTTTCGTTCATGCCAGCGAGACCATGAGTAGGCGTCATATAAGATAAATCTCACTAATTTTAAAAAAGAAAAGCTAGTGAACAGGAGGTGATAAATGCTGTGCTGCCTACTCAGGTTCTGTCACATAAGATGTCACTTCTTCATTTTAATTATATTTTCTGCCAACTCACAAAAGCAAGCAATTTGTACTGCATGTGATCCTACCTTTTGCTATGGAATGTTTCTGCATAGCCAATTGCAAAAAGCATCTCCTTGTTTCTGTCCCAGTTTTTTCCCATATTCACTTTCATGGCTGCTTCCTGATGTTCTATAGAAACTGCCTCTTCAGGAAATGTTAAAACATAAATAACAGCTTGTTCATTGCAAAATGACTCAGACTGCACACAGAATTAATTATTTTTTTTTCAAGCATTAATAAAATACGTAGGGAGCCTAAAAAATCTTCTGCATTTCAGACACAGTTCTGCTGCTGCACACTCACAGCTAGCTAGTTCTGATAAAAAATTCTACTGGATTAAAAAAATGAAAGCTAAAGAACTCTGGGGTCTGAAATGTACTAACAGTAAATCCTTATCTGTTTGCATGGCGGGTAAGAATTCTTGTCACCCCGGAGAGAGAATTAAATTGAGCTTCTAGCAACACCAGCTGTTTGATTGACTGCTCACAGTGGCAGATGCTTTGAGCAGAGCTACCTGTCGCAGACCTGGGCTGATCAATGCATGGAGCTGAAACAGCACCACGTGTAGGTGGACCACAGACACAGGGACAAAATCCCACATTCCATCAAAACAAAATTCACTTTGCAAATGGAAATGTTTAAAAAAAAAAAAACACCACAAAGTACTTGCTAAACTAAATGAAACCGAAACATGAACCAGGACTCAAGTGTAAGAGCTGTGTCCTGGAAGAGCTGTGACCACAAGGTTTACACCAGATTTACTGCTCCTGTGAGCAAAGGCAGTAGAACAGTGGCTTTGATCTATTTTATTTGAATCAAACACTTCTTAAGGATTATTTTCAGTAACAGAATGAGAAGCAATGGATGAAATTGTTTATTATTACAATACTAGACTAGAAGTCATAACCAAGAATGACAGAATGGATTGTAGGAGAGAATCTACTGTAACTAATAGTAGGAAAGGAAAGACAAGCACGGGAAGATCAGATAGCTTAATCACAACATGGGAGGCAATCAGATAGCTGAATTATGCTGCAGACAACCTCAGATCCAAGCTTGGGTGGTTCATCTAAATCAAAATCAGTCAGATCACAGTCTGAATTCAAAATTCTGTTTCTGAAGTAATCAGAGTTATGATTTTTCTACTACAACTATCCAGTTATGTCAGTAGCAATTCTGATCGTGTTCAACCTTGAACAAAGGAAGAACATAACTGCCTTTTCATTTGGCCATTTATATTTCATTAATCACAATAGCCTTATTATGAAGAAAATTAGATTGATTTAGAGATTGAACATAAAATTGAATTACATCTCAAGTAAAAATATAGATTCCCTGATAGTTTATCCTTGTCAAATGAAACAACCGGCAATTCAACGATCTCTTCTCTGTGATGGACCTTCTAGGGACCCTTTGCTCAAGGATAAGTGAAGTTCTCCACCTCTTCAGTCCCTGGAGCACTTCTCCGTAGAAATACTGATCAATGTGAAATCCAGTTCTTCATAGCAGGGAAGTTTAGGGTGTTCAAAACCACAATTTGACTGGATTTCCTGGATCCATCTCTACTGTTGGATCCAGCAGAGCACTACTTGTACACCTGCAGAGACAAGTGTAACTTATGCAAGAATTACTAAGAAACCTCAACATTTTCTTTTTTGACACCTCAAGTCCCTGCATGGGGAGGGACCATCTGCTTTACCAGTTCTTTAGGAAAAAAAATCTATTGGAACATCACTTACCTCACAGGACTCTTTAATTATTGTTTGCTTAAATTTGTAACAGATATTCTTATGTCCTTCTTTACCCTTGCACATTTTAAAATTATAAATATTTCACCCATATTATCTATGTGAAATCTGTATTTATTTACAGTATAGCATGTAGGCACTAAGTCAATATTTTCACAAATCATTGGTATTTCCCTGAAGAAAACTTCTTTTTTACTATGGATTTATACTGATTATAAATAAATCTTCTTGACCTGTAAGTTCTCTGTTTGCATGAGACAAACATTGGGTCTATGCATAACTGTGAGCTGTTCTGCAGATAAACCTTCTCACCAGAGAGCATCTGGTTTCTTTTTCCCCCAAGAATCTTGCATGTGGGAAAAGACAGTGCCTTTATTTTCCCCATCTCTGTTTGGATTTGGGGGCCCTTTCTCACCTCTTTGGCTCACGGGGATTTTCATCACTTTACAGGCCTTGTGTTCCCAGTTCTACACTATAGTGGTGAACACAGTGGTGTTGGGTTAATGGCTGGAGATCATGATCTTAGAGATCTTTTCCAGCCTTAATGTATTCTGTTATTCTTCACTATAAATGGCCTTCACACAGTTCACACTGCCACAATATTCTGTAAAGCTGCATAGCATAGGCAATATTCTGTATGCACATCTTACCCAACACACAATCCCCCATTCCTCTTGATTCTCGGTAGGGATTCCTCCTGAAGCAGTGCCATGAATGACAGGTTTGCTATCAGAGAGCTTTGAGTACCCTTCATCAGTTTAAGAGGTTTATACATACTCCAACTGTACATAACTCTCATCTGCATAAGTGCTTGTTAAATGCACGTCAGCATTGTGTGCAATGTGAATCTCATCTTTATTTCGGGATTTGTAGAAGCTTCAGGAAGTCAATATGGAGTTGAATCATGTTTACTTTTATGTACTAGGAAGTCAGCACAATGGTAGGAATGAACTGGGTGTTCCACAGCATGTCAGAAATCCTTCATGAAGTACTTATTCTCCCAAGCAGTTTGCTACCACTTAGTTGGTACATGACTCTGAAATGGCTCACTCTTCTCAAAAGCATTTGTAGGGTATAAACACCAACTCTCTGTACTTTCTAGGAGTCTTTATCAGGGCAGGTCATTTTACACAAAAGTATTAATTTTTTTTCACCTTGAAAAGCCTGACTTTGGGAGACAGTTCTTCTGCAAGTCAGATGTTGGTCACATTGCTGCTCTCAGGAATCCAGCTTGGGAAGCTCAGGCACTTCCAGCAGCATGTCAGCAGTAATACAGAGCTCAGGGCAGCTATGAATCCCTACTGAGCATATACTCCAGCTCCTGGCTTACTCTGATGCTCCAAGTTTCCTCAGCCCCACTGCTAACAGGACACAAGCCAGGTCAACAACTCTGATTTGAAAGTCTGGAGTTCCAGTAATGTGTAAGCTGTCTGTAATGCCATTATTGAGTGCTCAAGAATTACAGCCCAGTATGAGAGGGTGTCACAATGGCACTTTTTACCCCAGGATCTCAATAGCAGCAATTAAGCAAGAGATTTGTGAGCAGCTCAATCACCTCACCAGGGGCCTCTAGGAACAAGGTGGTGAAGGAGAGAAGACAGCTAGGTTAGGTGGTATTGCTCCTGTCTAAAGACAAACCTGTTATGGGCCCCTTGTCTACATGCATGGCATCATACACAGGATTTGAATAGTTCCGCATATTGTGATGATGCTACTCTCTCTCCCCCTTTTATTAACTTTACCTTTGCAATCAAATAAAATGACTACAGTCATAGAATATGCTCAGAGGAGGGGTTAGTCAGAAAAGGGGAAAATATTTAAAGTTCAAATCCTGGAACAACCATGCTCTTTCTCTCCAATGACAAAACTACCAAACTTAAAGGAGGCAAAGGGAAGATCTGAGCCAGCACCCAAAATGAAAACACGTTGCTGCCAGGTATGTAACTGCATGCATACTGTAGGCCAGATCTTGTCCTACACAGAGCTGTGATGGGATGAGATTGATGGACTCATGACCCATTTTTCTTGAAATCTCCTTTCTAGCACAGACGAAACCTGACAGGGAAGCCACAACACTGCTTGGTACAGAGGATTTTGTCGTCACCATGAGAAGAAAGTCCATTTCCTGCTCACCAGTAGCCAGGAGGAGCACCATAAGCTCTACAGAGTGTACCTTGAAGAAACAAGGTTTCTTCAATAGTCCCTTGTGTTAATGAGGACTCTAATTGGCAAGTGAAAAGAATTCTTACATCGAATATTCTTCTACCTTTATATAGCAAGACTTTATCATCCCTCTTCAGTGCTACCTGCTTGTCTTGTTTGTCTGAACTAAAATAAGAGGAGCAAATAGGATTCTGCTGAACTTCTACATCTTCAGGACAACATAGAAGAGACAGTAAAGTGCCTAGCACAAGAACTGCTCAGAAGTCAGCACTGCCATATGGTGGAAAACTATCATTCTTTTTGCATTCTGAGTAAGAAAAATTAAATCAAAATGTTAACATTGCATTAGAAAGACATACTTTTAATCAGCCCATTTAATTCTAAAGAAATGCACCCATTTTTTCAAAAGAGAGAAATATTTTTGTGATTTCCTTGTCTCTGTTCTGTAAAATAAATATTTTTACCATACAAATCTTTAAATGAGTTTGCAATAATATAGCAATATTGAAAGAGAACAAGAATATTGAATAAGAACATTGAATATGTTGATATCCTAATTAGTATTCGTTATAGAAATGAGTCATTCTCAGTGATGTGGCAACTGCTGCTTGGTTTACTTATTAACAGGTGGTGCAGCAGCCAGTGAAATACACATTTAGAACTCATAATTCACAGCCGGCAATTTTCTACTAACTTTTCTGGGATTTGTGTTGATAAAAATACAATATAAGTCTAAAAATTGCCACAGGTAAGGCATTTTAGATTTAATTGAAATTATCAAGGCAGTCAACACACTTCAGTGAATACTCTGAGCCTGTAAGATTCACTTTTATTTTCAACAGAAATTATGTACAACATCATTACATGCTGTAGCTATCTTAGGTAATGTTTAATTTACATGTTTAAAGCGTAAGGAGTAAATTCCCACAGAATTTCACTAGTGTTCAGTGCTATAAAACAAGGGTCTTTGTCTGTACCAGGATATAGAGGTAGAGAAAACCTTGCAAATGAGTCAAATACCTACCCTTTTTGAAGACAGTGAGCAGAACTTGAACTGTTTCTTGAGGCAGATTTCCCAGCTGTTCTGGAGCACCTTGTTAGGGAACAAATCAGATGACTGGGGAAGTGTATAGAAATTTGGACCTTTATACATACCAGACTCTGGAGTCAACAAAGACTTCCTTGAGAGTCATTCACATTGTTCACCATTTCATTATTCTCATCCCTCTGTCTGTTCTTTTTGCTTTCTTGTCTATTTAATGTCATTATAGGCTGATTTTTATAGCTTGGATTTATATAGCTTAGATTTTTCCAAGACTTTCTGTGTTTCTTTCTCCTTCTCTTTTACTTACCTGCTAATAAACTCTCATGCTGATAAAAGTTAAACAGACTGAAATTTACTACATGGTGTCAGATTCTCTTTGATGTAATTACAGTCCACACCCAACTGAAAACATTTTTTCTAATAAAAATACTGATACAATTTTATTTACAAGAAATCACAGCAAGTGCAGTTTTTTTCTATACTATATTTATGTGCAGATTATCAGTGTAGACCTGGGTTTGTTAAGTTATCTAAATGTAGGACAACAACAGGAAACATCCACTGAATTTTTTGGTAACTGGTAGAAAGTAACTAAAGATGGTCCAATTCCTATTTCCAATCTGTTTCAGGGAGATTTATACCTAATTTTTCTTCAAATGATCCATCTAGGATTTCTCAGTTCCGTTTCTGTCTGTCATTTCTAAAGGTCCTTTAGCAAAAAAAATTTTCAAAAATGACATTTTCTGTTTATAATGAGAGTCTTCCTTCTAAAAGAAACATCTGTCAGTAGTTTTGCGGGGGAGTTAGGACTTGGAGACTGTCCTATGCCTGGTCCTTCCTGCTGCTCCCTGGGTGACTTTACACAAGTCACAGCATGTCTCTGTTACCTTAGCTACCCTTTTTTGTCTTCTTGTACTAAACTGTGCTGTCATTGTGGCAAAGACTGTGACATACAATCCATTTCTATGGTGTCTTGCACAGTGAGAACTTGATCACAGCTGGGGTCGGTAGACACAGTGAGGCAACACAAGTAACAAAAGAGACCTTGAGTATGGGGGAGGAGCAGCAGAGCAAATCGCGTCCACCTTCTTGGATAACTTATTATCATTTCCTACCAAAAATACAATAGAAACTGTCTTAGAAAAGCATCAGCATGTCTTTATTCCAAGCAGTACATTCTAAGCACTCATCTCTGCTCTGATGTACTAAGAAATTTCTGGCTGCACCTGCAAAGAGTTCACTGAGAAGGAAATTAAGAATAGCAAGTTCTGAATCTGCATTAAAAAAACTGTTTCCTCCAGGTCTTATGCCAAGGACACAAGGAGGAATACCTGAAAACTAAAGATTAGAGATGATAATGGGTCATCTTGATGGCTGGACTCAATGATCTTAGAGGTGGGACCCCTTGCACAGGACTTCAGCTGTCTAAGTGATCTCAAGAAGAGGAGGAAGATACACAAAAATATGCATGCAACAAGTTGGCAACAAGAAAAAAGGAACAATAGAACCATGATGGCATCATCAATAGCAGCAAGGAAGGAACTGCTTTTCTAGGAAACATGAGATAATACTGTACCTCTAGATCATATGAAACCTTATAAGATACAGGAGGCCTCTTAATGTACATCTGGTCATGTTTATGGAACAGACACCTCTATCTCACAGCATGCCTGAAATGTCATGAACACAGAGTCTTTTCCTTCTAATTTGTGTTACATTATTGTTCAAACTCATTGGAAGCTGTTTAGTCTGCACAGATCACAAAGTTTCAACTGAAGTGAGAGGATTGACATGACAAGTAGAACCCATAGCTAGAACACGACCAATAATATGTCCCTTTATGTTATTTGAATTCTTTTGACACATTTAGCTGATTTATGTACTAAATGTTATATATATGAAGTGAACTCTCTATTGCAATTACCTTGCTCCAGCACATTAAAAAGAGTTTAAGAGCTATGTAATGAAACAAATTTGGAAATAATCTTTCCCTTGTCACTCTTTCCATTGTTAGAAATACTTCAAGTCCCATACAGTTCTTTTTCTGCATGTGAATCACCTCAGCCCTTTCTAAGTGTTGTAAAGTATGAGGAGAAGAATAGCAATACCATAGCACAGACACGTGTTACAAAAACCAGCTTTTCTTACATGAACCCAAGATGCACGTGCAGCAAAGTACATGTGCTTCAGCATTGCTATTTCTGCACAAAACCATCACAGTTGTGCACCTACGAGTATTTTAGCTTCATGAACCACAGGAGGCTTACTTTTATAATTATAGACTCATATGTCCTAATGTGAATGCATTTTCCACCAAAACAGGATCTTTTGTTAAAATTTGGCTGCATAAACCACAATAATACTTTTCTGAGCTAGCAGTAAAGACTTTTCTCAGAAATCCACAGCTGTTTTTTCAAAATTTCCTGCATTATACACTAGTGTATGATATAAAGTAAATGCTAAAAAGCATGGAACAGTGCATCAGTGCTTCACATATCAGTGTTTCACTGCAACTATAAAGAGATAAGCATTTGCTTAAGCTACTCATACAACAGCTTTCCTAGCTGAGAGAATCATCTAAACCCAAGAAAATATAAGTGACTTTGCCTACAGATAAGGCTTCTAATTTTATTGGCCATATATATGGAAAAGCAGCCCAGCAACCCTGATAGTCGCTGAATTTACGGCCTTGCTTGTGACGCAGTGAACACAGACAACTTCATTTCACACCTTTAGATGATTGCAGTGCACTTAAAATATTTTTAAAACACTTCCGTATGTGTAACTGTTCATAAACATATTTTTACTGAGAGGTCTCCCTTACATTGCAAAGTAACAGCAATTTGTTTTCATTTAATTGACAGCAAGATATCAGTGCCTTTAAATACACAATGGAAGATCTCCAATAACAAGGCCTTTCAAAATAAGCTCTGGCAATCTGGAAAGAACAAGCTGAATCTGGCAGCATGCAAGCCTATACTGCTCCAACTGTATGCAGTCCTATCTTAATATTCAGCTAGGATTCAGATTGCAAAGAGGGAATGTACATCCCATCTGTGAAAGAAAAAGCCTCCCAGAGACATGGTCTTTCTTCTCTTCCCCATGGTGGAAGGGAAAAGGCTCCTGTGTACTGGGCCTTGCATGAAGCCCAGCAGAGGTATTGCTGCCTGCATTTCCTCATGAAAAGACATGGGGGCTGGAAGTCCATTTCTTCCTGGGGGCATGCACACTGTGTCCTCCCCACAAGGATTTCTCTCTGCCATGTAGACATATTTGCTCTGAAGATGGTGCCTAAATAAGCAATGCTGACTTTGAGAACTCCCTTTGCAGAAAACAAACACACATTTTTGTGATGGAGCAGATAATTTTAATGGTTTTTCAGATGGGAAATGGAGTTCAGTTTATCAATACCGAAAAAACAGAGCTCCCACCTACTGCACACCTCCTTACCTCTCTGCCCAAATAAAATGCACACCCATTACCACAAAGAAGGGAAGAGACAACTGAGAGAGAGAGAGAGAGAGAGAAAACAGTACCTTCTCTTCCCCCGAGATGGTTCTGACTCTTTGTCAGCCAAGAAGTCCTTTCCTCTCACAGGGCTTGGAGAGGTTTCCTCGTCACAGCCCCATTGCATCTTGGGGCAAAGCCACCAAAACCATCAGTTCCTCCTTCTCTGAACACCTCCTCCACACAGCTCTCCTGCTCAGGTTTCCCTGCCAAGGAGGAACAAGGACCCAGCTCACCTGGATCAAGGACCCAGCTCACCTGGTCAGGCTGCTGATGTGGACAACATAAGCCCCAGCTCTGCACACATTATGCCAGCACAGACTCCCACTGGCCCCCTCCTGCCTGCTGTTCTCTGAGCCATGGCACGCTCCCCTCTTCAACAGAACTTGATTTTGAGGCTATCTGTTCTACACTGGCCAGTGAATCCAGATGGTATCAGCTACAAACCCATTAGAACAGCTGGTTTGACTTGCAGGGACTAGTTACAAGGAGTGACAATTGCACAGTCTTCTGCACAACATGTAAAGGCACAAGAACTGGAGGAGACCTGAAAGAGAATAGATATATCCATAGGTAGCAATCACAGTCTGGATATTCTAATTTTGCATTTTTGACAGATTAAAAAAATTAGGCAGTTCCTTGCTGAAATCAGAATAAACTAATTAAAATGTAATGGGAGCAATGACAGGAAGTTAGTATATTGGAGTCTCTGGTTTGGAAACGTAATCTTTGAGTGTATCACCTAAAATATCACTCATGAATTTGAGTAACTAAGCAAAAACAGCTAAAAAACAAAGCCTAACTTAGTCACCAAGCCACAGCTTTTCAGCAGCCAGGAAAAGGCTTCTCTAAATTAGTATTTTGTGTACATTTCAAAGAGAGCTAGACACCCACGTGCCAGTATGTGTGCAAGAGGAGATGACAGCAGCAAAGGTAACATCAAATCAACGATACTGTGAACCTTCCTAAACCCCACTGGTAGTTCTGTCACAGTAACACCATGTGGGATAGGACTCACCCAGCCTCTGGCTGAATAATCCTGAGAGTCCTCCAGGT
Organism: Scytalopus superciliaris; assembly: GCA_013400415.1. Lineage (NCBI taxonomy): Eukaryota > Metazoa > Chordata > Aves > Passeriformes > Rhinocryptidae > Scytalopus > Scytalopus superciliaris. The sequence goes on from VXBX01007239.1 coordinate 176,405, forward strand.
AAAAGAATGAAGAAGCACTACCAGGCACACAGAGGCAGAAATGAGTGTGGAGGTGAGAGCTGTTCACCCACGAGGGGCAGGCACTGTGATGAGGGATGATTTCAGCTGACTCAGAGGCAGCCCCAAAACCATTGTTTCCTTCTTTCTTTGACACTGGGAAGACAGGTGGCCCCATATACTTATGGGACATGTTTTCACAGTAATGTTCAATGTTAAGGTGGCAGTGAACTGACTTCGCTCAGGTACAATAACCTAATGTGAATCCTTCCCAAAATACTGGCATCAGAAAGAGGGGTTAGAGAGCAGAGTCAGCAACACGGTTTCAGGTGAGCACATAGATATGCAGCTTTAAAGAACTTTAGGAAAAGGGAAAAAAAATAAAAACAACAACAACAAAAAAGTAATCTGTTCTTATCTCCCTAGAGCAATATTGCACACACACAAGCGTAGCCTTAAACTCTACTTGCTGTCTCACACATCACCAGTGCTATCCAATACCTTCCATCTGAAATAAACTCTGGTATTTTTCCACTTTAAGAAAGAAGCTAAGAAAGGGAGCTGGTGTTGTTATAGAAACAAACTTTCCTCACAGTGCCCCTTCCACACTCTGGATTCAACTGCTCTTCCAAACAATAGAATAAAAATAATAATAAAAACCCCAGATGTTTACTGTTCAACAGCCACCTCATTATCAGGTACTTTGTCTTTATCATTTTCATCAGGCTCTGAGGAGAAAGCAGTAAGCAGTTGTAAAATATCCCTAATTTGTTTCTCTACCAGTAACAACAGGTTTACTATTGATCCAGGTTTTCTATGGATTGCTAATTTACAGACTGGTTTAATAGGAAGAACAGAGTGTAAGGCACAGTGGTGGCAGGACCTTGTCTGGCCATGAAGCTTGCACAGTTGCAATCTTGAGTGGGATATTGTGGTGTTTTGTTCTCTTAAGTGACAATTAGCCTGCCTAGAAAGGTGGAACAGGCACACTAGCATGTTAGTAATCCTTTCTCTCACAGAGGTCATGAAGGCAATCTGCAAGCTAATGAGAATTCTGTACTAAAGCATGTTACAGTCAGATCTGGGTAGCTCTTAATAAGTTCAAATGGCAGCCAGGAAAGATAAGAGCCTGGCAACAAGGCAAGATGGGCACATGAGTTGTGGCATTTGGACAGTAAGAAGGGAGAACAGGAACTGTAGTGCTCTCAACAGATCTTCAGAAACAGTATTAAGGAAACAGTCTCTGGGTCACAGAAAAAACCTGAAGAGATGAGACTGAAGACAGCAGAAGCAGCACAGCATGGGACATCATGTAATTGCAAGATCTTCTAAACTAAGTCCTGTTCTCCTTCAGAGAAAAGGTAATTTTGTTCTTCTATGCTGTGTTTAGAAATTTTATGTGGTGTAACAGTGATCTTGTCAATAAAAAGCATCAAAGGCACCTCAGTTACCCACTCCTTTACTCCCCTGATGTAGGATGAATGTATCAGGCATAGAGAGAATGGCTATCCCCCAAAATTGGGCTCACTGAGAAAGCAGAACCAGGCCACATTCACTACTGGAATGAGACACAAATATTTCCAATCATCAACATTTTTCTGATGTTTTATCTGAAGAACATATTTCTGCCATCATCTGTGCAAGTGTTCTTTGGCCTGGGCATAATAATGTAGATACAAAAATAGTTTTGCATGTATTCCCACTAATCCATGATTTCACATTGCAGTATTAATTCTGGTTTTAGTAAAGAGGAAGCTCCTGAATCCTGAAAGGGGTTATCAGATGTAAGGAAAATAGTTGTTTGCAGGAAAGTCATATTTGCTTACCAATACCAAATAAATGCACTTTCTTTCACTACCTTACATCATTCTTTCCCACTAGAATCAAGGACACACATACGTAGAACATTCCTTATATTCAAGGATCAGTAGATAGTTGGTATCTTTATCCAAGCTTAAAGAAAAAAAGTGTTTGATAGCATCTGAAAAAAAAAAAAATTAAATGCTTCTAAAAAGCCAAGATCTGCTGCTGTTCTACTACTGAATGTATTCATGCCCCTTAAAATAGATATGACACTCAGTTTTGGTTGGTGTCCATATCCCCCCATCATTAGATAGTGCTATGAGAAGTCTGCATTATTTGTAGACAATAAAAGCCTATCCTAAAAGGTGTAATATTGCTGCAGTTTTGATTCAGATATCAAGACTGACAAGATCCAGGCATGCTCAAGATCACATGAATAGAGTAGCTTGAAAATAACTGTCAAGACCAGGACATTTTGACAAGTGCACACTTGTGTGTTTTAAGAAAAAGAGGAGAACAATTTTAAGAAGAATTGTATATCAAAAGAGAGAAAGAAGCAAAATAAAGTAAGTCTTCTCACTGATGTCTACAAACTTGGTATCAAGTTTTGATGGTATTTTTACATGCATTGAAGCCTACCTTACTCCACCCATAGTTTTACTGGGTCTGGTGGAATTAGCACAGATGTCTTTCATATTCCAAATTAGTTCTGCAAATTGTCTGTTGTTTAAGGTCTCCCATAAAATCCTGACCTTTCTCCATCTTACTATCTTTCTTCTCAAATTTGAAGGTGCCTTCAAAAAGACTACTTCAGCTTTCCATGTCAGTAAGAGTTGGGACCACATGCTGTGCCAGAATCCCAGATATACTGGCTTTGAACTTTAAACCTGTACCTGTTATGGGTCTTATCAGAGACAGCCTTCTAGTAATTTTCATTTTAACTGTCTCTCCTTAGTGCCAATGTATTAATTCAAAATGGTCCTGGAAAGAGTTGCCTTTGAAATGCAAATGAAAAATTTACTCTGTCTTGGGTTCTAGAGATTATCATACATGTAGATCACTGTACTGATTGGAGTTTAAATTTTGTAGGGATTTAAATGCAACACACTCAAAGTTCATTGGATAATGGCAGTTTGTCACTGATGAAGTAAATACAGAATTATATTCTAGTATTTTACACAGGAAAAAAAGATTTAAAAATATATGCTCAGATGTGTGGTAGGTGCAATATATTGAAGGTTTGACAGTGCTAGGGCATGGTAGTGCAAAACATTTGGCTTAGCAAATAAAACTGAGGAATCCCAGGACACTAAAATTTCAAATTTCATATTTTTATTAAGGGAGGTCTTTATTAAGAATATGATAAACATTTGCAAGGGTAGAATCACTCTGAGTTATGCACAAAGCACACAGCCACTGTGTGTCCGACTGGAATTCCAATACATCTGGGGGCTGATTAATGTCACCAAATACAAAACAGTTGTAATGTTGCATCCATATTGTTTACATTCTTGTAAGTGCTGCCAGGGCCTTCATCACATCAGTTTCCTGTGACTACAACATGGTTCCCCAACCAATCAAACTAGAGGAGCAACACAACTTTTCTGGTTTTTGGTATTAACATACAAAGTCAACAAGACTTCATTATCACGGATGATTTATTCACTGTTTGCACAGAACCTTTGATTTGAACTGAATAGCAGTTTGACTAGCATCTTGAGAAGAAATGAGTGCACAGTAAAGAAGAAACAGCCCAGTATGATCATTTGCTGGTCTCATCAGTGGTTAGGAAAAGAAGAAACTATTTAAAGAATAAAAAAAAGGAGTTTGTGCATGAGGAAGCATTTAAAAAAGTAAGATGATCTGCTCATTGATAGTCATTATGTCTTTAGAATTAACTATCATGGCTAGTTGACTCTATTATCAACAATTACCTTTTCAGAACTTAGCAAAACCCTAAGAAAAAAAATTAAAAAAAAAAAAAATCAGACATCATGCTTTGTCTAATGATAGGAAGCCAAATGTAAAAGCTATGATAACAAACATCTCATCATTTCATTACAAAGAACAAACCTTCTGTTGAATGTTTGTGCTCCTTAGTCAAATGGACTCTTGTGAGTCAAATGGGCTCAGGGACAGCAATTGAATATCATCAAACCTTCCCCTTCCAGTTCTCACAGACAGACAGATCATTTTTTAAAGTTTCTGAAAATAAATCTTTTAGCTCTCAGGGAAGTTCTTGGCAGTAATTTAGGCTGATGATAAACAAGCCTCCACTAACCACATTTAAAGACAGAAGAAATGCCTTTGCATACTAAATTAGAGATGCTTAAATGGGATGAAGGAACAAAGCAATAAAAACACAACTATACTACCTCTTTCTTACAAAGGAGCTCCAAAACACAGTTTCTTTCTATGCAGAAGCTTGTTGACCTTCTATTTAGAAACTAGTAGGTGAGTCAATTTTTAATTCTTTATGAAAGCCTCATCAACAGTTTTCCAAAGAAGCTATGCTTGAACTGAATACATCCAACTTGAGAAGAAACACCACAAACCCAATCTGTCCTTGACACCTCATTACACTCACACGTGGAATGGCAATAATCAGCACTGTGCCTTCTCATTCCACCTGGAAAGATTTAATTTATCTGCTGCTCTGTGGAGTTATTAGTGGCAAAAGAAACACCAACGACAAAACAGTCTTTAAGAGACCTTAAATACACAAGAGTCTCCTGTAGTAGAAGGAAAAAGTAATGGACCATATAAAGCAATTCAGTTTACCTACCGGCTTATTTGAAATCTCACCAGTGTGGAGTACTCATAGTCATAAACATAGATTTTACTGAGATGTTTGACTTTCTATGAACTCGTTGAATTTCTAAAGAGAAGGGAAGCTGACACTGCATATGGCAAATGAAGCTGTAAATGCAGGATAACCTTGTTTTCATAGCTAAAGAAAAATAAACACTAACTTTTTTCACCTGAGCAAACAACTATGAGAACAAGACAGACAAGTTTTATGATGAGGTAAATCAAAAAAGGGCAGCCCCAAGTAGAACACAAGTTGTGAGTCCTGATTTTCTTCCTGTGCACGGGAATTTGGAGAAGTTGAAGAAACAGTCAGATGAGACTAAGTGAGCACACTGTTGCCCTCTTCAGACCAATAGAATATAAATTTATACCACATTTTATTTTAGTGTTGTCACAATAAAGAAACCTACTAAGTTTAGTCAACTTTGGCCTCTAGCTTATCACAAATAAAGTCTGGTTGGGATCTTGCATCCCAGTTTCAAACACTGTATTCCACTAGGTAAACATATTGCTTGGAGACAAAGCCACCATGATCAAATACAGGACTGATCAGTCTTAGCCTTATGTATAACAACCTTCAGTATGATTCTGGGAACCATCATGCTACAGCTTAACTTGCAGTCCATCCACAGCTATTGGCAGAATTTTAATGGAAAAGAAAATATTTGCACTACCTTCCACTTCACAGTTATACAGACTCCATATGTATTTTGCAACATTGCAACTGCTTAAAACATTGCAGGAGTTTCATTCCCAACCTAAGACAGGGGAGCAAGGCCTTTGATTATTTAGCAAATGGCCAAGCTAAAATGAAAATGTATAACTAGAAAGAGGAAACATTTTTATAGGAATCAGAGGATGATATTCAGCAGATGGATAGGGATCTCTTCTACTGAGAGCTGTCGGTTTTAACACCAACTAAACACAAAAAATGACCAAGAGCATCAAAGAAGCCACATTGGGTAAAAGAAGTCATGCTAATCTCTTTGTCAGCATACCTTTCACATTTTCTGCTGACCTGCTCTGCAGCAACTGTGTGCACTTGCACTCTTACTTTGGGATATAAGTTGGGATATAAGTGGAAAGGCCACAGGCTTCTGGCATTCATTTTCTACTTTTTCTTTGAATACAGCACCTTAAATTCCATATGCTTGCAATCAAGATTCAGATAGATTGTGTGATTTATAGATATGTAAAATTCAAGTCACAATCTGGCCCTCAAATACTACTAAGTAGTTTCTGAAGTGGAGCTCCTTTATATAAGACATTTAAAATTGAATGAGACAGACATATCACTGGAGACCATATTGTAGAATAAACTTGTGTCCTGATCAGGTTGGGGAAGAAGGAAGAAAGAAAAATAAATGTCCTAGTTAGCAAGAACACGCAATGTTTTTCAGTTACAAATAAATTTGGCATTTCATGAACAAAAGTAAAATATTCACAAGGGAGTGGTGGGGAGGCAAAGATTCCAGCAGTGCCCCAGTAGAGAGAAGGCAGTGGCTGTCACGCAAACTGAATGAAGGGCACATAATACTCCAGCGAATTACAGTGTAATGTGTCTTGTTTCTGCTCAGCACATTTCACATGCCCTTAATGAAAACAAAAAAAGGACTGCTCGGTCCACCTCTGGAAGCCAATGAAAACAGGCAAAAGTTGAATCCTGTCATCCGTGTAGAGATGCATTACGACATGATAAGCATCCACAAGCAATAAATTTGTAATGCAAAAAGAAATCATAATTCAAGGCCTACCCCAGCATATTTCAGGTTGAAGCTTGAAACTGTCAGAAAGCCAACAGTTCAAAATTTTTCAATGCAGAGAAAAAAGCCCCAATTTTGAAATGGGGTCATAGGCGTAGACAAGGCTGAGATGATGTGCTACTCCCTTGTAAGAAGCACCTTTCACCTTAGTTTGAGATTTAATGAGTGTCAAAGATGAGGAGCAAATGCCTCTGAATGAAAATAGAAAGAATGAATAAAGGTTACTTGTGGCATTCCTCTCAGGTTAAAGCCTTATTCAAAGACGAAGAAGTGTGGTGTTGAACAAAACATTCTGGGCTGAAAGACAGGCAAAATATTGGCTGCAATTTGCTGTGCAAGCATCATGCAGTCTCTTTTGATCCATGAAGAGCTCATCTCAAGTGAAATGACTTTCAAAAGAAAATCACGGACTTTTGTCTTGGTAAGTTTGATTCTGTCTTGGTCATTTTGAATTGTTATATCCTTTGTGCAGTACCATAATAGAGTGAACATTGCCATCAAATGTTGGTAAGTCAGAGTTCCATAACATTATATTTCAATAAAACCACTTTTGCGAATGTCTTTGACAGTACTTCTTTAAGTGGTCTAAATTGCCTAAATTCTAGGCAAATTGACATGGTCAGCAGGATCCTCAATCAAGATTCACAACTGAAACCCATAAAGACATTCTTAGAATCTTTTCTTTGCAAAGATGAAGTTCAGGGATCAGAGCTTCATCATACTCCTATGTGTTTATCTTTTTTTTCTGTTGCTTGAAAGATCTGTAAGCAATGGACATTTTCTCATCATCACTTCAAGATCATGTGATGAATATGTATAATACAGAATCAAATTATGAAATATTATCTGAACTAAAACAGTATAACTTCTAAAACCAGTAATCACTCTAGGGAAGACACTTTTTGTGAGTCTTCAGTTTCAATTTAATTGGAAATACCTCAGTGGCCATGCTGTTAGGGCATTGTCTAATTGGAGATTGGAAGGACTTGTTTCTAGTCTTCTTTTATATGTTTCTGTTATACAATTTTTTTCCCTTGATATAATTTCTGATCAGAACAAATATTAATGGTTTTACAAAATGTCAGAGAACTTTTATTTTGTGCTTTATGCCTTTTCTGACAGTAGTGTCTTCATTTGGTTAAAAAGGGCAATTATGGAACTGTTACCAAGTTACCAAAACAGAATCTTAGTGCATTATAGTTCAGGGTTAGGCATGGCAGCAGTCTCCTCCAAAAGGTGGGTGGTCTAGGCCTTGAGGAGCACCACTGAGAGGCACCCCAGCTCAAGGGGAGATCACTGCCATGCAGCCAAGCAGGGAGAGTTCAAAGGTGTCTCCCTTAGGCTGTCATAGTTATGGGATAAAGTGGTTGACTCAGCCAAATTACATGCCATGGGAAAGGTATGCATGACACTCTGTGAACCCACAATTTTCTTTGTTCCTTGATAAATGAATCTTGGAAGAGCCACAGTTTAGTCAGTGTCAATGAAACGATCCATGTTCCAAGCTCATGTGCACTGATGCTCACTGGGCCACTCTGCCCCTTTGTGGGTTTCCAGAGAAGAGACTGGAACAAGAGTTGTTGGCCCACTGAGGGCTCAGGTCTTCACCTCCTTTGGAGAATGAACCAAACTAGTGTTAGTTTGGTTAAGGAGTTGAGTTCACCCATGACACTTTCTAGGCTTATTCTTCCAACACATTCCAAACCAGGTACAAATCTCTCCCTAGTAAAGTCATTAAGAGTTTTATTACTAAATTCAGAACTCTAATGAAATTATATAGGAAGGAATATTTCCTAATTTTTTGTTTGATTTCTTGATAATTCAACCTGCCATCTGAAGTAAGTTATGCCTAACATTTGATTAAAAGGAAGGTTTTACAAGACTTATCACCATTTTGCTGACAATGGAAGAAGCAAAGAAGAGACCATTTAACTCTTACAGATACTGTAGTGCTACAGAGTGTAAAGTACTAAAAGCCTAGGAATATGCATGTGTCGGGGCAGGCAAGAGTAGGTTACACTACAGAAGTTCAATGTTGAACGCCCATAAAAGTAATTTGTTGAAAATAAGCAGTTAATTTTTTGCAGACACTTTTTCTAGTAGATTATGAAAATGTCTTTTTCCCCCTGAACTCTTGTAAAGTATAGCTTCATTTGAGCATGGGGAAATACACTGTATCTGTTGAAAACAATTATCATAACTACATGCAGTAGTCCACTTCTATAAGAGGATGCCATCATGACTCCAGAGTTATTGGTGAATATGTAATTATTGAATCAGTGTATGTTTTAATACATACATTAATAACTTCCTATTACAAACCCTTTTGCTCACAGCTAGCAAAATGTTTTGTCCATAGTAGATAAGACTCCCTTACCTTCCTTTTGTCCCAGCCAACTGATTCACTATCTGCAGAGAGCAGTGACAGAGGGTCAGATCTGCTCTACTGGTACAAGAATCCTCTCCTTTCTTTTCTGATTTTCCTTTCAGCATCCTCCTTTCTCCCTAAGGCCTCTCTCCTTTGTTTTGTTTTCTAAGGGTTCATAGATGCTAAGGAAGATCCAAAAGCGTAACTGATGATACACAGATGTAAAACAACCCTCTGTCCCTTTTTCTGATCCCAGAGAGCTTGCAATACAACAGAGCTACAAAGGAATCACTTCCAAGAGGGCCAGCCATCACAAAGGATCCAGTCTGCTGCTCTTGCCTTGGGGAAAGGACTGAAACCAAGCAGTAAATGACCTGGCAAAGCCACAAACCTGAGCAGGGATGACAAACTGTGAAGGTGTTCCTTCATATACATGCTACATCCTATGCCTGGCCAAGGGAACTCCAACCCTCTTAACAGCCCTGGTAAAATTGTACCCACGGAAAGACAGGAATAGCTGCATACACAGTTGTTCAGCAAATGGTACCAAGAAACCAAAATAGCAGCGAAAGGCAGCTGGGAAGGTTGTCTCCTTCAAAAAAAAAAAAAAAAAAAAGATTCCTTTTGAAGGATATTCTTGGGTGGTGAAGAATGTTTTCTCCAACAGATTTCTGGCAGCCTTCAGAGCAAGACTATGTAAGTAGGGCATGGACTGAAGCACTCTAGTGTCCCAGTAACTCTCAACAGCTACAAGAGGCCCCTGGGCAATGGGCAGCTGGGTCAAACATACAGCAGACTGAGCCTTCACTATTCCCTCATACTCAGAAGAACTTGATTAAACCACTATTATCCTTTCATCCATATAGTCTACCTATTACTGTCCCCGTATAGGCACATCCTTTCTTTCCTTTGAAATTGCTCCTGTTTCTGTCACCCTTTATCCATGTTTTTTTGACAATTAAAAACTTTATTAAATCAATACTACTCAAAAAAAAAATAAAAAAAGACAAAAATTCCCTGGAAAAGTCCTGTTTAAACAATAATGACAGTATGAAAGTACATATTTTACAAGCTATTAATACCCACTGAAGCCTTCAAGCTATAATATGAATGTGCTTATCTATTGGAGTTAGGTATCAATTGCATTATACATTATGTCAAAAGGGCTCATATAAATTTTATTGTTTTGGTTTAAACCTTAATTTTTCAAGTCTTTTGAAAAACATAATTTCTATTTCACTGTCTCTTTCTGCTTCTTTAACTATTTATAGGAGAAAATAGCAGGAAAACCCGTGACTTATTTAACCCAATGTGGACCAGCTACTCTTCAAGGTGGGAATTACCCAACTTAAAAATCTTTGCAGTCCATGAGGTTCCCTTTCCACTTTGGCACAGGTGGTAAATTTGCCCTCTTTCTTTTCTCCTGAACCAGGTATAACAATTCCTGGTGTGTCCTGGATTCACTGCATCTCTTAAGCTGCCTTGAGGTGCCCTATGAAGAAAAAAGCATAATCATTGTTATTGCATTGAATCATTCCCACTGTGAGAGTACTTTCTTATTACAAAACATTCCTTAGAGAAATGGAGACATTTTACAACAAAACAGACACTACAGTCACCTAGGTGCTGAACTGCTGGAGTTAAGAAGTCCTTCCACAAATAAGCTCCTAGGACTTGCACTGTGTCAGTGAAGTACATCACCCTTCCATCAGCCAGAATTGTAAAAATAAGCTGCCATCCTTTGCTCGTCCATGAGAGACTTTCCCTCACAAGAGTGGGAAACTCAACAGGGCGGTGCCACAGCCTTCATGCAGTACCTCAGGTCAGCCAGCTGAATGAAACCAGTTCTATTCCTGCTCTGAAAGACAAGCTTGTGCTAAGCCTATGGAACTGAAAAGACAAGGAGATCACTGTTCATTTTAGACAAACAAATACTTTTTTTTTTACAGCATAAAGTGCAAATCATTACACATGACAGAAAAATTGTAAACAAGCGAGTAAAGCAGCGTGAAGAGAAAGAAAACCGTTCCACAAAAATCAAGCCACATGGATAACTTTTCTTTCCATCACTGATTTAGCTGGCTAAGATCTTTAATCTTTGATAGCTTGATCCAGGGCTTGTGACGTAGTCTAGGGCATAAAGCAGGATCTAGGAAGATCTAGAATTAGGATTACACGTTAGCATGGCTGTGTGTCAGGGTATAATAATAACAAGGGAAGGAGGATGACCCCGTGACCGAAGTACAAGACTAGGAGTGAAAAATGTTGACATTTCACAGCTTTGATGCTAACTTAGTGATATGGCTTTAGGCAGAGAATAGAGTCTCCATGTTCCCACTCTGACCTCTATGAAAAGGTGGTAACATATTTCCTCTCCCTTTAGAGTTACACACACAGTTTTGCCCACCTGAGGGCTCCATCTGGTCTATAAAGTGCTCATGTTCACATCTAAGCTACTCAGAAAGGCAGGGTGTGAATGAACATCACTTAACACACGTTGATCTTTGTAAACCATTCATTGTTTTGCTGCATAAACTGAGATGTAATTTCTTCCTGTTGACATATCTTTGGCCAAATGGATACTGTGTAAGTTTCACAGAACAAGGGAGTGGCAGACCCTCTCTCTATCACACTGAATATTTACTCACATATTTCTTGCATAATGGAATGAAGTAAACTCTAGGGAGTGAGGGAGTACCCTGTCAATATATCTAATATCAGGCTGATAATGGAAAGGAAAAGCACTCTGCTTGCCACATCAATTTTGATCAAAACAGGACTTGAAAACTAAGAACTAGATCTAAGAAGCAGGGAAGGGAAGAGAAACAGAAAAGTTCAGGATTGGAGGAGTGTAAGAGTTGTTGAATTTTGAAGGAGGAGAGGACACAAAGAAAAACAGAGCATTCAATGCAATCTGTATTTGCTGTTATGATACAGCAGTTGAAGACTTGATACAATGAAGAGTCAAGAAGCTGCTGAATCACTTTTAAAAAACTGTTTTCCAAAAGTGGTTAGACATAATTGTCTTTTCCATACACATTTTTTTTTTCCTTCTCCAGTTACCAACTATAAAGTTACACTGTGAAGGACAACAAAGATCCTGTTACAGCCCTGCTCAAGCCGGCTTTTTTAACAATACAAATAACACAGCTACGTAAAGGAACTCAAAAACACTGCAGTGATCCTAAGCTGGGACTGCTTCACCCCTCCACTGGCAGCGTTGTACTTGACTAAAAAGGGAAGAGGAGAAAGAAGTATGTTCAAGTGCACACCTCTGGCTTTAGCATGTATTTTCACTACCTGCAATAACCACTTGTGTCCCATCTTGTACTACGATTGTAAGTTCTCCATGGCAGGAACGTAGCACAATGGTGTGCTCTCCATGATGGTTCTAGTTCAACAGCTACAGTATACATAAATAGCAAATGGAATTTTTAGGATTTAGGATTGGTCATTACAATCACAGTCATGTTCAGAACTGTCATTATTTATTTGTAGATGCTTCTTCCTCCATGCTACTTGGTATAAAGCTTTCACTTCAGAGTGTCACGTAAGCCCTGGCATTGCGTAGCAAGGCACCTCTTCTCGGAAATACTTATGAGGAAGAGGAAGGATGAAGGAGGTGATTAACTTTCCAGCAGGTACAGTAAACCCACAGAGAGCCTAATCCCACCTATATAACTGCACAAGGCCTCCTGAATATGTTAAAGAGTTCCAAGCCTCAGCCTAGTCTTAGGCTCAAACTTGACATCTCCAGAGGGAAATCAGGACATGGACAGATGGGAATGCAGGTGAGACAGAGCCAAGAGTCCAGAGAGAGGGGATACGCCAGCCAGGAAACAAAACCCTTGTTTAACTATGTATAAAGAATCCTGTAATGTTTCCAGCTGTCTACCTCCCTGTTTCACAATTTTTCCACATTAATCATTTCACCCAATACAGAACAACACTGTACCTCAGAGCTGAAGTCTGGTGCTGCAGTGAAAAAGCAAGGAAAAGCACCAGGGTGTTTGTGATTTGGGCATCGCTTAGCAACAGTGGAAGACCACAGCTTAATTCCATTGCTCTCTCCTGAAAAGAACAAACAAACAAAATACAACCAGAAAAAAAATCAAACACCCAAGCCACAAAAAACCCCAAACAACCCACATCACAACAAGTCCACTTCTCATGTTCACCTCTTTACACTAGCGTTCTATTCCTTCTAATTCCACCTGTTTTGGTTTGCTCCTTGGGTTGTTCTGAACTCACTAGACCTCTCCAAGACCACTCCAGGTGAGTGGTTCATTCCAGCTAGGGCCCACTCTGGACAGTATGCGTATTTTTTAGCACAGCCTGTCAGAGTATTTAAGGCAATTTGAACTGAAAATAAAAATTCTTGTGTCTTAAGACCATCTAACCTTTGTATGCTGTCCAGAAGGAAATCCAGATATACCCAGTGTTGTGAAAAGGGGCCTAGTTGGTCCTAGAAAATATCTGCCAAAAGCAATGTGGGTGCAATCCCTTCTAGCTCCCTGTTTCTACCAGTACAGATACAGCTATTGACACATTTGTTAAGCTCCTGCTGTCAGTTGTCATCTGGAGGAACGTCCCACTCCACTGACAGAGGGAGTTTAAGTAGACCAGTCTTCTAACTTAGTCATCTGAATGAATTGCCTGAGGAGGAACACTGTGAGTACTTCCTCTGTGTGACTAAACTGATGGCATTTATTCCAGTTAAAATGAACATGAGAAATCCAGACAGGATTTTGCACTGGGTTACAACCGGGACTTTACCCACAAGAACAGCTGGGAAAAAAAATGATGTAGAATTACAGTATCTTTTCTTTATGTTGGATGTCATTAACTGCAAACTTCATGTGGCATTTTTCACTGTAGAATCTAAAAGTGTTTACAAAGCAAGCCTTTGAACAGTTGATGGCTGAAGATGGTACTAATGTTGTATTTAGTGCATGGCAAGCCAAAGCCCAGAAAGCATGTTTCAGGCTACACTGACAGAGAGGCCTAATACTCTTGATTTCCAAACATACTGTTTGGGTATGAAGCTCATTTTCTTGTGAAATGCGAAACCTAATGATGATTTTCTCATTATCAAAAGATTCATGGGTAAATTGAGAGCCTTTAACACATACTATTTAATAAGAAAAACAAACTTCTTGATAAATTCAGATATTTAAAGCATCATAGCTTGACTTAATCAAGATTATGTTAGAAGAACACAACTAGCAAATTTCAACTGTCACTTTGGAAGTTCTGAAAATATTTCTGAAGAACTGATTATTTTTTGTTTATTTTGTTGGGTGTTTTTCCCCAAAAAGCCTCTGCACCCTGTGGAATGGCACTAATTCCTTAAGCAGCAATTAGACAAAGATGTATTTACTTTGAGATAGAGCTGGAAAGAAGAAACAAACCAACACTGTAGTTCACTGAATATAACAGCATATACAGTTTATATTTTACCACAGGGAGTTCTGTCAGCATACTGACTTCACAAGTGCCACTGTTGGACCAAATCATTATGATCACTTATCTCAAGAGTTTCTGGGAGCAGAGAGAGTAAGAAAGGCTAAGAAGAGGCAAGGCACTGAAAGAAAATTAAGGCACAACAGAATCATGAGAACATGACATTTTGTAAAGATCCAAATCTGGTAGACAGCCATCAGAACTGGAAGACGGTATAGCTTTACAGAGCATTACAGGAATAAAACTCTGAAACAAAACCTAAAAGGAAAAGGGGCATTTCGGAAGAGTGCAAGTACTCTGAAACAGATGGTCCTTGCAAAGAGAGACAAGACTAGGGAAAAAAGAGGATGAGCAGATGTTATCGATGCTTCATCTCCATGATTGCTAGTACTAAATTCTCCACCAAAACTAGGTTTGATGGGAAAAATTACATCATCACCAAGGAAAGGTATGCGTCATTACCAGAACACACTCACATGTCTAGACATGCGCTTGGATAGCCAGAGCCAAAGACAAATTTGGAAGTCAGATGGAATGCAGAGGAGTCAAAATAAATGAAGCAGAACCAGCCATATGAAAGCAGATGGTTCAAGATGCTGCTGGACAGAAGTGACTCCTGCCTCAATGTCATTGAAAGAGTAGTGCCATGGGGATGCAGAAAGCGACTAATTAGAACACGTCTCTGCAAGCAGAGTTTTTAACCTTTCTGATGCTTCATTTCCAGAGAGAACAGTAAGTCTTAAGCACATGGTTAGGATTCACTGTAAGGCGTTTTCAAGAAAAGGAGACATTTTAATCTGCTTCATTTCAAACTGTCCCACACACAGTGAAATCTTAATACTGCCAGGGCCTAGACACTGAGAATTCCCACTTCCTTTATTTCATTTTTAAGGGCTCTTCTCTCCTCAACTTCCTCCTTTCCAAAGGCACAACTCTTCTGAAAGCTTTAGTGACTGGTTCAGCACCGAATTAGCTACTACTGAAAGTTCAACTGTGAACACATGCCGTGTTCTTGAAGCGACAAACACAAGTGGGGCTTTCAGAAACTGTCGTGCTTGGAACTCCCCTACTCTTTTTAAACTTAATGAGCTGCACTATCCCAAAGGAATGACTGACTGAACTCCCTGACCTCCCTCTATTACCCTCCTTCTGGCCATGAAGAACAGCATGTGAAGCATACACAGACATTCAGTCCATTAAACTCTGTACAAAGCAAACTCATACCAGTAGAATCAGTCTCCTTTGTCTGGTTTGAGTTTGGTCACAACCATGACCATGTCAAAGTACAGGCCCTGTAATTCCAGTTCTCTGCAATGAGCCTATTATCTCTGATACTGAGGATTCAATTGGTTAAAACAGAAAATACCTTTTATTCTTTCAGAAAATCAATCAGTTAGTCCCTGAAATGGAAACATTTCCCATATTATTCTTTTGTTAATTAAGGAAAAATTTCAGTATGACTCCAAAAGGTACACAACAATTGTTTCCACCCAGATTAGAATTTTTTTACTACCTGTTCATTCTTTTTCAGTTTTAATCCTGCTCACAGAGGGGAAGAATTGCTAGGGCCCTTGGGAAATAACAATTACAGGCACTGGCTGGATTTTTTTAGGCTGTAACAGGATTCACTTCTTGAATCCCTGATCTCCCGAATACGTCACCCACAACATCTATCTTTACTTGTCAAACATCTCTGCTGCAGTACCAGGACATCACCTTGTGACTAAGTGTGCAATAGAGTTAAACCTAGAGGTGATTCAGAATTCTAGAGTAAAAAGCAACTGCAACTCCCCAGATGGACTGAGGTTGACATGCTCCCCAATACAGAGATAAACATCTGCTCAGAGAAATAGAACAGAGTGTGGGACAAAGTGGAGGCTATGCAGCCCCCCTCCATTCCAACGCCAGCAGAATGGGAGAACACAGTGGTATTGAGACCATACACTACCTGTCTGACAAGGGAGAATCAAGACGTTCTGCTGCTGAAGCCCACAATCATGANGTCCCACAAGGGAGAATCAAGACGTTCTGCTGCTGAACCCCACAATCATGACGAACCCTTTCCTCGAGTGCCAAGCCATGACCACCACGCCCCTCCCATTAGGTATACTGACCAGAAATACTAGGTATGTATGACTAAAGCCACTCAAACTCCACCCAGACATAAAGCAAATAGTATAAAAGTAAGTTGAGGATATGAGGAAAGTGGGAGAAGACCTCCACTGAAACTGCAGGTATCAGTCAAAGGGCTGAGTCCATCTTCTCCCTGACAGGGACACCTTGGGTGAGAAATATACTCTACATGCATTAGATGCTGCTTTTAGGGTGAGAGCTTGTGCTTACCCCATGGCATATTAGTATATTGCTTCCTACCAGAGCTTGTGCTTGCTTAATATATATATCAGTAGATTGCTTTAAAACATATTTTTGCAGTGGACACTATCACCGATGACTTTTGAACCTTATTAACCTGTCACAATTTGCACTAATAAAAAGTGTTATTCCATGGACTGTTAAACTGAGTGAAGTGAATCCTTGCAGTTGCCAGCAGTGGATAACACCTTGGCAGGACCCGCTGAGGAGTCTTTGCTCTCTTGAGCCCCCCTAAAAGGGTGGTTGAGGTGCCCTCCAATCTTGTGAATCTGTTGGTGAAGGGTCTCATTATGAGACACTGGCAGACTGTCGGACACCCAGGTCTTGACTTTCCTGGGACTACTGACAGGCAAAAATCCAAACTCCCACCTTTCACAAAATACTAAGCATAATTCAGACCTTCCCTCCAAATGTCCACTACTCTGTAGCAGAAGAATCTGCAAAGAACAAAGAGGCAGTAGCCCTGTTAAGAAACACCACTACACCAAACCTCAAGTCACATCACACAGCTTGTCTTAACGCCATCACCTTGTGACAGAGGAAAGCAGACACAAGTGAGTGGTAAGAGTAGGTGAGTATAGCAGAGGACCACATACACCTTTGTGCATGCTGTTAGCAGTTATATCACTATTGCATTCAACTGATTGAATCAAATGGATTGATTTTTTAAGAGACAAATTGCTATTTGGATGGCTATTACCCACAACAGGCTGCAAAGCAGACCAGCGCTCAATACTCACTGTGGATAAATGCGGATTAAAAAGCCCTCTCACTCTCTGCTTGTAGTGGGGATGGAACATCAACACTTGCATCTCCAGGATGAAGAAGGGAGGGGAGGGAGAAGAGGAGAGAGAAGATGAGAGGACTATAAGCTGCGCTTTCCCAAAGATGTTAAAAAGCCTGATGTTGAGTTCACATTGATTTTCAGTGAGAGGTAGCTCCCTAACTCTCTTACACTCTACTGTCCAGTATGAAATAAGAGAAATTCCCAAAGACTACCTAATAGTTTCTATTTTTATCTAAGAAGGAGTTTTTAATTCTATAAGGGCTGGGATAGGACTCTGCTCTTTATCTCTCCCCAGTTGTGTCGTTCTGAGATTTTGCATAGTAATGTTTACAAGGCTGTTTGACTCATAGTTTGAGAGGGCAGCATGAAAAATAGCAGTATGGCTATTTTTAAACATTTTCTTCATGTTCTAATGTTAAGATTCTTAAAAATTTGTTATGTTTGGGAAGAACCTTGCCTGTTATGTTAGATTGAGACAGCCGCCTTCTCTTTTCTCCTGTTGATCAGCAGCACTACCTAAGACCAAAATAAACAGATCTTCAAAAGAAACATTAGTTTTTTAGTTTCTTCATAGGATTGTAAATGAAAAACCTGAAGTGTGTCTAAGCTTCCCTGAATTCAGAGCTGCAATAGAGGTTTATAGTACTGATAGCAGAGTAGTCAGTAGAAGGATCTTTGAAAACAAACATGCTAGACAACAAATAAAATGGGATTTTGCTCTGATGTGTAAAACTCTCCCATCTCTGTTCGTACATGTAAAGCATTGGCTTGAACACCAGACCTAAAGAGCTGAAATAAATAGAGCTCTGGAAACCCTTCCTGCAAAGTCACAAAGGGATGAAAGGTAAAACTTAGACTTTTAAACTGGATGAGAGAAGTCCAAGTACAGGCAAATCCAGAAATTTTTAAAAAATTTTATTACAAGATATTATATGGCACACTGCCTGAACAACAAACTTTTTTACCCTAACACTGACAGAAGTACATCCATTAAAACTGTCGGACTTTATAAAGTAACTGATATTAAGGTGACCTGGCTCGTACTGTGGAATGGCATAAATTCAAAAGAAAAGGTTTAACATTTCAGCATAGATCACATACTTCATGTATTGAAAAAAAGGTGGGGACAGACAAATCTAATAGATAAATTATCAGTTGGAAAGTCTGATGACTCATTCAGGAGCTAGCTGCACAGATCTTCATCAGGAAAGAGGAACAAATTTCATGGGATATTTTTTGTTTGGCCTTTTTTATTTAAATGAGAGGAGAAAGTCATGCAAGGACAGGACTTTGCTTAAGAGTTTCAGCTTGCTTAATATGTACTGGGAAAGCTTTCAAGGATGAAGCAGAAATAGTCCCAAGTGTCAGAATACTGAGTAGGAGGCAAGTGGCAATTTACAGCTAAAATAACCCATTTTTTAGACACAGGAGGTAACTTTCATTGGGGTTCTGAAAAAGAGCTATTGTTAAATACTGACTTTTAGTGAGTTGCTAGAAGTATTGCTTTTTATCTGAAAGTACAGCATTTGAAGGCCATTTTGGAGGCCACAAAGTCTCCCTGACTTAAACAAAATAGATTTAAAAATACTGGGACTTGTAGCTTTCTGAGAAGACACAAAAAATACAAACACGTTTCTCTTTTACAACTGAAAAAATAATTATTTCAGAAATACAAGAAGATATGAATTTATGGCCGTGCAGTAGTTTTCTTCCTGAATTTTTACACAAGCTGTTATCATCCCATCTAAGTATGGACACACTTACTTGTACTTTGAGTCTCCAGGGTGGACAGACTCAGACAATTTTGCATTTCTACAAGGTCTAAATGGCAGATTTCAGAATGTCACATTTTATCATAATAAATGTCAAACACAAGCCACATTTTTGGTCAGTTAGACCTGTTCTCTCTGCCTGTCAGGAAAGCTGGGTAAGAAGACAGAAAGGAAATGGTGCTGTTCCAACATTTATTAAACAACAGAATTGACCATTGTGATTCAGGGTTAGACAGTAAACAGGGGCTGATTAGGGTGTCTTGGCATTCTATTGTTGTACCACTGGATGACTAAGAGTAAGATATAGAGGCTGATTCACAATTCTTGCCCTGTTAGAAATTAGAGAAGATTGATCATTACTGTTATCCTGACTGGGAAAGGGTCAGAATCAAAAAACCAGACAAGAACACAGGAGACTGCTTGGGAACTGAGCTTCTGCCTCGGAGGTCTGTCCCTTGAAAACCCAGTGGTTAACACCCTCCAGTATCCACCAAATGGCAGCAACACCCCTGAGGATCACCAGGACAATACCATCTATCCATGCTGGGTAACTTCTGGTGCTCTCCTTTCAAACACTAAGGACTTTGGGGTTGGCTTGCTTGCGTCCTTTTTCAATAACTAGAGACATGGAATGGTCTCATGCCCTTGGATCCATCTCCTCCTCCATTTTCCATCTATTTTGTGTTATCTCTGTATTCCAAACTGACATTCTGTCCAGGGCATCAGAGGACACAGACACACAGGGAAAAGCAGGGTAAGAGGAACTTTTGGGTCAAGGCACAAAATATTATTGGATTCTTTAAAGTGAAATAGTGTAGCAGAGATTTCTCACTTTAAGGCACAAAATCTTTCAATTTTAATTCATTAAGAAATCATTGAATAGTTTTGACCAGCACACTACAAACTTTACATATGAACTAAAAAATTATGTAAATAGTAGTGTATTTATTTTACAAAAACAACACAATGCTCTCCTTAGGGAGAGAATGGAAGGCCTGAACACAGAAAGAGCAGGAGCCCTCAGTGAGACCTATAGAATCTGAGCTGCCCTAACCCCATGTTAACATTGTAAAGCAGCTATCAGGTACTGTGTACAGTTGCAAGAACTCTGATTGGGACTAAGTTTCCTATCAGCCACAGCATGTGTATTGCAAGAGACTTAGCTGTATGATAAATGTAAGTAAAATCAATAAGACTGGAACCATTTCAGTCCTTTCACTTTCTCATAAACTCTATCTAAAGATGTAGACAGTAATATTACAACAGTAAGTCCAAACTAAGAGTAATGTTAATGGCATAAGTGGGGATGAAGAGGAAAGTTTTTATACTTTTGAATTTTAGGAATGAAAAGATAAATTTTATCCTTAAAACTATTATTATTATTCTATCTGGAAGCCCCAGGCATGATCCAAGATTGCTTTGTGCAGGTCACCATAAAATTAGTTTAAGAAGTTACTCTAAAAGAAGCATTTCTGCTCTACCTTTCTGCTACTGGTCACAGACAGTGTTAGGATACTATAGACAGTGGCAAAATAGTCTAATCCACCATGGAAAATCTTATATTTCAGTCTCACAGAGTTCATTGCTTAAAGTTTACACTGAGAGGAAAAGCTCTCTGCCTTCAAAATTTGATGATGGATAAACAATAAATAGAAATGCCATTTACTGTCTCAAAATTAAAAACACTAAGCTGCTCAGACCTCTTGCACTTTTTCAGAATCTACACAACTGTGCCCAAATATCATTGTGTTCTGGATTTAATGTGTGGCATATTTTGCAATGAGCTGCACTAACCCACATGATACAGCACCAGAAGATATATTCAGGTTAAAGCTAAGAGAGCAATGCAACAAAAGGCCTTGCAAGTAACCTCCTCAATGTGCAGATTTCCATAATTCTATCAATGAATTTGGAATCTGGATCTTTCTTTTTCACATGAGCAACCTCTGCACTAGCAGTGCTGTAAACCTGCTTCAGTTTTCTCTTAGCACAGATGACTAATCACAGGGGAAAATCTAAAATCAAGAAGACTTGAGGGAGGTAAATAAGGTTAGTTTAGTTTACTAGATGAGGATGAGGAAACAGACAAGCAGAAAAAGCTAAAGGAGAATTAATGGCAAGAGAAATTCAAGCCATTCAGAAAAGCCTGCTGTTTTACTGAAAGGAGTGCCAGAGCCTTGGGGATTCCTGGTATTCAGCAGAGATGACGCAATCTGTAAATGTAAGTCAACTTTGTTTTCCCACTAATCACACAGCCCATTAAAAAATAGCTAGGGGAAAAAGCCCTGGCAGAAAATGAGATTGAGGTAGGCAGCAATTTTCTGTAGTCCTTTCTGAACTACTGGCATAAATCCTACTCTCCTTCAGAGGAATGGCTACCCTTACACCAAATCAGAAGTCCTGGAAATGATAGTTAATGCTGCAGGAGGTGACAGCTCAGTGGAGAATGATAAGAGAACTAAGGACAGCCAGAAATGGCTCACAAAGTGCCACTGTTCCTTCTCCAACCTGCCACTCTGCATTTAGATTTGTATGGTCCTTAACACAAAAATAGAGCCTCTGAAAAGTTTTCCAAATAGTGCCTTTCCTTGTTATAAACCGTACAAAGAGGACTTTTCCACTCTGCAGTCACTCCTCCTCTCACAGCTAGGCTTTGAAATACATTTTCCTTCTGGGAGAATAAATGATACAAGCCATTTGCAACTAAACAGCATGGAGTTGAACAGTTCCTCAGCCTCCTTTAACCTGAGAAATCACTACCTATCTTGTGCCAATGCAACTCACTGTATTGTTGAAATTGGTCCTTTGTAACCAAGCACAAATTAGAGAAAACTGTGAGTGTTCATTCTTTCCTTTTATTTTTTTATCACAACTTTGAAAAGAAATTAACATTTATGTTAAGAAAAGAAAGCAGCACCAGTCATTTCAAGGACCACAGCCTATGTCTCAAGGAGCACCTTCAGATCACAAGGTAGAAAGCGTTGGTAGAGCAATGCTTAAAAGCTATTTCTAAACCAGCAGGACAGCCTGGTGGGAGCACTATTCCCACAGAGGCATGGAGATTCTTTATGACCACAGCTAGGCTGCTGCTGCTACTCTATCTTAATTACAGCTAGCTTGGCTGTCTCGCCAGTGCAAACACACTGACAGAGACCATTAACAGCATTTTTTCCCACTAACACCAGTGGGAGAGGCACAGTCACAAAGTCAGATCAGGTAAAGGTCAGAGCATACAAACCCTCCAGCATGCTAGCCCAAAGGAAAATGTTATGCTTGAGCTGGAACTGCTACCTGTAAAAATCAACCATCTATTAGCTCAGAGGCTGTCTCTGCCCATCTTCTTCAACTACACACACACATTTACATATTTATTGAGGGAACTTTCCTCATCAATACACCTGCTCAGCCTGGCATCAATAACTCTGACTGAAGTCCTAAGTAACAGTTTGTCATCTCTGCTAACACACATGCTCAGTTCAGATGCCATACCCTCTTTAATCAAGTCCTAAGCGCAGCTCTATTTTATCGGTTTACTTGAAAACTAAGTGTATTTGGCACTGTCTTCACTCATTCCTGCATAAAATTGAGATAAGGAATGAAAACCCATTGCAAGTAAGGATACAGCAATCTTTGCTAAAGTTTTCTCTGTGATGCTTAAGCACTTTGGATCACCTTTGAACTCTGGCTAGTTCATATTTTTGTTTCATATGGAGACACAAAGGATGTTTTCCCTGAGGAATTTTCTCACATAGAAAAGAAATATCAGAGTTTAGTTTAATATTTTCACATACAATTCAGTGACACAAGAGAAGCTCCTGCTGCTGCCTTCACTGCCACAGTCATCTGACTCCTCCCCACTCCCAGGCTCTTGACACTTTCTCCAGCCACTTATAACTCCTATACCAGCATCCAGCAGCCAGAGGAGGGTCCCAGGAAGAGGAAAGGGAGGTCATGACTCTAAGCAACTGGAAGGAAGAGAAGATGAAAGGCCAAAAAGAAAGACACTGCCTTCAACAAGTAATAAAGTCTGTAGAGAGACAAGGGAGAAGAGTGATACAGAAGAGGTGATAGAGGTATATTCTCATCACCCAAGTCTCTCACTACAGTCTGGAAGCAAATACATAAAATCTGTTAAAGCCAGCAATGTTACATAGCAAACATAATGTTTGGCACTCACAGTTTAATCACCACCTGCAACACACTTTGGCACCTGTGTATGGGATCTTCAGCCCCTGCATTCTCCTGCCACACAAACTGCTCCCAGAGGAGAGGGCTGGGAAACTCCAGTTAGCCATTCCTTCAAGGTCCAGGCAGACCCAACAAGAACCTCAAAGCTATTCAGCATTCCCCTCTAATTCATCAGAAATTCATTGAACTGGAGTTGCTCTGAAACACATTTGTCTTTGCAAAGGAAGAATTTTTATTCTTGACCAACTTCTCCAGCTTTAGTAATTTTCCTCCATGGTAATGTCTGTTCTCAGACAAACATCAAGCGTAATGAGCGACTGACTTTCTCTGAGAAACACATGTTGTATTTCATGCTCAGTTCAATTCTCTTCCACCTCCCTGATGAGATTTTCTCTCAAGGATTGCTTTAAAACTGCTAACATGGATGACAGGTCCTGAAGTTGCCTGAGTGACCTTTTTCACTGTGTTAGCTTAAATAAACTAGGGCAAATTAGCAGAAAATCAGCTGTGCATTTTTTTACTTCCCTAAGTGTGAATCAGCTGGGGATATTGCTTTCTGTTTTGTAACTTCAGCATTAAAAACTATTTAGCTAGCTGAGAAGTAATTTTTGTTGGCAGTAGTTTTCCTGACAATTTTTATTTTAGACATTATTAAAGCTTAAGGCAAAGCAATTACGATTTAATAATTATGGTTAGTACTAATGGCACATTTGTTTGGTTTGAATAGGTTGGCTCTGCCTAGAAAGGCTAGACATCCATTTTATAAACATCTTTGACATCACAGAAAGCATCAGATGACTAAAAAAGAAACTGTAGAGTTCTGTGATCACAGTTTAGCAGTCTCCCAGCTCTCTCTTCATGGTTACCAGGGAGAATATATGAAATGTGAATCAAACATGCAGGGTGTAAAACACTTCAAAAAAATAAGAAAACTAGGCAATATTTCTCATTTATAATTGCTTTGATTTTTCCAGTTCATCAGAGACACTATTAAAGGGGAAGTTTCCCAGTTTAGTGGTTTTCCTTCTGTGAATGCAATAAGGACCTTCTTTTTCTAAGGCATTGGTGAGGCAATTTAGGAATCTTCTGGGCTTTTGATGCCAGATCCTCCTCTGACATAAAGAGGAACTAATGGCTGCAATCACCTTGCCTGCAGCACCATAGATGTTTTTAAAACACAAGCCTTAGGATTTTTTAAGGATCACTGCATTTCTATTTGCAAGGAAGCAACTTATTATCAAAGATAGGAATGGATTGATCTTTCCCATAACTGAAACATTCTTTGCAGTACATTTCATTTCAAATTCATATTAAGAAAAACAATTACTGACACTCACATGCTAGAATTGATTAATTTCCTGTCCCCTCTGGCTAAAACTTTGCTTCACAAAAGATTGCATAGCACCACACCACCAGCAAGTTAGAAGAGTATTTATTTACTGAGTCTCTGGAAAATACAATTTATATGCAATTTCAGTGAGAACTGCATCTGTTTCCCTTTTCCCCTTCTGTTCAAAAACTAATGAGTGAACCATTCTTCCAAATTGTCATATGTTATTGGATCTTTCCCACAGTCTAGACTTTCTGCATCTCTTTAAGTCTTCAGATTCCTGAAACTGTCGAAGGACAGAGCACTTGCTCAGGTCTCTGAAAGACTCTCTGGCCTAGATCATCCTGCTTGACTTTGGTACCTACAACGAGAGTTCAGCTGCCCAGACTTCTTTTATATTCTGTAAGAGACAGGCACCTCCAAAAGAGAAGTTCACAGAAGCTCATACAACCTGGCTATTTCTCAACATCAGTGCAAAGAAAACCTAACCTAGTCTGTATTACTAGACAAAGGTCTGCTTCCCAGGTTTTAGGGGCCACTCACATACCTGGGTTGCCTCTTGGTGGGAGTAGGGCTGACCATATATTGCCTCAATTCTCATCTTTAACTCATGCTTTGTTTTCTATGCAAAGGAAGGCCAGGCAATAAGTGGGGAGAAATGGGGCACTGTGCTATATTACAAGAGGTTCCCAGCAGAATCCTTCAGGAGCACTTGCCTCACTGAAAGAAATGCCTGTGGTGCCATCCATACAACAGATGCACTTTCACCCAGCTCCTTTATCTTGTAATTTTCTTTCTGTCATGGCATAATCTACTCCTCTTACAAACAGTTTGCTTCTGACTGGAAGAGAGAGATGGGACTGGCTGTATTCATGTTTGAAGATGCAAGCACTGCACATTTCAGCAAGGGTGAAATAGCTCTGGATTTACATCCTGAAGCTTCATTTAAATCCACAACACAAACTGTGAGTGGCATCTCGTGCAGTCACAGCTTTGACAGCAGCTCCAAGGGACAATCCCAAGTTCCGCTCCAGACACCTTAGTGAGGTGTGGTCGCTATTACAGAGGTCAGCACAGTATTAGCTCACAGCTTCCCCTTCTTGGCAATCTATAGCCAACAGTCACTGGTATTCTGGCAGAACCAGGGCTTGCTTAGGTTAATGTTAGCTCAGGTAAGTCTCCACAAACTGTGTACACTGTTCCTAGGCAGAACAACCTGTGTTCTCTCTCTTTGTTCAAAGAGAATGCAAACCCAGCTGGCTGCTTGAAGCAGACTGTATTTTAAGTCTGCTCCAGTTTGAAGCAAACAAACCAGAGTATTACTCAACTTGATCATTATGAGTGGTGAGATGCTTTTAACAAAATGAGCTGCTTAAAACCATATAAAAAATAGTGGGGGAAAATGCCCTGGAAAATGGATAAAGATCATGTTAATATCCCATGAGCAGAGTTATAGAAACACTGAACTGATTTTTTTCAGGCATAGAATTCTTTCCCAGATACTCTGAGGACAGTTCTGAAAAACAGTTTTCAAGACAACATATTCAAGTTTAAATGGAGCTCAATTAAACTAAATGGGACTTATATAGATAATGATCTGCACACACTATTCCAGGGACTCCAAAGTTAATTTCTAGCCTGTACCCATAAGGAAAGCAAGAATGTATATTGACAGCTATTAAGATGCATATTTGCAAATAAGACAGAGGGGGGAAAAAAACACATTTGGCAGAAATTTTTTATCCAAAATTATTTTTTTTTCTGTTAACAGGGCTGGGTCAGCAGAAGAAGCAAAAGGCAAGTAGACCATGCAGTTGCAATCAGGGGTAGGGTTATGCAATGACCCTACACTCTATCCAGCATTTTCAGCAAACATCAGTTTTTTGAGGTCTTTGCACATTTTTAGGCTCCATTCTTGTTTAAAATTCCTGGTCTTGTCTCTTGCAACACTGTTTTTAAACAGGTTTTTAAAGCTGTATAATTCATCATTTCTGTGTTAGAAAAAGCGCAAACATAACTGTTTTTAAATACATCCACATAAAACACTTCTCAAAGGATAAAGCCCAAACTCTACATCAAATAAGTCAATCAATATTGTGTTGCAGAGCCTTTATAATTCCTTTTCCTTCTGTGCTGTAAAAGGGCCACAGTGTGCTTTATGGTCATCATTAATTATTGAGATAGTTTGCTGTACTAGTGTGAATCCATACATAGCACCTGTTATTGGTCTTTTCAGGTCAGAGCCTTTCCCATTGACTTGTGTCTGTCTCGTGGCCATCCGTCTGAGCCCTCCAGCACTGCCGTGGGATTGCAGTCAAATGCTGTACAATGTTTTCCTGCCTCACTGTTCCATCTGTCTGCAGAGTCCCTGAGTCTTTCACAATCAAAATAAACTTGTCTACACTTTAGAGAGAAATGCCAGGGAGTTTCTGCCATGTTTATGAATGAAAACAGCTTTGTCTTCTTCCAGTTATATCTGAGGATAGTTGCTGGCACGGAAGTTTTAATACAAAAAAACTACAAGCTACACACAGTATGTCACCAGTGGGACCCCATTCAAACCAGTCTGTAGCCGTGGGTGCTCCACAAACAGGTATTTGTAAGCTGCCTTAGATTGTTACCAGCAATATTGCTGGGTGGTTTGAGACCTGTAATTTATTGAGTTCTCAACATCCAAGACATTTTAAAATCATATTTGAAAACTCTCCCAAGTTTAGCAGTCCTTCATTTTGAGTATTTTTAAAATATCAAATCACTTTCCAAACAATACTGGTAGCAATTTGGTGTGTGGTTTTGCTTAATTTTTTTAATTTAAACTCTCAACTTCTGTACTCATTTCTTGTACCTGTTATAGAAATTACCTTTGTGTTTGATTTTCTCTTTTTAAATGCTTTCTTTTTTTAGTTGCTGCCTGGCCTCCTCTTGTCTACAATGAGAGGAACATCCTCCTTTTTTTTAACATCTGGGAGTTTTCATTGCTGACTATCTGCTTCTTATTCCTATTGACTTGGCCATGATTTTTCATAACAATAAATGCAGGAGATCTCCAGCATTTTGGTATGTACTTATGATTTTCTCAGTGCTTAATGCTATCTATTTTTAAGTGTTAAACTCGTGGAGCAGAGAATTTCTGAGGATTCTGCAATAATTAAAAAAAGAGACACTTTTAGCAGGCATTACTTTCACTATTTCACATTGTTATTTTCAGGGGCATTTGTCCATATTAGACCGTAGCTCTCATTTTCTGCAGCTGTGTTCCTCATTCCAGCTAAAGAAAAAGACAGGCAGGATATCCTGGTAAGCCATGAATTAAGGAGGGAATTACTTCTTTGGTACGTGATATCCCTTGAACATACTCATTAGTATCTAAACTCACGTCACTTGTCCCTATCCCTTTCTGACTCAACAGATTTTTATCCCAAAGGAAGAATTCCTGAAAAAATAATGAGCTAGAAAAAGCAGGGCTCATTTTAGAATTACAGTTTTATTAGCCACCTCCACCATTCTGCAATTAACATGTCCACAGTTTCCCATTGGGGTGAAATATAAGAATCATTTAGGAGTACCTAGCAACAGTACACAACAGGTTAGGACAGGGAGCAGAGAACAACTACAAGAGGAATAAAGGAGCTGGTGAATAATTATGTCATTTATATTTTAGATCACAATACTGGGTTTAGCACTTCCACTCCTATGCAAAGCTCCATAAAGTCTTTCAGCACCCTAATAAGCCTGTTGTTATGTTTTCACACCCTCTCTGTTCTGACTGCCACATTGCTCAGGATAAACCCACTAATCCACTCAGAGTTATCAGGTTTACTTGAGGTGTCCCATCACAAAGCAGTCAGGTGTGATTCCGCTTCACGGAATCCTGCTTAAATCTCACTGGGAAGAACATGAAGGAGACTGGTCACTTTCCACTGTAATACTTCTGACAAAAATACCATTAACTCTTTCACTCAGAAAGAAAAGTCAAACCTCCCTTTTCAGCCTAAAGTCTACATGAGTTTAAAGTTCAGTTGTACCGTGACACTGCAGGACACAGCCTGATTCTTCAGTGCATCTCTCCTCACACACAGCAATCCACAGCTGTGCAGAAGTGAGCACAGAACATCTGTGCATATTGGTCAGTGTGCTTTGGGCATGTCTTGTACTGTGTAATGGACATCCTGAACATTGGGAGAGCAGAAACCACTGCAAATGAGAAGCAAGATGACACAATGTATTTACTTTCTCTTTCTTTTTCTTTTTNTTTAATTTAGTTAGACTTTGCATTTTGTAGGTTTCCACTTAGGTTACAACAGCTTCAGCAATTCTAAACTCCCCAAAGCCCCAGTAAATGGGCTGGCTGCCTGAAATAGTTACAGGAAAGACTTTCTAAATATTATCCTTTTCCTCTGTGTATGCTAGAGGCTTGGATATAACTACATGGAGGAAATTCCTATATATAGTCATGTAAATTAAAGGGAGAATATTGAAAAAGATGAACCATTCACATAACCATTTACATAAGAGCACAGTATGAACCACAACCTGCAGCAAGAACAATGTACCAACTGGTTCCATGTGCTGTTTTGTAAGACAGCTTACTTAGACTTTCTTATTCCCTAACAAGCACTGAGAAAAATAAAATCTAGTTTACCATAATTGTCAGAGATTTTTTTAACCTACTTATCATTCTTTTTAGTCTGTTGATAATAATCCATCAAGGCTTTCCAGAAATATTATCAAATTCCTAATAAAATTACATAAAGATACATAAAAAACTCTATGGAATACAAATTTTAAGTAATTGCCTGTTCCTGTTCAGGAAAAGTCATCACCTGAAAATTCAGCCTAGGTGTGAGATTTTCAGTGCTCAGGAGTGTGCATATTTCAAAAACTCGGCATGTGCATATTTCAAAAGCTCAGAACAGTTACAGCCTATGAAATGAGGGCCATAAGATAAAATTAATCAGTTCAAATCCCATGACACTGCAATCAAACACAGGAAGTATTCATAGGGTCAAATCTTTACAAGAACTGCAAAACAGCCTTTAGGTTACCATTCCTAAATTGCAGTGACAAAACTCCTCAAGTAAATATTTTAAAATATAAAACAGATATTGCTTTCTTGGTTACCTTATTTCAGTTCCCATTAATATGCCCTGAATAACAACTCAGCATGTCAGTTTACAGTTACAAAAGGCTCAGGAAAGTTTCTTCCATTCTAAAACATGTTACAGTTGGTAAAATGTTCTGCATACTGAAAACAGGGAATATAAACTTCTT
This sequence comes from Scytalopus superciliaris, assembly GCA_013400415.1. Classification (NCBI taxonomy): domain Eukaryota; kingdom Metazoa; phylum Chordata; class Aves; order Passeriformes; family Rhinocryptidae; genus Scytalopus; species Scytalopus superciliaris. The sequence goes on from VXBX01007239.1 coordinate 206,331, forward strand.
GAGCAGGACCGCTTATTTTTGTATATGAGCATATTGTGATACTAATTTCTGTTTCCAACCAGCAGCTGCTACTGTCTCAGCATGTGAAAGGATAAGAAAATGGCTGTTTTTTTCATCTGCAAACTTGCTGGTTATATTATCAGAGACATGAGATTCTGAGAAATGTTTCTATTTGTGCTCTATCATTACTGACTAAGTAGGGTGGTGATAGCAAAAAGTTAGAGCTTTTGACTTCTCTGGCTGCAGAAACTCTGAAGTACAGTAGGTGCTCAGAGATGATCTATGCACAGACTCTGTAATTTGATGCATACTGTGCACTGGGAAACTTTACAGTGGGGGAAAAAAAACTCTTTTGAAAAAGAAAGGTTTCTGTTAAAACCTGCAGCCTTCTTCCAGTCATTCCCAGAGAATTAGAAAGTATGACATCAGTACAGAGTGATCACAAAGCTAAAACATTAACTTTAGTTGTACTAATCCTACCTAATAGGCCACATTCCCATCATATCCCCAGGGCCCTCATCAGCTTCAGTGTACTGACCATGACTGTCCCTGGGAAAAGGGGAAGAACGAACAACCCTTGTGCGCACACATGTGCAACTTCAGCCCAACAAGGCAAGGTCAAACTGACTATCAGTTTTGAATTCCTTCAGGATTTTTGTTTACCCACTTGAGAGAGCCAAAAATATTCCAGTTTTGGGAGAGTAACAAGTGTCATTCCCTTGAAAGCTGGTATAGCCCAGCTCATGACTGGCACAAGTGTAATTGTCCAAAATGAGACAAGTCTATGGGAAAGCAATCTTCTAAGTCTCAAGCAAGACATGTACCTACCAGATTCTCATTGCTCTCCACCTTGCTCTATGATTTCCTTGGACTGGCTATGGTAACTGAAACTGAAGAATACACCTTAATTTGTAGGTAAGTGAAAGAATGAATTCTGGAAATGTTTACAGTATATGTAGCACACAATCATTTGGACATAGTTTCCATAGTCTTCCTTCTTGCCCTTCCCTTCAATCATTTTTATTACCATTTTACTAGCACAAGTCAAGTTAAGGTCACATTGAAATTACAGCTGATTGCCTTGCATTTTCTCTGCATATAATCCTTATAAATTCAAAATATGTCAACATACAAGAGCATGACAGGAATTTATTAATAAATAAAATTAGTCAGAGAAAGGGCATCACTTGTTTTCTTTACTATAAAATGCCATCAGCTGTATATGCTAAGCCCCTAGTATAAAAGAGTTTCTTCAGACATTTAAAGGTCACGTATTACTTACTTTACTCAGTTACTACACTGCCCTTGCATATTTAAATTTATTTCTTTTTAGCAAGAGGTTAAGGAATGAAGCAGTCATTTTTCAGTCAGTATTATTTTTTCTTTCTGTTTTTTTCGATGCTTAAATTAGCTGTGGTTTTTCTGCTCTTGTCAAATAAATAGTTATATCTCCAGCTACACAGGACATGTCAAAAGCCAGGTAGCTTATCTAAAGTGCAGCTCTTTGGAGATGAACTGTCACGCAGACTGTTTCAGAGGAACCTGAAACTTCTACAAGATGATATTTAGAAAAAGTTCAGGATTTCCTCCTGATCCATGAACTCACTTGAATGTAATCTCCAGAGACCGACAATGTGAAACACCAATCTCACCTAAAGGTCCTACCACACAGTTACAGGGAAATGTGAATTTGCAATAATTTGAGTTAAAGTGAAAAAAAGGACACATGTAATTTGTCTGCCTTGTCACGCCACTGATGAATGCTGATGCTTTGAATGAAGTCAAACATTTTCATATTTTTCAGGGTCTTCTTTTGGGTGAAAAAATCACGAAGACAGTACTCAGAAGTTCTAACCACTGCCATCTAAACTCTGCTCCATGGTTCAAAGTATATTTTGGAAGAGTTTGGCTGAAAACAATACTTACTTTATTAATAATATATTTTGCTTTGGCTTAGCTAACACCACCTTCACTACACATTTCCTTCTACGGGTGTTACTAGGGCAGCACATGGCAATCTGTGCCAACAATCTCCACTCTCTGCAACCACCTTCAGACAGATTTCTCAAAGGTCACAGATAACTGGTGTGAAATTGTTATCTGCCTCTTTCTGGCAGCCACAAACAACTGTGCTATATGATCTCAGCTGTAAATTAATTGAGGTCCATCTTAAAACGGAGCAAGTCACTGCTACCCTTAACATCAGCGGCACCTGTTCCTCTGCTCTCTAAAAGGAACTTTGAAAGCACAGGAGTCATAAACATACAGCTGTATATCCACTTATACTGGATGAGGATACTGGTTGCATTACTTGGAGAGATAGCATCTGGATTTTGAAGGAAAGAGATGAAAGGATGTACAACCGGTGTAGGAGACAATGTTTAAAAAATATCTGGTTTCTTGCTGAGGTTTTTCTCTCTTTTTTAGTGCTGTAGTAGAAGGAATTTATCTCATTGTCCTTGTCTGCACCACCCTGGACATTAAGTCTTATCCAAACATAGTAGGAGAGCTCCAAGGCAAAGGACTATTTGCATCAGGCCTGCTTTAATAAGGAAGATTCTTTGAAGAAAGGTTATTGAACAGGTGTTTGATAAGTTTGCTATCAAAGGCAGGGGCTTAAACCTGTAGAGAAAGTACAATATTCTCCTTTCTTCCCTCACAACTTTTCACATCTCCAGCTTGCCATCTGCACTCACATTACCAAATTAATTGAATCAATATAGTTCATTGTGAGCAGCTTTTTGAGAGTAGGAGATCAATTTGTTAATGGAAAAAAAGTTAAGGCATTTGGAGAGGTATTGTGGTTTTAGAGAAGAATAAGATTGTTTTCTAAGACATAATAAGAGGTTTCTGAAAACAGTTTATAACATAAATACTTGTGGTTGTCTATAAAAGGTATGTTTGCAACTCAGACAGGACCAGCAACTTTCTGTGGACTGTGGTGGTTGACATCCATTAGGAAAAATATTTATTTTTAACAGAGATGACCTCATCATATAGAATACAGACAAAATAAACACTTAAAAGAAGGATAAAATAAATTTTTTTCAACAGCATAAAAGGGTAGAGTATGTAGCAGCCTTGATTCTCCTTCTTTCTTCAAAATTTGTGACTATGTAAGGTTTATTCAGGTCTTCTGAAAGAGGGATCTGACCTGATTAGGCAAAATCTCTTCTTCGTAAAACTGCAAGACATTTGAAAGACAGTCCTCTCATTTCTTGCAAGACAAATAACCTCACTCTCTTCCCTATCCAGTATTGTTAAAATGAAAAATGCACTTGATTAAATCACTTCAGATGTCATACGAAGGGGAAACTGACTATGTCTAAGTGATTCCATAAAAGTCAGACCATTTTTATTTAGATATAACTCCACTTGCACTAAGAATAAAACTGTGCTCCTCTGAATCATGATAGATATTTAAACTCTAACACTGAAAACTAATCAGAGAAAACATTTGCTTTTCAAAAATGTATTCTTGAATCTTAAAATATTTTTTGAAATTCATCAAATGTAAATGTACTATAATGGGAAAGATCACTTATCATAAAGTCCTAATATTTTAATTTGATGATACAAAGAGTTACATCATTTATATAAATTTTGGTGCCATTTGAGAAGTATAAATCTAGAAGTTAACACTGGAATTGAGTGAAATACAATTATATTTGAAAAGGAACATCAAATCAATAAACTTGATCATTATGGAGAAGCCAACTGATTCAGCACTAATAAATGCAGAAAGCTGGAAGAAACTCTTGCCGTTACACCACTTCACTTACCCCAGTGGAAGTCCACTATCATCACTTCAACTAATACAACACCTCCTGGATTTCTTAGAAAAGTAAGAAAGTACTTTCAGAAAAGTAAGATAGTTTCGACTTCACTTTTTAAACCTCATTTGAAAGACCACAGACTATTGGGACACTAGTGGAGGGCAGTTCAGAACTGAGGGTATTAAATTAATTGTCATTACAGCAGAAGCATATTTTTTAGAGATTTTTTTTTCCCATTAAAACAATCACTCTCCCTTTTCTAGCCTTCTATTGCATATTCAAGTGGATTTTTAGGACTTCATCTACCCATGGCAAACAAAATTTTGCTCTTTGAAGTTACTGCAGGACACTGTCTTGCCAGTCCCAAATGATGAATTGTAGGGATCTGGGGAAGCACCAGACACATTTGTAGCTCAAGTAATTGAATACATGCTTTGTAGTTCACCATCTGCAGATTTTGTTTACATTGCCCAACCTAAATATCAAGTCAGATCTATCAGTAATCATAGTAATTATCTAGCTAGTGCTTAAAAAAAATGTTCTAGTAGAACATGAGAATATGAACAAGATGTATCCCACGGCTTTTGTTAGATGAGAGACTGATGACACCAAGGGTCACCACAGAACAAGCCCTCCAGTGACCTACACTGCTCCTAATTACTCCTAATTGCAACTGTCAATTCAGAGAAACAAAAACCAAGTGTCACAAATGGAAGAAGAGAGGACAGTGAGCAGTGCTTAGACTTTTGGCTGGAACACAAAAGGGATGATTTCTCCTAAGAGCTGCAGCAGGAGATGAGCTGGGAAGCTTATGGCTGTCAGAAGAGAGTGGAGAGACAAGGAAAGAGACTACCTTTCTTTCCTGCAAGGCCCCATCAGTGAGGTCCTTCACAAAAATATGGTCAATAACTACTCATCTTTTGCCAGGTGTGTGCTGAAATCATCCCATGGGACTAAAGCAGAAAGCTTTGTTTTCCTATAATAACTGAATTTTTATGTATTTCAGCATGAAAAACAAACAGCAAATACAATTGTAATAAAAGAGAGAGAATTTTCTACACGCACATCAGGTTTGGGAGGACCTAAAACAATGCTTCCTGCATGTTCTGTCCTTCTCCTGGAGGGATCCACCTATTTCCCCACTGTTCTGGAGCGAGACAAGCACATAAATGACCATGAAGATGACAACAGCTCTGGCTCCCCATGTTCTCTTTTCTTCCCCATGTGAACCCCTGGCTTGTACTCAAGATGTAATCCCTGTTCCTCAGCTGCATTTGGGGCTGAGGTGTCTTGTTCCCATTCTCTGCCTCAAACTTCCCCGACAGGCCTGGCAGTCTGATATTCATGAAATGCATTACTTAAACTATCACGTAGGGATGGCTTTGTTTTGCTTTGGAACTTTTAGGATTCAGCCTAGGTCAGATTTACAGTCTCCATAATACCTCTAGAAGCTTGGCCATGTACTTCCAAAACTATTAAATTTGAGGTTGTTATCTAATCAGATGAATCTGGGAGGTGAAGAACTCTAGAAAATATATCAAGATGTTCACAGCAAGAGTTGATAACACCAAAAAGGTCCTATTGTGAAAGACAACACAGGTCCAGGATAGATGATGTGGATAATTCTTACTTGAAAAACTACACTTTCCCTAGCTGGAAGCTCCTCATGCAGTGAACTTTTCTAGGGAAACTCCATGTGTGCACACAAAGGGAAGAGATGGCACTGTGAAGTTTACTGTCCCCTTTAACCTTGCAGAGTGTCCTCAGAGAGAACAGCCAGGTATTACGTGCAATTCACCCAGCACAGGTCAGTACTTGCTAACTCCAGAGAAGTCATTAAGTAACATTACATGACAGACAACAAACACTTTCTGAAGAGCCTAGGAGAACTGAAGACTGCATTCCCCTCAAATCTTTGTAGGATCAATGTGCATTCCACTAGTGCCCACTGCCTCTTTGAAGACCCTCCTACTAGAGAAATTGTCTCTTTAGCACAGGTGCAAAATAGTTCAAGTCAGTTCCTGAAGATGCTGAAAGTAACCGAAGTAAATCTCTCAAAATTCATAGACACCTCTTTGCAAGCAGCATTTATCCTTTTGCAGAGGTTATGTTTTCCCTTCTCCTTACGGACACCTAGAAAATTCCATGTTACACTTAACACAGTTGTTAAGGCTAAATTTGAACCGGTCATTTACAAATGACATGCTCTCTAGGCAACTTCAACATACTTGCCAGAGTCCACTGTATAAATGAAACTAACATAACCATCAGCACACTGGTGAATCCAAACACCAGGAGAGTCGAGCTGTTCTGAACAGTGGCACTATTGACCGTAGATAACAGAGAATAGGGCAAAAATGAACTCATGAAGGCTGAGAATTCTGAGTCAGAGGCCAAGATGCTCTCTCCTCCTTGCAATTTTATCCGTAACAGTAAAACGTTATTTTAAGTTGAGATTTCAGCACTCCAAAGCTTAGCTGTAATTTGGTTTTAACTGTTTTGTTTTCAAGTTTTGCAGCTTTTCCCTCCATGAGCTGTGTTTCTAAATAAATAAAACTATACTCAGAACAATGTCTTAGAAACTTCTTGGTTCAAAAACCCACAACTTTTCCTCTTCAACATACAACTTCCAATAAATTAAGACTTCTTTAAATTCTATGCAACTGATTTTCAAACACAGGGCAAAAACTGATGACCTATTCTAATTTAAAAACGCATATTGAAGGTTTCCTTTTTGATATGAAGGGATTTGATCAAGGTCAAATATGCACACCAATCTAGCACTGCTTGCTGTAAAATACTTATCAGTATAAGGTAAGTAGATAGGCATAGATCAGATATGAATGATATATAGATATAGAATAGAGCTATGCATAAAAAGTATGTAGAAGAAGTTGGTACATTATATTAGCTGTAGTCTGTCATTTATTGTTATGCTCTTTTTAATTAATTCCTTATCAGATATTAACTCATCTCCATATCATTTGACAATCTGGATGGGAAATAATAAATCTGACTAGTCTTGCTTTATATTTATCACAGAAAAATCTAGAAAATTCTCAGTTTGAAGAGCTATTGTAGTTTTTAAATATTTATATATATTCAGTCACATTTAAATATGAAGCATCCACATGGACTTACTTGAAGTAAGGCATATGGATATACTTTGGTGCAGGCTGTACGTTATAAGGAATAAACAAGAAGACAACAAAATGGCCCAGCAGGTTCTCTCCTACTTGGGGACAGGAGAAACACAGAAAATATTTCTATCTTTTTTCTGCTGACTTCTTTAGTTTACTATTCAGATAGGATTAACTAATGCAGCAATTTTGTTCCAGTTATGGCACACAGAAAAGCTCTGATTTCATGTAAAATTAGCTTTCTTAGCAATAAAAAATATAAGTTAAAAGCAGCCTATGTGTGAAGCGCTGGTAGCCACTCTGAAGCAACCAGGTACTACTTTGAAGCTCTCTGGTGGGAATTTCTCATAGACATGCCAGACTTTAAAAAATTCCTTATGCATCCAGAGTGTCAGTTTAAGTTTCATTTGTTATTAAAAGCCAGACAGTGCACAATCTTAATACAGCGAGACAAATAGGAGAAAAAAATCTGAGAAAAGAGTGGGAGAACCCAGCACTGATTAGAATTGTTCTGAAAACCCTCAAAGCTTTTTGTACACAAAACACCAAAACAAGTATCTCAACTGATCAATGGCTCTTTGAAGATGAACTTTTTCTCAATTATTTGCTCTGTTCTTTGGGTCAGATGATGTGTGTATCCTATTTGCTGTTAAGTAAAATAAAGGAAAAGGAAATCTTTACCTTCAGCTCTACCTGGAGCAGTTCAAGAACATCACAACTTGTTGACCAGGGGAAAAAAAAAGCATGAAGTTTTTCATTTTTCAAAAACAAATATATTGGGCATGAAGTCTCCAATAATCTTCCACCACCATTCACATGCACTTCAAGTTAGGGATTTTTTTTTTCCTCTGAATGTCGTTTTAAGGACAGGCTGCCAAGCCCATCTGTCCCCTCATTTGCAGTTAATTTGTGTTTGCATGAGGTTTCCACATGCTGTTCAATTTTTTGGTAGAGAACAGCATGTTTCCTTTCTTCAATGAATTTCCTTTCTGAGAATATGCTGCCCTCCCACCATTAGGGGAGCTGCAACCCTCACACAAACATATGGGTGATCTGTATGTCTGAAAAATAACTAAAACGAATGCTCAATACAGCTCCAAAAGTCATGTCTAACATAATTCAAATGGGCATCTTAAAATAGAAGCATGCAAAGTCAGAGGGCAGTTGGACTATGATCTTCTACTACATTTTTAATGAAGTTTTGCCACCTGCCTAATGAATTCCATCTCTACATTTGCCAACAACAGCACCGCTGCATATGATCTGAAAACAATGCCTGAACCCCTAAAAAGTTCTGTAACAGATACAGCCACTCATGTAGTTCTGACGACACCGCTGACCACAAGAGGGAGAGACCTCCAAATACTGTCTGGATTCATACTGCTGCATAACATTAGCTCTAATAACTTTGGGTTTAAAACCTTCTACAACAATAAAATTAAGATTTTCTTTTTTAACTTTGAAAAAAAAAAGCAGATGAATTTCGTATTTCCACTATCACAAGAGCTGAGCTATAGCTTTCTAAGGAAAACACAGGAGCAATAAATCAGACATTATCATATGTCGCTCTAAGTCCCACAGAGGAAAAGGAATCACGCTGGTCTTAGAAACAGCAAAAGCTGAAAAATGTTCTTTAAGATAACAACTGGAATTAATTTTTGCCCTAAGATTGTGTAATATATCCTCACAGTATTCAGTGGAATATGCAGCTCTCTTCTTAGTATATAAAATACCTAATAATTGTAAATTACTATATTCTCACAATTTATTAACTTTGAGCAAATTGATTAATAATCTATTCTGTATGTGGGACAACTCACTGACAGAATTTCAGAAAATAATCCAGATCTATTATTTTCTGCTCCACTCCCTTTATTCTTTTATGATTTTTCTTTTCATTCACCTCCCCCCTCATATCTATTGCTATTAATAGACAAAGTAGAGTTTTATTATATGAAGGTTGTTCATGTCAGGTTTTAAACCAGAATGAATTCCTATAGGCAAACTACGACATATTGAAGCCTTTAATTTCCAGTATGCAAAAAGAGATGGTACTCTTCCCGGCTGAGGGGAGTACAGGACAGCTTCTTTCTGAATCTGGAAAAATGTTTACCCAAATACATCTTTCAAAGTGCAATAAGAAGGCAAATAAAATGAGAATACAGTGATAGGTCAAAACCAGAACTTGTTTGCTTTGCCCTTTACATTTTAGGTTGGAAGAGGTATGAATTAAGGATGACTAATAACTAATAAGTTTTATATTCTTTCTAAATAAAAAGCGGGTTATTTATATTTGACCTAATTAGACGAGAAGCTGAGTCTCTTCAGGTCCTTTAGACTTCAACTAAAGATGAAAATATTCACTATCCTCTATATCCACAAACATCAGATGCACCAATGTTGTAGCAAATTGACAGAAAATAAAACATCTCTTTTCAAACTCTACTTCCTTATAGCACCACCTTTAGAAATGCAAAGTAGATGAGACTGTAAAAATTAGACTGAAAATCACATCTTACATTATTATAATTTTAACAAGATTTTAAAATACTGAATATACTTAATTGTGTTTTCCAAGCCAACAAAGCCAACATGAAAACAGAAATGTGTTAACATTGCTCAGTATTTCACCTTTGACTCAACATAACAATAAAGTTTATGTAAAATAGTTTCACTTAGTCATCTTTCTCCCTTCAGTTTCTGGAGTTTAAATTCAGAGATTATACTTGCTATCTCCAAACAAAACCAATTCATCCTTCTTTGCACATAAGATGACACTGTTCTGATGAGGATCAGTCCTTCCTTGAGAGATTTTTTACAGAAATTCCTTTTTTTCTTACTTTGTTTTGTTTTCTTTTTAGAGACATCATTGAATTTGATCACTACTTAAGGATGAAGATGCACATTAAAGATCTTGTCTACTTTTAGGAAAAAAGCTCTCTGTTCATCCTTCCAGACCTGGCCTTTTGGAGGGAAGGGACAGTGCAATTCCACACAGAGAGATCAAGTGTCATGGTGCAGCAGTGTCCTGGGATATGAACCTGATTTTAGCTGTGAAGCTCACAGGTGTTGTCATGTGGTTTGCCTGTGTGCTGTAAGTATATGGTGCAGCATATGAGGTTCAGGGTACATACACCCCCCTTCTTGGGCACAAATGTTGTCCACAGAAATGTTTCCTCATTTTGAAAGTGCATAATCTTCAGCTAAACAAATGTGAGAAAACTCAGGCGAATTTCAGTTCTGCTGTGAGAGGTGGGTTGATATCTTGTGCAGTGTAACAGGGCCAAACCTACTGTTTACAAGTTTGCCAAATGTATCTTTGACCCGTAACATGAGCATAAATCCAGTAGCAGACACAAAACTTGCTCGTGACAAACCAGTATGTTAAGTGTGAGTTCACAGAGACTAGACTGGTGTGATCAGGATTAGATGTTTGTATCTGAAGGAATAATCTAATCTCTTTCGGTCCTATGGAGAGAGGAATTCACTTCAGCCCAAGATGGATATCTAATACACACTAACATGAACCCTGCCCTCAAACTACCTGTTCATTTGCACTGACTGAAGATAGCTCAGAGTGATCCAGCTCAGGGCAAAGTTTAATGTATAGATGTCCAGCGTTAAGTAAAATGAATCTAACACTTGATGTCTGAAAGATAATCTGAAACATGAACTTGTCTTTGTTTACTTATTAAGATACAAGGTCAAAGAAGAAATTCAAGCACAAAACTCAGCTCAGAAGAATTTTATCCACCCTAATGAACTCAGATTACACTCCATTTGTGGTAGTATTTAGGATACTAAACAATCATAATTAAGTGCAAAACATGGCACTTTTTGTGGTAATATAACTGCATATGATGCTGATGTCAGTAGAGAAAATCTCTTCAAAAACTATTTGAAAAGATGCCATTCCACAAAAAAATTTAAAGCTTTATATGGAACTTTCTGACACACATCTTAGCCTAAACCTGAAGACTTGTAACCCAGAAGATCCTATTCCCAGAGAGGTTGCCAGCTACTGTAGAGAGTGTGAAAGTCTGTATTACCTTTGATCGCTGTGAGTGCCAGCAATGTCAGCAAACACCTCTGTCCAGGTTAAGGGTAATACATATGGCTCTGATGACTAGAGGTACCATTTCAACCTTACCTCTAGCAATATTATGATGCTGTTTCTTTTTTTGATCACAGTAGAGGGCACAGCGAGAAAATACCTCCAATAGGAGCCAGGGACATTCAACCAAGATCTCTTGTTACCACAAGCCCTTCAGGGAGCATCTAACTGATACCTGCTGATTCATTCTGACAGATGCTATCAAGTCACTGCACATTTTCAAGGACAGTGTTTCAGGGATAGCTTTAGGCAAGCAGGAGTCATAAAGAGTCCAGTGTTCAGTGGAGCCAGGATGAGTCCTTCTCTCTTAAGTAATTCATTCTTTAATACTCTCATAGATCCCTCTCCTGGCCTGTATATGTATGTGTACACCCACCTCACCAGACCCTCTTGGCAGATATTACTCTGCTCTTCATGTGACCTGGTGGCCCCAACCCAGCATGTGCTGCAGAAAGTCAGTCATCGTCTTTGATAATAGGTCAAGTATTAAGTAAACATAACAATATAATTTCTGTCTAAAGGCTGCAGCACAAGCAGTGTCTCTCCAGAGACAGGAGAGATTGTAAGGAAAGTCAAAGGGAACTTTGAACTTTAAGAACAAAACTGGGATACAACTATTCAATTTTAGAAAAAAACTACAGCATTCTTGAATACTAAAACAGGAAGCCTTTCTCTTAAGAGCAGCCCAGAAGGAGAATGCAAATCCTCTGTCAATGACTGTGGAACAACATAGGTAGCAACACTGTGCCCCATCCCTTGTGGATTAAGCACAAATATATAGCTCTGGTTAGTGTGTGAAATGAGTTTTAACCACCACATCTCCTTTCCTTTGTTTTTACTCATGGCACTCATTTACTCCTTCTTTCCCTGATCATGAAGGAAAAATGTCTGTACCCATAGTCAGGACTGATCCAGAGGTCCTGCTTTACCACCTGCTTCACAGACAGTAATATTGCAAAAAAACCCTCACCACAGTTTCTCATACACCTGAAAAACACTGAATTTCCAAGAGCTGGGCAAAGTGTGGATAAAACTGCTGTGCTCAAAGGATTACAACATGTGAAAGAAAGCTAACCTGAACTATTCAGGCTAGTTTAGTCAAGGCTTAGTCCAAAATGTCAGTTCTAAACTGTAGAAATTAGCTGTAGCAGCTGCTGTGACAGTCAAGAAGTGTAGACTGGCCCAGGTGGACACCTCTTGCACTCACTTCTACAAAAGATCTACAGCACCATCCGAGCTGTGCCAACAAGAGACACAACCTGGCTCACCTGGCAGCTCTCTGGCACATGTCCTCTTCCAAGCCAGAGTTAGAAAATTAACAGTGCCTGAGCCACCTTGTTCAAAACCACAAGTGTGTTTTCACTAGATTCCCACTCACACCTCTGACTGCAGTACATCTGTGGGATTAAAGCTTTGTCACAACAAAGGAGTGGGGGAATCCTGTGACATTTAAAAAGCGAGCAAAACCATGAAGAATACGTAGTAAGTAATAATCCTACACCAGCTGGAGAGATGCTCTCAGGGACATATCACAATGTGACACCATTTTTTATGGCTGATTCAACAAACAATAAATAATGCTGTGACACCATCATCCACAAGTGTATTATCGTTAAATGGCTATTCTGTGAAAAATGGAAACATACTTTAAACAATTTTCAAATACTTATGAAACTACTGAAATAATGTAGTTTCCAATCCAAATATATTAATCTGTAACACAGCCCTGGACCTGCACAGCAGAACGTCAAAGGTTTTTTCATTGCTAATCTGACAGGTAATGTATTTTAACTAAATGATCTACCTGTACATATTACAAATTATTAGTTGTCAATTAGATACACTGGTAATACAGATAATTATATGTTTCAAGCAACAGACCTGTAGTTTGACATGCATTTACAGACTAATTAGCACTTCTGGCAAGTTTCTAGAAATAGAGCATTCAAAGTAGCAGTAACAAGGTAGTTTTGATCCAGTTCTTTCTCTCACCCTTTTTTTATGCCATAACTTTTAATTCTTCACACATTTATGTTTCACCTTAATGGGGAGTGTTTAGCCTCTCAGAAATACATGTATTGCTTCTTACGGAGACCTCTGCAAATAATTTATTTTGTATCTTAAGGATAAAGTAAAATAATCCAAAATTTCCTCATCTCCATGAATTTGTTTCTTCAACATAACAATTCATCTGTTCCAAGGGCCTGGCCTGCAAATAGCAGAACTATTTGGTGGCCTTGCTGAAAATGGATTGTTTTATAGATACACAGAAGTGTCATCAGGAAAGGGTTTTGGACACAGTGCTGACCAAGAGACAGCAACTAGTGAAATGTAAGAATCATTCCTCCATTAAATGATCCTGGCTCCAAACCAAAACACAAAATCAGAATTCTGTCCCCAAACAGCACTTTGAAGTTTTTGGTCATGCACTAATTACAACATACATTGGAATGAAAATAAACCACAAAACCTTGAAAGTCACTAAGAATCAGTTCTTGCTCTCTGGACAGCTGTAAGGCAAAGATCAGCTCTTTTTCAAGGAGGCCAGCAACAAAATACAGAATTTTTCCCCATGACTGAGCACATACAAGCATGTTTTTTGGTCTGTTTTCATACATTCTAGAGAAAGGCTTTTAGATGTGCCCATGCAGAGGTGAGCAGAAGAAATGCTGTTCTCTGAAATCCATATTATAGTTTTTTTATGACTTCTGCTGGTGAAAATCCTAACACTCAAGGTCTCAAGACCTACAACAATACAGAGAAAAGAGGAATTGGGAACGTGGGAATTTATGGATGTCTGTGGTGTCTATATTTTTTTGCTATATAAGCATGTGGGAATGACTAGAACTTTTAAAAATGAGAAAACCATTACTAAGGAAGCAGTTCTTATCAATTACAGCCCTCATTCCAATAGTGTGGGCTTTATCAACAGCTTTTGGGTTTGAAGTTTATGAATGAAGTTATCTTAATATAACCACTGGTGGTTCCCATATTTTATTTGACATGACTTGTCTACTTGAGGGACTCACACTCCAGTGTTGGAATGAAACATAAACCTATCCAAAACTACAAAGCTTACTGGCAGAGCTTCCTTCAGCCATGAAATGCATCATAATTGTTTAATATTCTATGCCCTTTATTAAGACCATACAGAGTTTTATAGTGAGATACCAGATAAATAAAACCTCACAATATAAACCTAAATCATGCAAGAGAGAGGGGGTTTCTATTAGAGCACTTTCCTAGCTGGGACATATAGAACTTCAACAAGGCCAGTTGTTTTGTGCTCCTTTCTACATTGTATGCCCTTCTTCTGCACCAAAATGCTTTTCAGAGGGATCCACAAACTGAACTGAATTATGCAATTTGAATTAAATAAGATGCTTGTCACAAAATCCTGTCAACTGTGAACATTAAATAAGGACATCCCTAGCATGGGTTTGCACAGAAAAATAAAAAAATTCTTTCTTATCATTCACTCTTATCTTACTATGTCCTGAGCCAATATTACATGGAGGCAAGCCAGTGATTTTCCCAACCAGAAATAGCTAAGGAAATCATAGCAGAGTGCAAGTTAAACTTTCTGATAAAATGTCAGTGTTTGCGAAGTGTTTGTGTACCTTTTGTGATACCTTCTAGAGGGCTGGTAAGGGAGAAAACTGGGGAAAAAAGATGTTAGAATCTACTATGCTTCATGCAAAACTCCTTTAGGAATTCAGCTGACTGTTCAAGAACACACACTGACACAAATTCCAGCTTAAGTTCACTCTTGGGCTTCTGCTGTCATGAGCAGCAGCATCACCATTTGTTTGCTGTGCTGTGCACAGTATCAATACAGAGTAAGAAAAAGAACCCCATGAAGCTTCCACTTATAACTTAAAAGTGTCCTTTTAGTGTCAGTTCCCGGAAGAAATTGTCCCTTTCCGAAAGGGATGGTGGAATACCCCTCCTTTACAGCACACTCTGCACACTATTCATTAAGCTGCAGTTTCACAAGATTGCAGGCAAGAGTTTTCCAACAGTACTCAAAAATTAGGAAGAGCCAGAGCACACAGGTGAACACCCTCCATCCTTTCCTTCGTCACTCACTGACAGCCAGAACTCTGGACTCTGATGAGGAGAAAGAAACAAAGGTCTTCAGCCCAAACAAGATGTCTAAGATACAGTCAATGCAGCAACATCTCTATGTCAAAAGCTACTATGCATTTGATACTATGTTAGATTACCTTACATGATATTAAACCGGGATTTTGTGATCCCTTATCTAATATAACAAAACTTCCATTTAAGGCCATCCCAAAACAAACCATGGCTCCCCATTACATTTATCACCCTTCCCAACACAATTCAGTTCTCAGCTACTCTTCCTTTGGACTCTAAACCCCTAACTAGAAAGCCCCCAGAGGGAAAACCAGTACAATAGATATGGGGATTTTATGAAATTATTCACTTTTCCCTTACTTTAATTAAAAAACTTGCTAATAACCTATAACTAATCAGCACAGAAGTGCCTAGACCACTAACTAAAAACAGGAAAACTGCACTCCTTTGCAAGTTTGTAACTTCATATTACTTTTGTAGGATATCTTTATTGCCTGTATATTAATTTGAGAAATCAAGTCTGCCCTTTTGACCAGAATACTTACAAGGCAAGTCTTACCTTTTTTTTTTCCTTCTTTTTTTTCATTCTGGCAAGGAGCTGTTAATATATATGTTCCAAGAGGCTTAAAGTTAAATTAAAAAAAAAAAAAAAAGTTATTTTATAGAATTAAGTAACAACTGCCAGCCCATGAGTGTACCCTTCCTCAGTGCACTGCTTGATGCAACATAAATATGGCATTTCCTATGTACTGATAGAGTCTGCAAATTTGAAATTACTTTATTATGTAACATTACTTTATGTCTGTATGTGTGTCTGTGCATTTGTGGGTTTATCATCTTTGTGGTATTTACAATATACCATTTATGCTGCAATATTCAATTATTTTCTCCAGCTACAAATCTTTTTTGAAAGAAGGAAGAAACAGTGAGTTCTAAAACAGAAAATCCCTCTGATTATCACCAGAAATGAGCAATAAACTGCCATTTTTGAGACCTCTCAAATAAAATCTTGCTTTTATAGTGAAAAGCACAAGTTGACTTAAATACAAGGGAAACCAAGAAGTTTCCCTCTAATTCATATGTGTTAATCAGAGGCATTAATGCATGCTCATGAGAGAATTCTGAAAATATTGCATAAATATTCCCCAAAACAGATATCCATATTTTTTCAGCCATAGTCTCTCCCTTTCACCCTCTGCTAGGATACACAATTGTGCATACTAGCTGAGAATGCTGGTCAGACCTTGGGTTACAAAAACTAAGAATGGACTCAATGATCTTAAAGGTCTCTTCCAACCTTGATGATTCTATGAAATTGTTTAAAAGGCAATTACAGAAATGCTAATATGTCCATTCCAAGCCTGGGTGTGCTCCTAACAGCAGGTTGGATCTTAAAGACATAGCCAAACACCAAGATACTAATGTTAACATATATTACAAATTGAATTTGTTAGGAAAATAGAAATATGGTAATACTACACTTAAGGTTTCTCCAACCAACAGCAGGAGCAGCCTGCTTTTAATCCAATCCTGCTGATTTCAGGAAAGGCTCTGCTTGGTCAAAAAAGAGCAAAGCTTTCACAAAATCAGGCACTGATATAATTTTGAATGGAATCCTGACATTGTATAAATTTGTGTTTGCTGAGAAGTGCTGGGAGCAGGACTTACTGGTAAATGGGAAAACTAGGACCCCAGTGTCTGAGGGTTTATTGGAAAAGAACATGGAAAGAACAAGTCAAGCTGAGGATACACAGAACAAGAATTGCCAGGCATAATCTTAACTTCAGTAAAGGACCTTGGATAACTCTACCTGACTACTTCCATTCATTTACTTAAAACTTCCCCTGGCACCTGTCCTGGTCTCTAATCATCTCATGTCATGAAATTCACATTTAAAATCTTCAATAATTCAGCTGTTCAATTAGTCAGACAATCAATTATTCAACTATTGATCTGCCCCACAAGACAAATAAAACTTTAATGGATGGACAGTTTAACTTTCACAAACAGAAGGACCTGTGTTGCTGATTACAGCTTAGAGTTGATCTCTGTCCAGGCACAATTCTCTGGGGGGATAAAAAAAGGTCCTTTTTTTTTTTTCCCCTTCACAGTTCTGGGATTAGCTCTGTTATAGTTCCAGAAAATGAGAAACGTCTGAGTTTCCATTTTCTTGTCACCATGAGTAGCATTACAGGTGATGTTTATCACCTCACTGGCTTCTTGCTTAGGAAAAGATTAGGACTGAGATGATGTTTTGGTCTGGACATAATTAAACTTCCCTAAAAGTTATACTGGAATTTTTATTTGTTTTGCTTCTTGCTTTTTCTATTCTAGATGTAATTGCTTTGTAAGGGAGCCTTCCAAAAGTTTTTTTCTTTTCTCTTAAAAGCTCCTTATTTCTGATCAACTTCTTTCTTTTTAAGCTCCTTATTTCTGATCTGCATCTTTCTTTTCAAGCCCTCTGCCCACCAGTTCCTCCTCCTCCCTTCCTCTGTGATCCCTACGCTGAAAGACCATTTTGATCTCCTTTCACAAGAACAGTGCTGAGCCCTGTAGATTTGTACAAGGACTGTGCTTGCTTTGAAATCTTTCCTACAATTCCTGCAGTTAGTCACTGGTGTCCCAAACCACTGGGACAATATTAAACAACTTGGCCAACCCAGTTCATCCCAGGGCACAGAACTGATTACTACAGATACTCCAACTTCTGTGCTGCTTAAACCCTGCCACCTCCACTTTCATACTCTCCTGTCTGCTCAAAAAGGAAAACACAACCAGTCAGTTGCTGACACATCAGCAAAGGATTACATGGTATTTCTTAAATCAAACTTGTTTTCTACTCTCATGGAGTCCAGCCTTTTTTTTATTTTTTTTTTAAATTCCATTTCAGGGAGAGAAGGAAGGAAAGGAAGGAAAGGAAGGGAGGAAGGAAGGAAAGGCAGGAAGGAAAACCATAGGTGAGAACAAAGGAGACTATTTTACACACTTTCTAGAAATGAAGGCAGCAACTTTCAAAACATTTTCTGATGAACCACAGGTAGCACGGGATTGGTATTATTAGGAGAGTAAGAATAGCAAAGAAAAGTGAGCAAAAAGTGGGTGACAGATCAGTCTCAACCAGCAATACCCCTGCAGGGGGATGGTCACCCCATACAGGTGCTAAACTAATCCCAAGGGGAAAGGTGCACGGGTCTCCTTCTCGAGCTCCCAGCAGAGTGATGTGGTTCTTACCACATTTACCAGTGCCCATCAGTTGAGCCCACACAACTCTGACCGTTACTAGTTCTGTCATAGCCTGATGAAAAGTCTGAGAAAGAGCTACTTTAGGGAAGAGGGAGAGGGGAGAGTTCATGCAATACTTATATAGTACACAGCAGATATACCCGTGAGGGATTTTAGCTTCATCATAAGGTGTTTTCCCCAGTTGTGGTTATAGGAGACACAGCAGACATTGCCTTGCAAGACTGTAGGGAAGTACTACTTACTCCACAATACTGACATGTTATTAAATGTATCCATCTTGAAAATGAGCTTGCAATGCAGGGAAACATTTCTAATTCATAATTCGTAGCTGTGATCATTTTAAATTGCAATACATTGCCTACCCCTACCTCAAGAATCCCACCCATGGCACTTAAATGAAAAGAAAAAAGCACAACTTGTCTAATATTTGGTTTAATGTGTATTAAGTTTATATAAACTTGTGCAGGTAAATGTTATTCCAATAAAGCACAAATATACAAATAATAAATCAATTTCATTAAGACATTGGGAAATATTAATTGAAGAGAAAAAAATCAGTAACTTTATTTTAATGCTGATAGAACTCGAATCATAAAATTGTCAAAGTCAGCTTATTAGTTACTTTAAATAGGCATTCAATAATTGACGTACCCTGAGGAATAATTACAGGCTATATTAAGATGACAGGAGTTTAAATTGGTAGAGCTGAGAGTGCATGCCATAAAGTGCCAAAGACACATTGAATGAGTCCCAGGTTCCTTTGCATCTATTCTTACCTCCACATTTCTCCTGCCTCTTATCTATGTACAAAGAACAATCAAGTACCTTCAATCCAAATCAGACTGAGGGTTTTGGCCAATGGAAAACTTGACAGTAAAACGCACCTACAAAGGATCCACAGGGCAATAGCAACGTTTTCCAGAGCAATATGACTGCAGTTTCTTTGACTTCTTTGGCTTGAAAGAAGGTGTTGCATCTTTTCAGAGTTATGTACCTTTTTTTCTGTGGCATTTTTTATTTTATTGCGCCCAACTAATGAACTGATCAGAGCTCTGAGACCCCATCCCCTTAAGCTGCTGTGGGGGAGGAGGTAGAGAAATTGAGAGTAAATTTGAGCCCAAGAAAAAGGGAGGGGTGGAGGGAAGGTGGTTTTGAGATTTGCACACTCCCTGTCCTTAACTCATGAACCTTTTGCTGTATTTTCTCTCCCCTGTCCAGCTAAGGAGGTGAGTGAATTTGGTGGGCACCTGGTATCAAGACAGGATCAATCCATCACACTTGTATTAATCAGTTCAATAATTAACTCCCACTGAAGTGAAACTTCTTGTTTACATGTTATTTTCACTTTGAGATAGAAAAGACAAAGCATAAATACAGAAATATTTGAGTAACTCCTGGAAAAATAAATTTCATCTGATGCAAAATATTCTCATTACTCTTTTCTTTTCTTTTTTTTCTTTTTTCTTTTTTCTTTTTTCTTTTTTCTTTTTTCTTTTTTCTTTTTTCTTTTTTCTTTTCTTTTCTTTTCTTTTCTTTTCTTTTCTTTTCTTTTCTTTTCTTGTCTTTTCTTTTCTTTTCTTTTCTTTTCTTTTCTTTTTCTTTTTTCTTCTTTTTCTTTTTTCTCTTTGCTGTTTGTCCTTTTTCCTTGTCCTTTGAGGAAGATCAAAGTTTGCATTTAAAATTAAACACTCCAAGCAAAAATCACTATCAGTTCTAAGTACTGTAGTACACTTTGTACTCAGAGTACACAATATAGCTCAGCACCTACCTGAGATACTAGACAATCTCTATAATTTCCAAGTGGAGCTGACATGTGCTTTTATTTTTCTGATCTTATACTTTAGAGACATATTTAGCCTTGCAATATATCAATCTGCAAATAACGCAAGATTTTTTCCCCAGAAATTCAACAGACTATGTTGTAACCATACTCTGATTGTACTGCTAATAATCATAATTTCTTGTGCTATAAGATACAAATGTAGTTTGCAAACACTTATTAGCCGCTGAGGAGGAAATAATTCAATCAAAAGCCAGTGTGATAGGATTATTTTCCCCACCACTGAAAAAAACACTTTTTTCTATACAAATTTTTGTATACAGTTCTCTACAAATGGTGATTTCTGTGTTTTCATGTCACTGTTAAAAGAAGGGGATCCTTGAGCTACTTTGAGTAATATACATCAGAAAACAGGCTGGGTGGAGAGTGCTTTGGGTCAAAAAAGCCTTCCTTAATTCATGTCTGTTTCTGCAAAGTTTGAAATGAGAAATTTATTTCCTCCAGCCTCTAAGTGAACCAGACATCAGAGAGAGTATTCCCTCCTGGGAAGCTGCTACTAAATCCAAGCGTTAAGAGTACATCTGTATCTGCTGAATTCAAAACCCAAGGTTCTACATGTTATCTTTGAAGTTTATCTAAAGGCCCAACGGATATAAACATAAGCAATCCTTATAAAGCCTTTCCCCAAAAGTCCACCATACCTACCCCAGGCAACCAATACTTTTTCACACAGGGACTCTCAAAATATATTATTCATGTCTAAGTGTACATGCAAACTGTAAGAAGGATAGACTGACAAGCAAAGAAACAGATTAACCCTGCAGACCTTGAGGGGAGTGAAAAGGGCTGTTTTGTTTGGATGGTGACTTAAGCCACTGCTTCCTCAGTGAGTTTAATATCTTCCTCCCACACTAGGTCTATTTTTGTTTTAATTCTTTCCCGTGGCACAGTCTGAAGTGCCTTCTACTGTGTGCTTGGCAGCCAGTCTTTCACTGTCCAGCTGCTTTCTCTTGCCATTAACACTAGGATTTCTTTTCTATCAATGGGTAAAATCTACAAGCATATTTCATGCAGTCTTCCTGCTCAACAGGAACACTATTGAATTATGATTTCCAGAGGAGGATCTTTCACAAACAATGCATGCAGTTTTTCATTTCCTCTTGGCAAGAGTGGTATGGTCAACTTCTTCTAATTGCTTCCTGTAGACAGACTTCTAAATAATAATTAGCACCAAAACAAAAAAAAAAAAAAATTAAAATGTTGATTATTTTAGGCAAATCCTTCTCAGTAAATAACCTGACACACAGCATAGTAGTAGAACCTTAATGTTATCTCCTTCCATTGAATACCAGTAGGATTTTGCAGATGTTAAATTCATCACTATATGAAGCCAGACAGAGGTAAAAATGCTTGGAACAATTTGCTGTTAGAGCAACTTTGAAAACTATACCTAAGCTATCCTTCAAAAACAGTTCATTTCTTAACCTAGAAAAGAGTAAGTAAAATGTCCTGATACGACTTAGAGCTATCCAGTGCCAGCAATACAACTACAGAGAGACCTTTCTCAAGTACTTGTTTCAGCAATATCCAGCTTGATCTCAAGATGAAAAATTCAGACTCAGAATAAACATGAGTAAATGTGACAGACACTAAAGGACCACAAAAGAAGCTGATAAATCAGTCCATATTAAATGTGTCAATACTACCTAAATTAGTGGCATCTGGTGGATTAGGCACCTGAATAAAATGCAGGGTATTTAAGACCTGGGTCTGGCTATGACCTGTTAGATGATACCTGAGGAGTACAGCATTCTCATGCTTCCTACCGCTCCAGCTATATCTCTCAGACTTTGTAGAGTGCTTTCAGTGCACAGTTCTGTTTCAAAAATATCACAGTTTCACATACATATCCCACAAGCTACCTTTGAAAAACTAAAACATTACAAGCACGGATTGTAAGTGTGTATAACTGAGATAAAGGTTACCCAAGAGACCACCTTTGCCCCTGTCTTCCCTCTCCTAAGTCCCCACAGCTTTTTTCCTCTTCCCAATACATGCCTTGTCTGTGTCTGTCATTACTTTAAGGGATGCATTTCCAAGCATTATTTCTTTGTAAGGGTGCAAACTGAAGTATGAAAATAAGTGTGATTAACCAAACACTGCTGCAATTGTATTTCTGTTTTTGATGAAGACGTAAAGCATGGGACATGTGGAGCCATCAGGAACTTATAAAATGTGGTCCAAGTGGTTAAGACTTCTCCACACAAGGTGAGGCAAAGAGATTATCCCAGTGCTGCATTCCTGCACAGGGACTGTACACTGGAACACACCTTCCAGGGCTGCTCCAGCTTAAAACAATGGTGATACCACGTGGACCTCCATCTGTTTTATAACTAATAGGCACATATCTTCCCTACTTGCCATCTAATTCCTATAACAAAAAGTGAAACTGGTGTAAATTCAGCTCAGTCTCTTCTTTTTTAATGACTGATCTGAATAGAAATGTCAAGAACTGGGCAATGTGTGAGCTTGGGTAGTTTTTTCTATACAAATGTACACAGAACATTAGGCCCAATCTAAACATTAAATTTAGATTATACTGGTTGGATAATTAGAAGTAATTACTTTTTTTTTTTAGTAAGAAACACAGAGAGGTTTGAGACCTCATTTTTGACAGGCATCTTATTTTAAGACTACTATTCATGAGGAGGTGGGTTGCTATAAACCAATTACTTACTTTTATGAAAAAATTTGCATTCACTTTTTGTAAAAGTTAAAAAAAAGAAAAACCAAACAACAATTCATTTAATACTTGCAAATCCAATAAATTTGTGAATGTTTATTAATTGCTAGACCAAATCTATTTTCACAACACTTCGACTTCCAAATTCTTGCAGATGTTTGCTGCAGGATGAGACATGGGGCTTACACAACACACACCAGTTTAAAAAATGCTACATGCAATAATAGCCAAACATTTCACAGAATTAAAAATGGCAAAAGCCAAAATCTCTTCATTTCTTACAAAATTTTCTATATTGATTAACTGAGGACAGTAAGTCCCATTAGACTCTGAAGGAACTTTGGCAATTATGTTAGTGAAATTACAAGCAAGCCTTTAGTTATTTTTATATTTAGATGCTTATGTTACAAGCCCATGAATATAATAAAATGCCATGTTCAGTGACTTCAGCTTCACTTGACATCCATATACTTGGAAAGCACCTGTATCTTTTTTTTTTTTTCCTTTATGGCCTCATTCAAATGCAACGATCACTAAGAATCTGCAGGTACAGGCCAAATACGACACATTAAGCAAGATGTTGTAAACAGAAACAACTCTCAATCTGAAAGATCTGTGGTTAATACCAGCTAAAGCACTCCAAACACTCAGCTTTTAGGAATTCATTTAATAAAAGTGTCACTGCAATACAGAGTGGGCTACCTCTGATTCATTCTAATCATATGAAAGTCACGCACTTTGTTCTCACATATGGTTAACAGCCTACAGTAATTGTTCCAGTCCCCAGTGATCAGCTTATTTTATACTTTTTTTTGGCATACAAATGCATAAATCCATTAGACCTGTTCCAGACCACCAGTTTTGGAATCTTTCAAACCACATGGCTGATGATTTGAAGCAGAGTGTGACCAAGCCAGCACTGCAAACACTAAAGAACTTACAATTAGGGAAACAGTCACCTGGAAGGGGAGTATAATTTTGTCTTGCCTTCTCTTACTTTACATTCCCAGTTTTCTTAGAGTCCAACTGTCTTCAAACATCAGCATAACAAGAACTCTCACCCTGCACAACCTTTCAGAGGTGGTTCATACCAACAAGTTTTGCAGATAGAGAAATATATTACAGAGGTTTATACCTGCAGTTTTTTGAAAGGACAGCCTCAGATTATTATCTACATAAGTCTCTGGCTGACTGGTCTTTATAAAAAAAGAAGGAAAAAAACCCAGAATTGGTTAATTCAAAAAAGAAGGTTTCTTTCCTCTTGGGAAGAGATGTTTTCTGGTTCTACATTGATGCAAGCATATTCTTATTGTCCCAAGTTTCTGAAGACATTAGACAGCAACTAAAACAATTAACATTTTTAAAGTCAGTGAGATTAGATACAAAAGAGTTTAAAAATTTGAAGGGCAAATTACAGAAGCACTGTCTCAGAGGAGATTCCCCAAGAGAACTAACTCCAAACAAAGAGATAACTAGTATAGATCACATCTTTGGATTCCAGAGTTCACTGAATAATGGACTGGCTGAGACTGAAGGTGACCTCTGGAAAGTGTCCAGTCCAGCCCTCTGCTCAAAGCAGGGCCAGCTACAGCTTGTTGTTCAGGGACATGTCCAGTCAGATTATGAGTATCTTCAAGAGCAGAGACTCTGGACTATCCATGACAGTGTTTGACCACACTCACAGTAAAAAGACTTTTCCTATGTTTACATGCAATTATATATATTTCAGTTTGTGCCTGTTGGCTCTCAGTCTGCTATTGGGAAGACTCTGGCTCCACATTCTTTACTCACCCCCACCAGATACTGAGACATTGTCCCTGAGCCTTCTCTTCACCACTCACAGCAGTGCCAGCTCTCTCAGTCTCTCATTGTATGACAGATGCTCCAATTCCTTACTCATCTTAGTGGTCTTTTGCTGGACTTGCTCCAATATGTGCATATGTATAGGGGAGCTGGTACAGCCCAGGGCTGATACAGCTCTGTGCCAGCTCACACTGCTGCCTCACATTCGACTTCTTCACTACCCTTACCTACCTACAGCTACAGGACAGTTGTTCCCCAGCCTTTATTGCCACAGGGGTTATTCCTTTCAAGATATGAGACTCAACATTTCTTGACCTTCATGAGCTTCCTATGATTCTATTTCTCTGGCCCATTCTGGTCCCTTTGAATTGTAGCACTGCCCTCAATGTATTTGCCTTCCCCGCAAATTGGTGTCACTAACAAAATGCTGAGCGTGCTTCTGTCCTGTTGTCAATGGAGATATGGAGCAGGATGGGTCCCAGTAACAGATCTTTGAGGGTAATCACCAGCTGGTGTCCTCCAGATGGACTTTGCATCACTAAACAGGACTCTTCAAACCCAGCAGTCCAGTCAATTTCTACTCACCCTATTGCCTGCTCATCCAGCTCGTATCCTACTAGTCTGATAAAGAGACCGTGTCAAAGGTCTTGCTGAAGTCAAGGCATACAAAATCTGCTGCTCTCCCCTACACTGCAGGGACAGGCACATTGTCACAGACGATCACATCAAGTTGAGCAGACCTGATTTGCTCTTTGTAACTCCTTGTTCACTGTTCCCAACCACCTTTTTTGTCCTTCCTCCATAACTGTTCCAGAGACTGAGACAAGACTGATCTGGACCTTCTGCCTGGACCTTTTTTAAAGCAGGTGTGATGTTTGCATTTCCAGTCATCTGACTTCTCCCCTAACTGCCATGACCTTTCCAAGAACAGCCTTTCCTGCAGCATCCCTAACAAACATTAGAATACACTTCTTTGTTCATTTGGGAGGGTTGGGTGGCATTGCTTGGGGTTGGTTTTTTTTGCAGAAGGCCCTTGAGAACATTAGCAAAAGTGTTTCCCAGACTTGAAATATTTTCTC
Organism: Scytalopus superciliaris; assembly: GCA_013400415.1. Lineage (NCBI taxonomy): Eukaryota > Metazoa > Chordata > Aves > Passeriformes > Rhinocryptidae > Scytalopus > Scytalopus superciliaris. The sequence goes on from VXBX01007239.1 coordinate 232,110, forward strand.
AATCACCAATGAAGTCAGTGCCAGCTGCTGTTCTTCCTGGTCTTGCTGTCCACAGGCTGTCCCATTTTAAGCCAGTTCACTCATTGCATGTCACTGCCTCTCACCATGCAAGGGGGAAAAAAAAAGGCCTGTATATGTCTCTCTTTTGCATGAAAACAACTATCTAATCAGCTCTTCCCCTCTTCTGATCCTTATCAATATTGCCTCTTCCCAAGTTATCAAGTAGCTGTTCTTTTTTATGTTTTAACAGATACACATTAAATAAACCAAAAACTATTTTCTCTAAATTTCTCCTTCATTTTAAAGTTTGTTTTTCTCTGCTTCAGAGCTAGAACAGTCAATTGTTCCATACATATCAGCTAATGTGATAAAAGGTAATACCTTTACCTTGCCTATGGAATTAACATGGTAATTTCCACACCATTGTTCACTCTGTGAACTATTGTTTCCTTCTCCTAGAAAGTAAACTATTTAGCACAAGGAATATGTGCTACTTCATATTTCTTTACTGACTTGCACAATTACAATCTTGTATTGTTTTTTATGTATCACCCTAGAAGCAATTTCTAATAGAAATAGTACTTTTTAGAGATTATTAGATCATTGTAAAAAGAAGCTATGGTGAGCTAGCAATATAAAAATGATAAAGATAATGACCTGGTTAATGCTGTGTCAATTAGTTCACTGTCATCACAGGCAAAGCAGTAAAGAGATTGATTTAGAATATAGCCACAATATAACAGTAATCTGTTATATGGTTTATGGAAAATAGGTCTTAAATGTTGATGGGACTGTATATTTGGTTAATTTGTGTTTCAGTTAATGGTAAGTATATTAATAAAACTCTTTGAGATGAACAATTTAGTTGTGTCACATAATAAAGGAATAATAACACAAAGGACATCCACACTAAACAGATTGAGGATTCGTTCTTGGGCAGGTTTCAACAACAACTATAAATGTCAGACCACCATGCTGTGGCCATCTTTATGTCCAGACTGGCAGGGGCTACTTCTGAACTGACTGCAAGTCCTCATGCAAACTCACGTCTTTGTGAACAAGCCAGAAGAACAGGTCCAACACTTGCAGACAAGAAAAGGGCAACAGAGTGAAAATTCATTGTGGCAATAGACTGATCTGAATGGCTTTGGAGAAATAGTTTTATTTACATAACATCAATTTTAATACAGCCAAATACAAGCCTAATGAAAAAGAACATATGCCAAAGCACATAATGGATGGAGGGCTCTAATCTCAAATTTAGAATGATGCTGGGTATCATGGTTAGATTACTGACTGAACTGAAGATCCAAATGCAATGCTGTGACAAATGTCCATGTCCACATCGCAAGTGAAGAATTGGAAATGCCTTAGGAAAAACTGCAAGAACGACACATGTTCATAAAATATGTGACTATGACTAAGAGACTTAATCTATTCAAGAGAATGCTTCATTAGCCCCCTTGATCAGCGTATAGAGACACCATCATCAGGAAGACACTTCTCATAGAAAGCTCAGCATATTAATATGAGAGAGAAATTTGAACTACAAGCAAAGTGTACCACTGCAGCTGTAAGGGCAAAAAACTTCTGAGGAGAGGTTCCTAGAAATGCATGCCACTCACCACTTTATGCAAATTAAGACAAGATATTTTTCTATACAATATGTCATGAAGGAAAAAAAGACAGCCTTGATGCTGGATTTGCATGAGGTTTTGCACCATGGATCATAGAGCAGGCCAAGGTACATGATCCCTTCTGCCCTTAAATATCTATGAATCTAAAGTCACACTTGAGGTCTTTGGCAGAACAAGCATTTTACCACAATCCAAAAATTTATCCCCAGACCAATCTGTCTTCTGAGTCAAGCAACTGTGCAACGTCTTCTGTTCACAGGAGGTGAACTGTTTTGACAGAGGTCATGCTTTCACGTTTGTTTTCTTCTGTTAAAATTTAGCCAACGCCGAAACATCTGGGAGCAGGTTCAGCACAGTCATTAACCTTGCATGCACTCTGATTCTGCCTGGCTGCTGTAAGCAGTTCATATCAGTCACACTCAGGTGTGACTCTGGCATTAGTAAAGCTGCCTTTATTGTCAGAACTTGATACTATATTTATCTCAGCTCTCAGTCTATTTTCCTATTTTCTAAAGTGATGCCTAGCTGCGAAACATAAACAGCCCATAGAGTTTTAATCGGTCAATGACATTTACAGTTGTAGCTCCCTTTAGCCTTATTACTGAAAACAAATTCTAATACAGCATGTTCCAAGCCAATACTGCAGCCTGCTTCTTGCTTTTAATTGGCAGTGCCAGGCACCCATACCTATTCTGCTGGTACTGATGCAAATCACTTGTTACCTTATGTATCCTTTTAGCAGTCAAGTTAGTGCAATTATTTCCCCTTTGCATCCATAAATAGCATTAATATCATGATATACCAGGCAGTCGTTTCTCATGTGCTCTGTGAAAACTGTGGAATTTTGGAGTTCCATGAGGCACAACAATTATTATTCTACAAAAGTAACAGCTCCTCGCAATTCCTGATTAATATTTTCTATGTGAAGGCAGAATGGTTGCACAACCATCAGTTCCAAATAATTTCTATCATGACAAGTGTAGCCCTCATCTTCTTGCTTTATTGTCTAGTCTGTCTGCTGGTAGATTAGGACAGCTGAGATTGACTAGCAACCAACATCATTATTAACTTGTAAAATTAGTGCCAGTAAAATGGCAAGGCTTGTGAAACTGGCAAACACTGACCATCCAGCAGATCCAAACATTGGAACTTTGTCTAGTGAGCATTTTTCCCCACTATGTGTGCGCAGGTTTTCTTCTAACAATTTAAAAAATTTTACACAGGAAACTACGGGTTAGGATGTGAATTGAAATCATTGGGCTGTATTCTTCTACTTTACCCTGATGTTTTCTTTCTGTCTCAATTCACATGCACTGTACTACCTGCCTTTTCCTAATACCCTAACATAATGTCTTAGTATTCACTGTTTTCCCCATGTTCTGCACTGAGTGCTGGAACTGGAACCAACCTTGTAAGCTGCATTAACTTCTTTAAACACAGACAAGTAGAAAATTATTTTCCAGTAAAATTTGCATCAAGAAAGTGATCTGGAGTCTCATTTATTACCACGATAAACAGACTTTCAGCCACAGGGCTGAGCCATCTTTTACTGTTTGTTTCAGTCTCTTTCCAGGGGATAGAGTGTTTTATAGCTGATCATCCAAGTAGAAATCAAAACAGCACAGTCTTCATGTAGTGTAGGACTAGCCATTTAAGATCCTAATGTATGCTCAATTCTGTACCAATAGAGGACAAATCCTTGTCTATAATATAGCTGTAAGAAATTTTAAGTAGTTTGGGAACAAGGTAATTCCAGGCATAAAAAAGTTCTTAAACTGTCTGAATCTGGGTAACTCCAGGCTGATAACTGGAGAGCAGTACGATGAATATGTCACCTCATGTTAAGCTTCTATGTACTGTCAGTGTAAAAATAATCATTCTAAACTTAATTCTCACACCAAGGCTATTTTAGGAAGCTCTATGGAAATTCAGTGACTGCCAAAAATCTTTCCCAGTAAGTCCAGTTTCAATGCAACCAGGGCAAATTTTGAGCAATCAGATTTGCTTCCTTAGCAGAAATTTTATATATCCACAGCATGAGTAAGTGCAAAACTCTATTGAAATGCATTCCCATCATCCACAATTATGTCCTTGAGTCAGAGAACTGCAAGTACAGTACATTCTGCTGTTTCTTTTGATGCATCCATGCTGTTTATTCTCCCACCACAAAAATTTTCAAGAGCACCAAGCTGTTGTTATGACTCATAGTAAACACCAACGCAAAGCAAGCAGACCAATGTTCTTCTTCCTGATTTCACTAACACACATTCAGTTAGAGGGAGAAGGAGGGAAAAAAAAAAAAAAAGAAGAAAGAAGAAAATCACAAAGATTCAGTTCTTATAAGCTTGCAAATCCATGGTGAGAAAAGAGAAGGCTGGAGAGGACTAGACAAGAGACGAAAAAAAATACCATAGCAATTCAACACATGGTGAGGAGGTGGAGTGGGATAACGCTGCAGAAATGAATGCTTATGACTCTTGCATCATCGCCCCCAAAATAATCAGCCAAGAGAGATAATTACAAGGTTTAGCTTAAGTATATATATGTGTGTGTATATGCAGAAAGGAACAGAGTGAAAGGGACTGATTAAAACCTCCATCTCAAATGAGAGATAGGTTCAATCTATTACTTAGCAGGCACAGATAAGTTCTAGGTGAGATCAAACTCAAAATTTGAGTTGCAAGATTTCTAACAGCACTTAACAAAATTAACTGAGATGGTATGGTATCAATACAAGATCAAAGCACACAACTTTATCAATGTTTAGAAAAATCCTTGAATTGGATTTCTTAATGTAAAAGTTTAAGAAGTTCATTGAAACCCAAACTTCAGCTAATTTATGAGCTTTACACAGTGGGAGGTTAGTTGGAGAATGCTGATGGATTCTACCTGAGGAGTGAGGACAAAGACCTGGAATTTTCCATGAGGCAAATCCACACCTGCTACTGCAGCTACTCTTTCATGGAGTATCCTAAACAATATGGATTACAAAATCTGTGGCAATAGCATGTCCTCATCACCTCTGATAGTCAGACTATAGTTTTTTTCTGAATTCATATTTAGGAACATAATTTGAAGTTTGTCTGTTTGGCTTGAACTATGAACCATTTTGTGAAACTGAACACTTTTGCATTTTCAACATGCAAGCAAGTGAAAAATAAAATGCAAACTAAATTAAATAGCCTTGCTACATATAAAAACTATTCCATTTGTTCTCTTATGTAATATCATAAGCTGTTTTGAAGAAGAAAAAAATAAACACCAAACAACCAGAAATGAAGCTAAAGGAAGGCTGGCAAATGTACTCTATAAACAAAACAAAACATATAAAATCCCTCAAAAGGTTTATTTATTTCAGAAGGAACATTGCTGATTTTAAATAGAGCAATGAGATGAAAGAGCTATGCAAACAATATGTTTTGTTATATTTGAAACAATTTCTAAGCCAATATTCTCTCTATTGTTCAGTTAAAGGTCAACACTCAGGTAATGCTGAAATATTCATCACCACATTTATCCTTAAGCAAATTCAGCTTGGAGATTATTTTTGGAATGAAAGTTCCCTTAAGGAATGTAAAAGAAGGTATGGGTAACTTTCGGGGTTTTAACTAAATAAGAAGCCCGTATCATGGTCTGATAGTAAGTTTTCATTTGGACATTTTTTAGAAAACTACTGTTATTCAGATTAAAACTTGCTCTTATATCTCCAAGTGTACATGATGATTCATTTCATGAGTGGGCCAACACACTCCATAAAGTCAACAAGATCCTCAACTGTATACCATCTCTTGTCTATAAGGAACAGGAAAACAAGAAGTGATCTTGCCTATACCACCACAAAAATGCTGAGGTGCTGAATAAAGAATTCACAGAATTCACAGAATCACAAAAATGGGTAAGATTGGAAGGGATCACTGGAAATTATCTAGTCCAACCTCCCTGCTCAAGCAGCGTCCCCTAGAATATGTGGGGGGCCAAATTTTGAATATCTGCACATGCAAGTCTAGTCAGGCAGTTACTGATCAGCTGGCAAATTTCCATTCTGGTTTTCTGTTGCTCAAATTTGACCTCAATATTCCATTTCTATAATAGAAATTTTAATTTGGGAGAATTCAGAAACCATATTTGGTGATGCAACTTATTCTTCCAAAGAACAAGATGTAAGTTTGAGTTCACTGCCACAGAAACGCATTTGAAAATTTCTGTGTTCAGAACACTAAGATTAAAGACTAAATTATATTTAAATTTTTTTTTTTTACAATTCCATGTTTGAAATGCTTACCCTTTCTGTAAAGAATTTTGTTTTTACCACTTTCTTCTCTGTAAAAGAGACATTTAAAAAAAGCCCCTTTGCAAATGTTCCCACCAGCAATAAGTTTTTTCCTAGTATAGTTGCAATCAATACCAAGGCTTTTCTGCAACAGACTTAGGGACACAAAAGAGCAGTAGGTGGGCCCCATGCAACTACTAAAAATATTACTCTTAGTTAACATTTGATAGGAAGCATTGAGCTACACAGCAGGAATAACTATAACCACAGAGGAGAATGGAAAAATGATGGACAACTTCCCCTAGCTTAAGGAAAGCACCAGGAGAAGTTTCAAATGGAGAGGAATTGAAAACAGAAGAATCATAAAAATGACTCATAAATAGTCTCATGCGGAAAGACTAAGGTTAAAAAAATCTTGCTATGGGCCTTAGGGGAGCCATCTACCAAAGATTTTGGGATCATGACCTGGAAGAATGCTAAGAGTTCCTGTGTAGGACAAGGAAGATTTAATGCGGCCATGGGAGCTATCACCAGTCAAGAGTGACCTCTTTTCAATTCAAAGTGGGTGTCCTTGCAGAATTCACATAATTTTGATCCAGGATTAATCAGGTTTAATGTATTTCCACTTACTACCATGCCTCTGTCACCACACTGCAAGAGTGAGAAAGCTCTAGAGCCTACAAGGTGCTACAAGCAGAGAAGAGACTCAGCAAAGAACTGAGTGCCTGCAGCACAAACAAAGACACTACTGGGAGAAGCAGAGGAGCTGATGGTCCAAACTCTGGAGAAACAGAAAAGAAACTTTCCATGGATCAGAGAGGACTTTGCAGAACTTGTTGCAACCTAGGAAGCTACTGAGCTGTCTGAAACCAGAAGGAAACAAGAATCCAACTGCAATGGCACAGTGGCAGAAGGACATTTAATTATCAACTTTTATTGCATCTCTCTCTTTAATTTAAAACCTTATGGAGCTTTGAGTGTTCAATGTAAGAAAATGTTTTAACCAAATCCGCCTCAAAGTTCTGGACAACTGGCCAACTTCTCCAGTTACACCAGACATGGCCCTACCAAGAGGCTTGGAGAACCTGAGTTCCTTCGATAGCATTGCCTGTGGTGCTGCACAGTCACATGGGTGTTCAACCACACCTGCACAACCACACACCTGCTCCACCACCCATGTAGATCAGGGCAGAGCCTTGTTACACACCAGCCAGGAGCTATGGGTGGGAGGGCACAACCTACAGTAACTTTATACAATTTCTGTCAGGGGAAGATGTCATGGGCAAATATTCTTTCCTGTCATACCACTCCAAGAAAAAGAAACCACTATTTCTGACACTTTCACAGTCAGCAATGCTTTGAGTAGCTGTAGCAACATCTTCTGGAAAGAAGAAAATTAGATAAAAGGGAGCCAGTAAGAAAAAAGTTTAGAATCATACAGTGGCTAACTTGATTTAATCAAGTGCCTTACCAGGCTAAGAAAGAGATCTGGCATGTGGCCTGTGCTGCAGAGACTGCAGTGGCGTGCATCCAATTATATAAATCTGGCATCTAAGTTTTCCTCCTCTCTGCTCCTAATCCCGCAGCTAAATTTGTAATAGCAGATGATCCCTCTCCTTCTCATCTCATATACAAGCACAAGTGAGGGATGGGGTCTGCTGCACAGTTAAATGAGCTGGCACTGCTTTGAGAGTGCAGGAGGGCATGCCTTTTGAAAACATTTGGCTGTTAACCAAAGGTTAACATCTCTCTGCAGCTAATGTCATTACAAGCCAGTGGTATTTCAGAGAAGAAAACATAAATACCTCCAAATACTCTTCTAACAAGTAAATTGTGACTCTAGAGAAATAAAAATTAAAACAAAAAAAAACAAAAAAAAAAAAAAGAGGAAAAAAGAAAGAAGGAAAGGAAGAAAAAGATGGTGAAGAGGCTGGAAAGAAAACAGGTGTAACTGGTGTCAAACATGAAAATTAACTCCAGTGCCTATAAAATAGGTAGAAACCAAAAAACCCAAACACACTGATGGTCTCACATTACCCTCAGTTTTTCTCAACGCCTTTTTCTGTTGCTATTTTGGCAGCTTTTGATATGTACACATATTAACTGCTTAGCTAAAAGAAGGCGCAGACGGGCATTATTCTCCGACTGCTGACTCCTTTAGATGGCTGTGTCGTTTGCACTTCACACAAGGAACAGTTTGACAAAGCCCTGCATGCAGTCAAGTCCCACATACTTGTCTCTACTCCGTGCCACAAATGTGCAGGTCTCACTTCAGCACTGGCTGGCTTCTGGCAGTGCCTACGCAAAACAGCACATGAATGCTATTAAAAGACACATGTATTATTCAGTGGGACACTGCCCAAACTTCACCCACTGAACTGAGCAAAAGGAGGGCAGAAAATGCACGGGTCAGGCAAGAGCATTCTTAGCAGTAGTTATATGCAGAGAGAACCACGCAGTGCAGTTTAGGGTTCGAACAACCTTGTGCATAAAGTGAGAAAGAGACCCATGGAAGACACTTGTGCTACTTCTGTAGTTTGGTGACCCACTTAGAAAGGGTGCTATGAACCACCTAATCTTTCACTGTTACATTTTTCCTCACAGTTATTTTTTTTTACTTTCTTTGTATGAGCCTTAGATTCAGACACCGCTAAGAGAAACAGAAGAGGAAGTTCAAACAAACCAGCCAGCCAAGCTCGGATGGGAAGCTGGGGAGTCTGGATACTAAGTTTCAGCAACTGGCCCTGCAAATACCAGCTGGGGGCTTTCAGGGTCCTCCCCAGTACATAACTGTGCCAAGAGCAAGAAAATCACCTGAGCATGTTCTCAACATGCATTGTTGCTTGGCCCTGTGTGTTGAACAAGGAGAATATCTGTGTTTCAATGACACAGACCTGTGACACACTTAGAGGCACCTTTTTGAACATGCCGTAGATTCCTGCCCTGGTGTGGGAAAGATCAAAGCACAGTGGTAAATTAGACCTGTGGGAATTCAGAAGGGCAGGTTTGGTAACCCTCTAGCATGAACAGAGCTACAGTGCCTGTATCCCCACCTGTGTGCCTCTGACCAGGTGTTGCTTTGGGGATCCCCTGGTTGGAGAGGTAACAAAAATTTACTCTTTGCATTCCGTTCATGGTTCTGCATTTGTTCTTGTGCCCTGGCTGTGCCAGCTCACACGGTCTTTCAGTTTGCTCTGGGTTTGAGCCATTTCACAGGTTTTGAGTCTAACACATCCTTCACAAGTCAGACATTGGGGAGTGCTACTCTATAGGGCCCTGCTACTCTATAAGGAACTGGAAGGGGAAAAGACATAGAAATGAACCAGTCTTGTGTCTGACGTAGGAATCACAAACCTTATCCTCGCCTCACTCAAATAAAAATTAACCCATACTGTTTTCCAAGAAAATAAGTGTTTGTGCGTTATCGCTTCCAAAAAGTTCTTGCATACATAGCATTTATTTTTTAAACTGACAAAACATAGGCAAAGTGATTTGTTCCAACTTTTTACTGAAAGCCAGACTATTCCAAAATAATTTTTTTTAAAAGTGGTTTGCAAGATGATTTGCAAAGCATAGGTCTGTGCTGTTCTCCACAGTCCTTTGATCTACATCTTCTTCAGTCTCAATCTGTTTAATTCAGCATCAGCATTCATAAGCATTGTTCTCAATCTATTTATTTCCTTATCTGTTTGCTTTCTTTGACACTGCTGAGTGTTGGCTCTCAGCCATCTATTGTGATCTTCTGTGTTCAGAGCAAACCTGGTGAAAGAGTTTCATTATTGCATTCCCTGAAGCTGTTGCTTTTTCTTCTGGACTTCTACAAACTTGGTTATATTAACACTGTGTTATGAAAGACACCAGATGGACAGTACTGGAAAAACCACATCCTTGTTTTCAACAATACATGCCTTAAGTCATCACCTGTCTGCCTCCCTGCATCAGGAGACATTATTACATTTCTTAGAAAAAGTCTACAGGGTATAGCATGTGGATATTTCCCCCTATTTTATAAACAGCGAATTAAACCAAACCACATAATGATTTCCAAAATAAAGGTGTTTCATACTGCAAGTTAATACCAGTGGGATGAAGAAGTCTTCTGTATATATATATCAATATATATGTCAAAGCTCTAGGTTCCTTCAGACTTGTACTCAGCAGCTCTCATTCCACAACGGTGTAGACAGACATCTCTTGTGTTTATTATTTGACATAAGTTAAATGCTGTTGGTTTTTTCCATAGGAAAGACATAAGTTTCAAGATGTAACTGTGAAAACCTTTTCCTGATTTTCTCTGGATCTTGAAATGAAGGATAAAAAAAATGGGATTGAAGCAAGAGATTAGGAGCATTCAAGAATAAAATAAGAAAGCCAGCTTCATATTCATGGAGGAAATTCCTTTTGCCCAGTATTCTGTTCACCCTGTGCCTTTTTGGCATCACTGCCTTCTTTTTTCAGGATGACCTACTATATAGTTTAAACTCATGAAACAGTGAAATAAATGGTGAAATAGATCTGATATCTGGCTGACATGATTCCAGTGGGGTTTCCCCATGGAGAAGAGTAAGAGTAGAAAAGTGACAGTACAGGTGGGGGGAAAAAATAAAATAAACAAAAAAGGAAGAAGTCGAGTTCTATGATTCTATGAGTTAAAATCAGTTGCTGAAAGCTGAACTTGTCTCCAGATTTCTGGCGTCTGGGAACAAGGGATCTCTCTGCTTAATTGCCAACTACAGTGTTGCATTTTCTGTTTAATAGTGTCCTCTAGCGACGGAGAAAGACTTTTCAATCAGGAGGTGAACGTTTTGTAAAAATAAGGTGGAAAGAACATCTTGAAATTACACGAGTCAATTTGTTAATGATCTTATTGCCACGAAAGGACTTCAGCGTTAATATTTACCTCTGCTATGGTCAATACTGTCACTTACAGTATTGTAAACACTGTCAGCTGAGAAGTCTAAACTAGCCTTATAAAATTTATTTTTAAGCAACAATATTATTACTTTTATAATGTAACCATAAGAGGTAGCTTTTTTTTTTTTAACTATTGTTT
>VXBX01007239.1:243688-333579 GCA_013400415.1 Scytalopus superciliaris
TTTTTTTTTTTAACTGTAGTGAGAGGAATAAGCTAAAACACCAAAAAGTAATGCAGATTGTCATGTGGAGTTTTTCTATAAAGCCAAAAACATAAATCATTCATTTGGCTTTGCTGAGGTCTGTATTGGTAAGTCTGGCCATCATTTTTTGTCTCATTGTTGTATCTTTTTACACATGTTATTCAAGCACATGGAATACTGCATACAGATGAAACACAAGACTCATTTCAATGCAGCTACTTTCTAGCCAGTTTTATACAAAACACATGAAACTGTGGAAACTAGAACTAGTTAAACTGTAACCCTTATTTAAATTCCCTCGCTCCTGATGCTTTGAGTTGCTCTGAAAGACTCATTTCTTACTGTTAATTCCCATTCAACTGTGTCATATTCTGAAGTTTATTTCTGAAAGTGTAAAGCCTCATCCTCTTTACCAAGATGACTGACATTTTAAAGACTTTAATACCAAACCAGGAGGAGATAATTCCCATTTTTGCCTCTTTTTAACTAACTCGGTTACCCAGATTCAGGTCTGCTGAAAAACTGTGGAAAACCAGTAGAAATGTCACTAACACTATTGTAAAAACACTGTGTTCTTTGACAAGGACAACCTGGCCACACTCCACCACGGAGAAGACAGACAGACAGACAAACAGGCAGACAGACATAGGCATTGACATAGACAGCCTCACGGTGGTAATGTTGCCATAAATAGGCAATAAGACATCCCTAAACTCAATTTATGAGCATTCTTTTATTATCAGCACTGGACATGCACGAGGACAGCTCCTCTAATCATGCTTGAGTCCCGTTCTTGGCTCAGCATAGCTAATATTTACTTACAGTTTTGCATATTCAACAAATGTCTTACATATTCACTACATCCTTATACAGTTCATACATATGTTAATTGGTTTTAGGAAGTTCTTCAGAAGTCCTTCTTTGGCCACCAGGGGTCTTCTGGTGGTCTCTTGGTGGTCTCTGGTGGTCCCTTGGAGCTTGAACTTTACTTGAACTTCTCTGTTGAGTGTGCATATTTACAGCTGGGTACAAAGTACCTTTGTTCAGCATCTCTTATCCAAAAATGGAATACTTATGTTACTACTACTTTAACTAAAGCATTCAAAAACTTGCTTTTTCTGCAACTACCTTAACAGAACTTACATTGTAAAGGTCAGTGGAAAATTACTGAACAGTGGAGAATTATCGCTTTCAGTGATATGAACTCCTAGCTTGTTTTTCCAGTCAGGGACAGTGGCATTCTAACTGCAGAACCATCAGTGGCAGAACTCACCTCCCCTGGACCAGCTTCCACCCCAGGTCTCAAAGTGGCAGTGTAAATACACACCAAGTCCCATTTGGCACACAGCTGGTGCCAGATGGAAAACCCCACACCATGCACTTGCAAGCCCAGTCTCAAAGCACACATTAAAGCATCTCCAGATGAATCAAAGCGCTGTGGAGGTGGGCAGCTCTGCCAGGGATCCTTCCACAAGCTCAGCCTCATCCTGAATCCACTGCAGTTTCATGTGAGCACCCAGGCCAATGTGCACAAACTGGTTTCCACTTCCTTGGCACTGTCAATGCATGTCCCCAACTGAAGCCAGTCCTGACACACAGAAACACCCAAAGACAACACAAAGTTCTTGCCAGGAACTGTAGTGACAGGACAAGTAACAAACTGAAAGAGGGGAAACTTTGGTTTGATGTTAGGAATAAATTCTTTACTGTGAGGGTGGTGAGCTTCTGGGACAGGCTGCCCATGTAGGCTGTGGATGCCTCAACCCTGGCAGTGCTCAAGGACAGGTCTAGTCAGAGGTGTCCCTGCACATGGCAGGGGGTGTTGGGACTAGATGGCCTTTAAGGTCCCTTCCAACCCTTAAAGTTCTATGATTCTATGAAAGCAGTGGGCAGGGGTGGTAGTTTCCTGGTGCTGTCCTCATATCCCCACCACACACTTTGAGCTTTGGCTTTCTCAAACCTTCTCAGAGGCTTCTTGTTTCCCTCAGCCCAGGATGACTGGGGAGAGCCCTCATCAACCTGAAACTCTTCTAAACCACCACAGTTCTTCTCTACCATCCTAACCCCCAAATCTCATTTTAGGGAGAACCTCCTCCTCCTAGAGAATGTTCTAACTCCACCTCAACACTGAACTGAATTTACAGGTCCTCTTTTCACTTGCATATAGTTCCATTATGTATTTTCCATCAGAGAGCAGTCTGGTGTGCATTCATTCTGGTGTGGACTCACAGTTCTGAGGTGGGAGCACGTGCAGCTTTTGCCTGACCTTACTGTTTCTGCAGGTCAAAGTTATGGTGTTTTCTGTGCCTCTTATTTTATTTTTATCATCTTACCCATGTCTATGGATAGTTTCCCTTGCTCAAAGTAGTCCATTCATAAAAGTCAGCCTTTGATCTTGTTTTCATCCTGTGCTTTTCATACCTAAGAGGGACTGATCCTGTGGGGTGATTCTAAGCCTCTTGATTGTCTGTCCCTTTGTGACTTCAACATTGTTCCAAAGTAATACAGGGTCTAGCATTGAACTGGCCCTGTCCAGGTTATGCTGAGTTGTTGGGGTTTGTTTTTTTCAACAGTCCTATTTGCAACAACAGAGACGAGACAATGGAAGAACAGCTAAAAGAGAAGTGAAACTAAAGTTATAAAAGAAAATTAAAAGTTCACCACTTGGAAGAGATATACCATGTTTTGTAACCTGTGGATATACTAAACTCCCAAACAACCTGTTGCTGTTATGTGCATCACAATACCTGTTCTTCCCACATTCCTCCTTGACATTTCATACAGCCAGCCTGAATTTTACCATAACTCATCCAACTTCTTCTATTTATGCACTAACCACAGACTCCGATGCAAATGAGATTCATTTGAACAACAGTCAGGTAAAGACTGACAAAGTCAGAGGATCTGGAAGAAGCCATATAGGAGTCCCCTTGAACTCCAAGAGGAAATCTACCACGCACAGCAGATTGTTAACAGTGTGTCTCACTGCTCTGCTAGGTAGACAAGTGCTCAGCAGCATGTACAGAGGAGATGCTTTTCCGTCTGCATCCACTCAGTGCAAGTGAGCACGAAACACTCATTCTTTCTTGGTTTTTACTTTACATTAATAACACTGGCTACAGATGATGCAAAGATGAGATTCAGAGTGTCTGAGATTTGCTGCTATTTCCATTTGAAATGTGGTTACACAATAAAGGATTCAAGATTAATCTGCTTGAAATGCTAGAGATGTTAAGTGACAAGAAGCAGGGAACAATGATGTAGAAATGGCAGCTCAATTATGCAGCTTGGAGAAAAACAAGTAGAGACTGAAATTGAAACTGAAATGCCTTTAATTCATCCTATTTTGAACCAAAATTTGGGTAACATTCACTTACTGGTGAACAGCCAGGCTCAGCTGCAAATAGTGCTGTCTAAAGAGCGATCTGAAAGCATTTAACAAAGGAAATGAAGCACTCCCTGTGCTTCAGAGACTTTAGACTGCTGAAGAAGGGAGACAGCAAAAGAAGAACACTCTCCTTGAGAGATTGTCCACATAGCTCTGGCCAAATGAGCAAGTCCAAAGGTTCCCATGAAGCAGGGGTTAACTGAGAATTTCTTTCTCTCTGTTTGTACAGGAAAGAAGCTGTATCATAGCCACAGACCATGAATAGTCATGATGAATGACCATGTCAGATTAGTTCCCTGTACACACTTGAGAGGACTGGGCTGAGTTAATAGGGTGTTTTCTGAGTTTGTTTGCTCAGTCTTCAACACTAAGAGTGAACAGTATTGACTTTATGAGCTTTGCCCAGGCTGCCCTCAAAACCAGACTCATATTCCAGACAAGGAGCAAGCATCCATGTGCAGGCCACCTATGTAACCTGCTCATACTTTGATAGGGTGATGTGGTACACTTACCTGTAAGGAGCAAGGTACCCATGTACCAATGACATTATGCCACCTTCCACTGCATATCTTACCCCTACCACCTAAGCTGGAAGTGGAGGCTGCCCTAAGCTACTAAACATGGTCTAAAATGTTCTTTGTAAACAAGGAAAGCAACTTTTTTCTTTGTAGTTATAATAATTGACATCAGCTATTAAAAAAAAACTTGAGGGCAGTTGAGATTTTTTTTCTGTCTCAGTTTAACCATATGTCTGTATGTTTGGCTGGAGGGGGAGGGTTGCTCACTGAGAAAAAGGAGGCTGAGGTTTTTAAATCCACACCAGAGTTCACTTATTCTTATTAGGTGCTACAACATTTTTTTAAATTTTCATTGTTTCCACTCAACTCAGCACTGGTGAGGCCACATCTGAAGTGTTGTGTCCAGCGTTGGACTCCCCAGTACAGAAGAATCATGCATATACTGGAAAGACTTCAGCAAAGCATCACTGAGATGATTAACAGACTGGAAAATCCTTTCCTGTGAGGACAGTCTGAGGGAGCTGGGACTATTCATCCTGGAGAAGACTTGTCAGAGATCTCATTAATGCATACAAATACCTGGAGGGAGGGTGCAACAAGGACACATCCAGGTTCTTTTTAGTGGTGGCTGGTGAGAGGACCAGAGGCAACAGGCACACACTGAAACACAGAAGATTCCATCTGAACATGAGGAAACATTTTTTCACTGTGACCGATCTCTGGCACAGTCTGTCCAGAGAGATTGTGAAGTCTCCATCCTTGGCAATATTCAGAAGCTCTCTGGACATGGATTTGAGCAACCAGAATTAGGTGACTCTATTTGAACAGGAGACATTGGACTAGGTGACTTCCAGTGGTGCCTTCCAATCTCAACCAGTCTGTGATTCTGTGAAGGACTGTCTTAACTTGTACCTCATGCCCAAATTACAGAATCACAGCATCACAGACTGGTTCAGGTTGGAAGGGACCACAGTGGGTCATCTGATCCAGTCTCCCTGCTCAAGCAGAGTCATCCTAGAGCACAGGGCAGAGGATTGTGTCCAGAGGGTTCAGTGAGGGAGATTCCACAATCTCTCTGGGCAATCTGTTCCAGTGTGTGGTTACCCACTTAGTGAAGTTCTTCCCAATATTCAAGTGGAACTTCCTGTGCTTCAGTTTCTTCCCATTACCTCTTGTCGTGTTGCTCAGCAGCACTGAGAAGAGCTCAGCTCCATTCTCTTGCCACCCTCCTTTCAGACACTTATAGGCATTGATGAGATGCCCTCTCAGCTGTCTCTTCTTGAGGCTGAACAGGCCCAGCTGCCTCAGCCTTTCCTAAGAGAGACACTGCATTCCCTTAGTCATCTTCGTTACCCTCCACTGGACCCCATCCAGGAGCCCCACGTCTCTCTTGTACTGAAGAGCCCAGAACTGGACACAGCACTCCAGATGAGGCCTCACCAGGGCTGGACAGAGGGGCAGGATCACCTCCCTCAACCTGCTGTTAATGCTCTTCCTTATGCACCCAAATCCAGTAGTCTATTTCTTCTATAATTCTCCTGAGTTACTGAAAGCAGTATTCAGAGCAGGCATACACACACACACACAAAGAAAAACCACAACCACCAAATTCTGATAGTGTAACGTTTTACTTTGGGATGGAAATCACTAGCCCCAGATATTCTAAAATTTGCATAACCCATTTGCAAAGAAGCGAGCCACCTTCTCGCCAGGAACAGTTTACTTCTCCAAATGTAAGACAGGAAGGTATTTCCCCTTTCTTTCAGGGTAGCCTAGAATAGCAGCAGTACTTGAACACATCGAATCACAGTGTCTCAGAGCATGGAGAAGTGGTACCTCAGTGGTTTGATTTAAGGAGCTGCCTGCAAATGGGAACATAACAATGACTAGCTGAGGTACTTCTAATACATCTATTACCTTGACACAACAACAAATATAGATGTTCTTCATTTCACAAATGGAGGAACTGAAGCACAGAAAAACCCATTAGAGATGTGTAATCAATGAGTCAGAGTAAAGTAGAGGAGAGGAAGGATATCAGGAAAATCTATATGGATGAAAAGAGTGAGAGAACAAAGAGCCGTGAAAACTTTGGCTGAAAGGCTTATAGTGATCTTAATGTGTACTCACCCATTTAAATGCGCGGAAATGGCACACTTAGAGCTGAAAAGTTTGGTACCTGCATTTTTAACTGACTGGAAAGAAGTGATTCTGCTTTCTTTGAGCCACTCCTAAATTAGTTTGTTTCGATATAGGGGGAAAACAAACAAACAGATAATAGCTCCAAAACACACGTAAGCTCCTTGATATAGTATAGCATCTACAAAAAGAGCTCTGCGTTGTTCTCAGATAAATTCACTGAGAATGGGCCTGATTTTTTGTTCCAGTTTTTTCTTTTCTCTCCTACATAACTGAAGTCAGATTTTTAACCCTTGGAGTTCTACGTGTGTTCCAGCAGTAACACACAGCTAGGATTTCTCTTTATACCATTCTTGTGCATTTCAGATAAAGTGTGCAAAATCAGAAACCAACCAGAATTCCCTGTTTGCAGGTACCAGAAGTAATGTCTAGCCATTGTTTTACACAGAATGAAATGGGTCACAGAAAGCCATAAAGACACATACCTATTCAACAAGGAACAATTTGAAAGCACCAAGAAGAAGGCCAGAAGAAAGGAGGAAACCAAACTGATACCTCTTGAAGTCTTTTTTTAAAATCTGAAAGATACAGGACTTATGACACAGGAGCACAGGAGTATAATGGAAATAATTTTGCACACACGTGGAGCTAAAAAAAGAAAATTATCAGTGACACAATCTGTAAAGGTGCATGAAAAACAAGGTTTCCCCCCTGTAAAAATCCCTAAGATTTTGCAATTTCCCTTGCTAAATAACTCAAAATCTGAAAAGTATTCAAAAATTAAGCAAATTCAAAAAAAAAATCTAGACAAAGAGATTCTATTTTGATGATTTTGAAGGTCATATTTTCAGAAGTGGCTTAATTTTACAAAGGAAAAATTAGTTGTCAAAAAGAAATTAGATTTGCTTATTTTTTCAGTAGATTAAAGCATGTTGTCGAAGTTCACATAAAAAAAGAGACTAAACCTTCCTCACAAACAGGCTTTTTCTGGGGAAAAAAAACCAAAACAAAACAAAAAAACCACATATTTTTGAATGAGAAAAACAGTCACTGAAAATTCTGAAGCAGCCATAATAATCTAATAATCTCTTCTACACCTCAGACTCTATAGTAAGGAACTGTTTTGAAACAGTAGACAGACATATTTTCTATTAATGTTCTCTTTTTTCCTTTTGAACCACAACATATTTCTTGTATAATAGGTGTATAAAGGCATTCCTGGACATTCATATGTGAAAGGGAGGAGAGAAGAGGCGGAATTTACTTTTTTTTCCCTTCCAAATCTGGCATCAGTGAAACGATGCCCAATAAAAAGCTATTGCAACTCTGGTAACAACCACAACTCAGATTGCTCTAGACTAATGATTATGGTGACATAAAAAACCCTGCAATCAAAGTGAAAAATCAACTGGCACCATCTAGTGCTTGAGAGACACGGACCCTTTAACTGCTAGTTGTCTCTGTTCTTGTTAGTTTCAAGGTGAACAATGAATGTATTACCATACAGCTTGAATATATTCCATGTGTGGATAATGGTCTTGTAAAACAGTACCATCAGCACCATGATGTCTTTGTTCTGATGTATCCAGAATAAAAAGTATTCAGAAGAAAACATCGGACTGCTCATTAAACTATTGTCAGTCTATTTCATGTTGTAATAATGCTATTCCTACAAGAAAAACACGTTCGTCTTCATTGGAAATGTTCATCGGTGAGGAACAGAAAGTGTCTGAAATGCAATTCACAATAAAAGAATCACAGTAGTTAATTAGGGTATGCATCAACCCTTTAGTGGATGTAATAAAAAAACATATAGAGCAAACTAATAAAAATTCCTAGGTTGATGCATATAACTCTTTGTTAAATTTTAAAGCTATATATGATTGGGGAAACTGGCTGCTTATAGTTGCATAGATGTTCTTTCACTGGATAAAAACTGGCTGGATGGCTGGGCTCAGAGAGTGATGAGGAATGGGAATGGAACTAAATCCAGCTGCTGGCCAGTCATGAGTGGTGTTCCCCACGGCTCAGTATCGGGGCCAGTCCTGTTTAACATCTTTATTGATGATCTTGATGAGGCATCAGGTGCGCTCTCAGTCAGTCTGCAGATAACCCCAAGATAGTTGGGAATGTTGAGCTTCAAGAAGATAGGAAGACTCTCAAGAAGAATCTGAACAGCAATCAGTGGGCAGAGGCCAATTGTGTGAGGTGCAATGAGGCCAAGTGCTGGGTCCTGCACTTGGAATCACAACAATCCCAGACAGCACTACAGGCTGGTGGAAGAGTGGCTGGAAAGCTGCCCAGTGGAAAAGGATGTTGGTTGACAGGAGCTGAACATGAGCCAGTGTGTGCTCAGGTGGCCAAGAAGGCCAATGACATCATGGCCTGTATCAGCAATAGTGGGGCCAACAGGACCAGGGCAGTGATTATTCCCCAGTGCTCAGCACTGGTGAGGCCACACCTTGAATCTTGTATGCAGTTTTGAGCCCCTCACTATAATAAAGACATTGAGATGCTGAAACGTGTCCAAGGGCCATGAAGCTGGGAAAAAGTCTACAGCACAAGGCTTATGAGAAATAGCTGAGGGAGGTGGGGTTGTCTGACTCGGAGAAAAGGAGGTGGAGGCAGGGATGGTGGTGGCATGGGCTGGAGCAAGGGGAGAGGAATACTACCTGAAAGGAGGTTGCAGCAAGGTGGGGGTTGGTCTCTTCTCCCAAGTAACAAGTGATAGGACAAAAGGAAATGGCCTCAAATTGCACAAGGAGAGGTTTATATTAGATATTAGGAAAAATTTCTTCACTAAAAGAGTTGTCAAGCATTGGAACAGGCTGCCCAGGGAAGTGTTTAAGTCACCATCCCTGGAGGTATTTTAAAAGATGTGTAGATGTGGCACTTAGGGACATGGCTTTCTAGTGGTCTTGGCTTGGGTTAATGGTTGCACTCAATGATTTTGAGGTTCTTTTTCAACCTAAATGATTTTATATTTCTATGTTCTATATTTTGCTTACTTATGGCTAAATCTAAAGCTACACCAGTGATTCCTTTAACTTGTAACTTCCTCAGCATTTCAGCCTCAAGCATTTAGGGACAAGGACTAATAAAATATTTTGCTATAGGGTCATGTAACAAAAAGTAACACTATTTAGTTGTTTTAATCCAGAGCCATTTTGTTGTAGTGCGTGATGTAACAAGCATTTACCAAAGACAGCTACCAGACCTACCTGTTCTGCACAGCATGACACAAGCTGAAGGTAGGTGGTAGCAGAAGATCAAAAGTCACCTGCAACATGTCACAAGAAGAAAATGATTAAATTCCCAAGTTGCCTTAGGATGTGGGTGACACACTTCAGTTACCCAGGAAAACACAAACCATATTCGACAATCCCTGACCTTCTGACCTGAGAAAAACTTCCTCCTGCCTTCAGATCTAGTGATTAATTTAATCCCATAAATGCAGTACGTCAACTAGACACTTCCCAACATCCTGCCTCACAACCACATCAGAAAGCTGAGTTACATTTCCAGGGAAAGCGAGGGGAACCGCCTCCATGCCCTGTCGGCTGTGCCCTGACACACCAGATCGCTGCGGTGCAAATGGAATGCAAACAAACAGCAATGCCACGTCCTTCCAGAGCATCTGAAAAATGTGCTTCACCTGCTGCCTTAATAATTACATTAACCTTTCTTGCAGCTACCTCATACTGGTGACTCAGTGCTATTTTATACTCAGGCAAAACCTTCAGGTGTCTTTTTGCCACCTCTTACAATTATGGTCTAAAGTTTACCGCAGAATTTTCCATTTGAAGTCCCTAAGAGCATGTCTCTGAACATTGCCCGCTCCCATTTCTATCCCTCTTCATCACATTATGTTATCTCTGTTCTTATTATTCCGGGGGAAAAGGGCATCTCATCTGTTTGTTTCTCACTACTGATGGAGCCATGCTTTGGCTGTAAGAGCAATCGGCTTTAGTCTCTTTGGCATTCACAAGTACAGACCTGTCCCTTACCACAGGGATGTTAATGGATATTGCACCCCCTACCATTTTCACTCCCTCAAACCAGTAACTCCCTGCACACAATAAACAGTAGTAAGTGGAGAGAAACCACAGAAAAGTGAAAAGAAATGAGAAACAAGATGTTTATAGTAGCAGTGGGATTAGGGGTTTTTTCCTTGAAATTATTGCTTTGTGTCTATTCCTCATTAAGTTTCCCAAAGCTAAAAAAGCAGCACATCTTATCCGTTCGTGGAGAGATTAACATCAGAGAAAATGTAGTAATTCTCTTTTCACAGCATGGTGCATTGCCATCTTGTGGCTGATTTACCTATACAGTGCTGAAAATGTGAATCAAAGAAGTGAGCTTTTCTTTTTGCAATCTTAAGTAAGCATAACCATTTAAGAAATGTAAGGGAGGTTGATCACAAGTGGATGAAGTTTCAGATAAACTGAGAAAAAACTCAGATAAATTTAGTACAGTTCCATCAAACTATTTCTCCTCTGTGTGTGCCCTCTGTTTTTCTGAACTGTAACCTGCATATGAATCTTCTCATTGATGTCTTTTCCTTTTTTTGTGTTATGCATAATGAAATGCAGTTCAGTGACATTTTTACTTTTTAATGTATTTTGTATATGATTCTGAAAATAAAAATTCTGCTAATCAGAATCTATGAAATTATTGAAGTAAACTGAGCAGGAACTTTGATGTGATGAATGCAGAAAATAACTAGCTAAGAAAGCACCAAGAAAATGCGAAGATAAAAGCTATATATGGCAACAGAAGCATCTTAGTCACCTGTTTATAATCCTGCCCAACAGAATGATTTTTTCCTTAGGTGTGTTTCCAGAGTACATACACACGACAAACATCTGCACAGAAAATTAAATACAGTAAAGGGAAGGGATCTCTACTCAATAATATATGTGAGTCCAAGACATGTCTTCCTGAACAGGAGCAGACTTGGGCTGGCACTTTAATTCTTTCCTGGATTAATGCCCATAAGGAGATCTGTGTTGATTATGAAACTGTTCTGCTTTGGTGACAGTGAGAAGAATAAATCACAAAGTGACTCTTAGTGATTTCATCATTCCTTTGATCTCATTCTCTTTCATAAAGATAGAAATGAGATATGATAAAATCAAGAGAAAACCAGCACAGATAAATGTAAAAAAAAAAGATAATCGCTCTCACTTGCCACCTAACAATCTCCCCTTAGAAAATCTGTAGTTTG
Organism: Scytalopus superciliaris; assembly: GCA_013400415.1. Classification (NCBI taxonomy): domain Eukaryota; kingdom Metazoa; phylum Chordata; class Aves; order Passeriformes; family Rhinocryptidae; genus Scytalopus; species Scytalopus superciliaris. The sequence goes on from VXBX01007239.1 coordinate 254,982, forward strand.
AAGCCTTTCACATTCATTCTTATGTTGCCTGGATTTGAGTGTTCAATATTTAATAAACCAGTCTGAAGAAAGTGACAGCCCCACTGGACCTGCTGCTTCCTAAGGTGGCTGAAGCAACTTCCCTGCCAGACAGCTGTGTACAATTGCATATCTCCAGTGTTTGTATGGAGATCTCTGAAAATAAAAATTTCAAACTCACCAAGAAACATGCCACAAATCCAACCACCCAACTTGGCAGCTTTCCCTTTCCTGTGGTCTATTCCACAGTTGTGGACAACTGTGTTAACCCTTCCCTAGCAGAAACAAAAAGGACCAATGTTCACAGGCTTCCACATGGGGAAGATAAACAAACCCCACCCTGGCATCAATTACTGCTCCCCACCGATAGCTGGTGATACCAGTGTGGACTTCCTAGAGCAGCAGTTTGGCAACTGCAGCACACAAAGCTCACACTAAGCAAAGAATCTTCCAGAAAAACACTGCCAATCTTCACGGGAAGCAGAGATGAATCACTTCCTTTTTATAGCCCTCTGTGCCCCTTTTTGCTTTTATGGGAGTTTGGAGCAGAGAAACAATCGTAATATTCATTTGCTGGGAAGTAGAGAAAAAACATGGAGCAGATTTCCAGCTATAGTTTCTCATTCAACTGTGTCATTTATAACAGTTTAAACAATTCCAGGCCTCCTTCCTCACACCCTCCTCTCCATCTTTGTGGTGCAAATGCAAGTGCCTCGAACTCTAACAGACAATTGTTCTGTCTGAAAAATAACCTGGCAAAATGAATTTGGCTGTTTGCAGTACCAGGTCCCTGATGTAATTTCACTGCCCGTTTATATGGGCAATAGAAGAGAGAGAAGAGGTAATGCTGCAGCATTCAGCCATGGGAAAAGTCAGTGGGTAGCAGACAGAACCTGTTTTCTTTCGTGCAGAGTACCTGAAATGTACATCAAAATTCAGCCATAGAGTCCTTCTCCCATTTTCGGAAAGCATTAAACTTTCAGAAAGCTGTCTATAGGAGAGCTCGGGCCAATTAGGACTGTGTTTGTACTGCAATTTGGGCAATACAGAGATAGATAGAAAATATCTATACACAAACAGGAATTTCAGAAGTGCCTTGGCACTTGTCTCTAATGGATTTGAACATCTGTTTTGAAGTGTAACTCTACTTGTGTAACAATTCCCAGGGTATTAACTCTATTGCTTGAACAGAGAAAATCCAAGTCTTTCTGTTCTAAAAACACAAGTCCCACAGGACTGTCAGTTTTCCCTAGATAAGCAATTAATTCAGCAGGTAGCAGCAGCAGACACCAATGTGCCCACACAGTGGGTTGTGTTATACTTAACCAACCTCTAAATTTCACTTTCAGCACTTTAGATGACGAGAAGGGGAGGTGAAGCAGTTTGCTGGACTGAATTAACTACCCTGTGTTCCAAGTGGCCTTGTGATTGCTGGTGTCAATAAAACATGCAGCAGAAGGTGGCCTTGAATTCCTAACTTTACTTACTTTTCTACAGTCTGCAAATAGAGAGGTCCTGGTCTAGGCATGAAGAAGACACAGCAGCCTCAAAAATGAGGAGTTGAACTAAGTTTCTTTCTTTTTTTTTCGACTATGCTGTGAAATCCAAACCAATTGGCAAGTTGGATCAGCCACTAGGGTTGAACAGGGGACCCTGCAGTTATGTTCAGTTTAGCTGGGACTTGTGCTGGGAGGCATTATGTGTTTAAGGTCCAAGTACAAGATGATGACACGGCATTTCCTAGAAGCTGATAGCTGCAGGTAGTGGCAGACTTACTGGCTATGATGCAGCAGTAATGTCAGTGCTGTCATCCTTAATACAGGGTGACTGCAAGTGCCCAGGGGTTGGTTCTTGTAGTTTCTGCATTTTAGGTCTGTATTTAGAGCAAACACTCTTTCCTAGACAACTGCAGGTGGGATGTCCTCTGGATTTCTCCAGGAGCTACAGGAAGCCCTAGCCAAAGTGTCTTAGGACCTGTAGGAATTCTCATCAATTAGAGAAGGTAGCATTCAAAGGAAAATGTGAATTTGAAGTACCTTTCCTTTAAAGATGTCTCACTGGATAAAATGTGTCTTCATCTGGAGTTACTGATTTGTGTCTGGAAAGTCAAACATTACATACTATGTCTGGATAGTATCAATGCATTTTTTGATAAATTAAACCCTTGACCATTGTTTTTGTGGGTGGTAGCTTTTTTATTTTAAACCATATAAAGAGAAAACAAGGTATTGATTTAATCTGGCAGGTGGGAAAACAATTTATCCAGGCTGCAATCTCTTCAAGTCCAGCCAGTTTCATCTTTCCTATTTTAAAAGCATTAACCATTTTCTCCGTGCCTGGCAGTCAGGGAAGAGACAACCATGGCATGCAGTGAAATTACTTCTTGGGAGACAAGTGGAAGGAGACAAGGGTTGTAGTAATGACTTTAAAGTTGTTACCAAGCCATCTCTGATACATATATGAAGATAAACACCCTGGCAAATGCTGTACATATCCCCTATAGAAGACAGTGCTGAAGCTGTCTCTAGAAAATTGTCTACACTGAAAGCACACCAGAACAACATCCAAATCACATCAACTGGAAAAGGAAATGTGTAAGGAAAAGAGCAGGAAAATCCCCTAAATAGCAGGCTTAGTTCAAAATCAGTCTTGGAAAGTAAAGTGACTGGAAAACAAGGAAGGGGATCATATATTGCAATCCCTGGTTTTTCATTAAAGCAAACTAGAGATCGTGAAAACATATTTTAGAAATCAGACATATCTGTGTTAGGAGTACTGTTAAAACCTTTAAAGTGAAAATAATCTACAATTATGAACATTTATAATGCTGTACTTACGTGTAACACTTTGTAGAAACACAGAAACTGATTTTAGGTGCATTAACATGAGCATCTGAAATATCCGTGCAATACCTCCTGAATTCAGTGGGGGATTTCTGAGCTTCCTCAAATGTTAGTCCAGCCATGACAAGAAAATCCTAAAAAAGCACAGTATTTTATATATAAAGGTTGTTGAATCCTGAAGAGCAGAAGACAGACATCAAAGTGTGTAGGGGTTTGCTCTGGAGTTTTGGGTTTAAGTTAGAACATAGATGAGACAACAGAAATTTACTTTCTCAAGATCAAATCTGGCAAGGCAACTGTAAAACTCTCTGTTGCTTCTAAAAAAGTTCACTGATATCCCCAAGGAAAAGTTCTTATTTTCTCAACATTTTCTTGATGTATACTGTGTGCTAAGGCTATGCTGATAAAATGGTTGCATAACAGATGCAGATTTGCTTATGGTACACTGGAAGGCAAGAAGTGACAACATGCTAATCCCCACAAAGATTTTGCACTCAAATGATGTGTGTCACTTACATTCACTTTATATTCCATATTCTTCATCCCACCAGTCCTGCCTAGATGATGGATTGGGCTCAACCCCTGCTCCAGTGATGTGTGTGATGGCTCTAGCTACAGTGTGCAAGTAAGACTCCATAAACACTTGTCACTTTTCTTAGGCTAGGGTTGCAAAATAAAAGGTGTAACCTTACCACAAGACAAAGCTACCAAGTTACATGGCCTTGAGCAGATCTCTATTATAGTCTACCAAAATCAAAACTGTGAAATAAAAGGGTAACTTTAAATTATTTGTCTACTTCTTGAAATGACACTTACTGCTGCTGGAATTCCATGTTTATCACATCCCACAGACTGCCAAGCCAAATCTGCCCTACTTTGGAAGAAATTATAAATTCAAATTGGTTTATGGCAGTCCTGAAAACTTCACCAGGAATCTAAAAGTCCATGTGGCTGGCAGCATGATCAGGAAGAGAGGTTTTGAAAGGTTTGGAATAGGAATTGAGAGAACAAGGCTGTAGGTACTACCTAATGCAGAAAGGGCATCCATCTTTCCTCTGCAGAATGTTAATGGAGGGAGGGAAGCATGGGCAGGACAGCAAGCTGTTGTGGAAGGATGGTAGTCACAGGAGACTGCAGATGGGATTCTGAACAGATAAATGGGTTTTGTTTAAGTATCAGGATGAATTTTTCTCTCTTTTTTTTTTTCATCTTACTGTTCAACACAGAATGACCTTTTGGGTCCAATCCCAAAGCCTACTGAAGTCTGCCATCAATTCAAACTGACTATGACACTTTTTAAATTACTTCATTCCCTTCAGAATAATGCAGCCAGTAAGAACACTTTTTGACACCTTGGTAAAGTCATGACTCTCACCAGTCACACTCGAATGCAGCGGCTTGAAACCGTATGTCCGTTTCGTTTTAGCAAAACAAATTGATTTCCTCAATGCAGTAAGAAGAGGTTAAGACTTAGTTCCAGCTCTGCATATTAATACCAGGCAAAGTGTCTGTGTAGACAAAAAAATGTAAGCAAAAGAAGAACTGACATTTTCTTAATCACATCATTAAGCTGTCCTAATTATATCATTGCAATGTAAACAACATTTATGCAATAAGCGACTCAGGACACAGTCAGATCTGATGCCTTTCCACTGTCTACACCCATAATTAAAGGGAAAACTTACAATTATGACCTAACTCCCCTAAGGTCTCATAGATCCACAGCCCAGTTATCCTAGTAAAAGCCTGCATTTCAGTTCTCAGATTTCTAGAGTTTCTTACTTATTTTTTAACAGACTACACCGCTAAGAGAGGAATAAGTCTGGGTCTGCTGTGTTTACTTCAGCCTTTAAATGTTCAGGGCTATACATAGTGACTGTGGGAGGGGAGAGAGAGGAAAGTCCATCCTGCACTTCTTGGGAAATAATCTTCTGGCTGCCTTGCAGTACACTGCCAGCAGTCTGTGTTGGTCAGAGCTCTTTGTGCCAAAAGTGCAGCCCATTTCAAGAAAGCCCAGTGTTTTTGATATGATATTTGGGAATTTTTACTGGACCACGGTGTTTAATACCCAAAACTTGATCATTTTTATTTGATTTAATATCTATTTTCTAATCCTTTTGGCCTTGTCTTGCAAGGAGTGCTATGATTTAATTTTGAATGTTGTAAAAATGCTTCCCTTTGTGTTTTTGTTAAACTCACTGCTGATAATTTCATTGTACGTCGCCTCAACCTCAAGGACAAAAAATTGCATGTAATAATTCTCAATTCACCTTCTCTAAACCATTTACAGTTCTATAGGCTTTTATCATATTACCTTCTCACTCATCTCTTTTTCAGACTGGAGAGATGCAGTTTGTCTTTGCTGTTGTGTACCTTTGATCACTTTGCAGCCCTTCTCTGTCTCATCTCTAACTTTCTCCTACCTGCCTTGAGGCTACTGGGAAGAACTGCCCACTCCTTCAAGCTGTGGGTGCACTATGAATTGATGCAGTGGCATTAGGATATTGCCTGGGTTTACTCCTCAATAACTCCTAATGGTTCATCTATTCTTTTGACCTCCCCTCAGCACCTACCTGATGTTTCCAGAAATCTATCCACAGCCACTCCAAAATGTATTTCCTGGATAGTAATAGCTGATTTAGAGCCTGTTAATATGTATGAATAGTTTGAATTATTTTTATTCCATTTCCATTACTTTGCACTTATGAGCATTAATTTGCATTTGTCAATTTATTATCCAGTTATACAGTATTATGGGACTCTACAGCTCTTTGAAGTCAGTTGTAGATTAGACTATTCTGAATCTGTTATCAGATGCAATCATCTCAATGCAGTATTTATCCCCTTTCCCAGCTCTTTCCAGCTTCATATATTCCATTCTCTGTACCTCACATATACTTTTCTAGAACATGGCCATCGCCCCCTTCTCAGTCCTTTTCTAGGCTTCCTCCTCAGAACACCATGAAAAAAAGATCTGCCTGAATCCCCCATTCACTTCACATCTCTACAACAGGCTGTCTGTGTGGGATTCATTCCACCTAACTTTAGAGGGTGACATCTATTCCTGAGCCAATTTCTCTCTATAATCAAACAGAGAGGAAATAGGCAGTGCTACAGTGGAAGTGATCCAACTCTAATGTAAATGTCTAAAATGCATCAGATGATTCATGTCCTAAAAGTGTTTATTCCTCCTCATTGAGTCAAAGGGAGTCCACAGTGAGTGGAGCAGATGCAGATTATCTACGTCAGAGGCAGAGACATCATAAATTAGGTGAGAAGAATCCTGCTTTTCCCCCACAGATCTCACCGGACTGCAGACACATAATTTTTCTGGTGGACTAAAAATCAAAGAACCATTCCTAAAAGACCTCAAATATGGAGTAGGGAAGGACTGGGCTTAGCAGAAATCTACAGGGAGGCACCTTTGTGATTTGCCACATAGGGAAAATGCAGTTTCCTTTGCCCTGTTTGCCATACAGCAAAGTGGCCCAAATGTAGCCTGGAGCTGGTCCAGCTGGATTCAGGCTTCCTAGAACAGAGAGGGCATGGCTGTGCACAGGCTGTGTCACATGCCCTGTCCCTCATTCCTGCATTACCCCAGCTCCTGAACACAGTAATATCACCACAGTTACTATCAGAAAGTTTTACTTTCTGCTTTTTCCTTGGAAAGGTTCTTTTGTGTCATTGCATCATTTCTATAGCAGCATGTCTTCCACAGAAAGAACAAGCTTATAATGGATATATCTCCTTCAGCTTCTCTGCCCTGTCTTACTCACCATCCTTTCCATTCCAAATCACCTGTCACAGCAATCAAGAGTCATGTCTGGCAGGGGATCCTTCCCTTAGAGCTTTAAGACTGTTCCCTCCACAAGTTAATGATAAAAGCTACATTTCTGAAAAGGCAATGTTCCCACAGCATTCCACTGAGGTAGCTAATATAATCCTGAGACACTTGGTAAAGTTGCCTCTGAGCTGTTTTATAGCCAATAATACATAGGAAAAGTGCTGAACTCAGGATGTACAAAAGAAGAAAATATTCTAAAAAATTTAATTTCTTTTCCTTTATGTAATATTCACCAGGGCACAAATATCCAGGGAGCAGCTTGTTCTAAAGCTTCAAAATGTTACTGCAAATTCATGTGCACTGGCTAATACCCTTAAGCAACTGACCTACTCTGAAAACATAGCTTATAAAAATACTTTTTCCTCTGTCAAGGAAATATTCACAAAACACAGCCTATAAAAAGTCTTTTTAAAAATTATTTATTTTATCTCCAATTAGACTACAAGGCAATCTTCTGACCCTAGCTTGAATTAAATACTGCTTGAAATGAGAGCAATGAAGCAATAAGGTACATAAAGAATATTACTGCTTTCCCTAGGAGAAATTGAAATATTGAAGTTGGAAACAGCACAATATTTTATTAATTTTTATTTTATTATAACCTTCTTCACTACAGCTGGATGTGGAATACCCATGTCCTCTCCAGCAACAAACCACTGAACATGGTGTTTGGCTTGGAACTCTTGCCCAGAGACTGGTGATTATTGCCAGTCCAGAAATGGCAAAGGAGTGCAACTATTCTTCCAAAAGAAAGCTTGGCCCAAGAGAGAAGACAGCAAAGGATTATATAAGAATATTCTGTAATGAATAGGACAGAATATCATTAATCTAATTATCTAAATGTTAATCTAACATTTAGCAAAAGCATCCTGTGTACATTTTTCCACCTAAATAACGGGAGAAACTTAGCAAAATCCCTTATCTACTCCCAGAAACCATCAGAGCAATGAGATAGAAAGCACTGGAATTCAATGTAAAGCCCAACCAAATGCCTGATAACTAAAACTTCAAGAAAGAATGATAGGGAGATGGAAGCTAAACTAATATAATGAGATATGTAAAGAAAAATCACATGATTGCTACAATAAACTATTACAGTATGAAGGTGAGGGTCTTCTGTACCCAGTGGTACAATATGGGTGCCCCAGCTGAGTGTTCACTCCTGGTCAGTGGAAAAAAACAAGATATTTCTGGGGTATAATTGATTTCTTCTTAAATTAGATGCTTAAATTTCGACACAGCTGTGGAAACCCCACATCCAGAATGCTGTCTTGTGAGCTCCCATCCTTGGATTCCTGCTGCCCATTTTTACTAAGGAATTTTTTAGCTATTATTGAATGCAAATGCTGTGTCTCAAGAGCCCTATCATTTATCTACTCATTCAGAAAATCTCATTGAGCTGTATTCTTTGTGTAACTGCTTAGGACTGGCACAAATGCTAATAGAGTACTCTTGTGCTTGTCTGAAATTGATTCCTCTGTGATATGTAGAGAAGTTGTTCATAGGGCTGCTCCTTCTCCTCCCATAACTATTTTTCATCTTAGAAAGTTGATGGCATTGCAGTCACAAAATTGACTTTGGGCATTGTGTCTATTTTATGTGCTCATTGCAAACGGCTTGATGGCAAAAGGAAGGCTTGGCAATTGGTGGTGGTGCTCAGCTGTCAGACAGTGCCCCAGCCCTCTGCATCAGGGAAGCTGTGTTGTGAACAAGCCCAGAGCCAATACGGAGGACACAAGCACAGAGCTTGCAGTTCTATTTGATATTATCCCCTTTCGTTTCTGCAAATATTAAAAAAAAAAAATTAAAAAAAAAGTTAATTCTGCAACTTTCTTTTTGTTTCAAGGGAGGTAACTGAAATCTAAAGGCATAAAAAACAAGCTTTAGGAATTCTTATTGGGAGTTCTTGAAGATTTCATTGATACTGCAAAAGGAAATATTTTTTCCTGATCACCCAGATGCAGCTTTTCACAGATTGTAATACATTTTACTGAAGTGACTAAAAGTTTTCTCCATTTTGCCCACCAGGAAATGCACTCATCTCATTTTTAGCACTTAATTCCTGAGTGCTCAGAATTAGCTACATCAGAGGAAATCTTGAAACATTCCCTTTAACTACAGCAGGTCCAAGATTTCACCACCGGCTAGATTTTCAGAACAGCTGCTGGTTCCTGACTCTGGGAGAGATCAATGGAAGCCTCAAGTGCTCAGAGAAGCAAAAAATCTGGGTCTAGATACAGGAATCTCAGGTTGAGTAAAAGCAGAGGAATCTCAGTTCAAACTCTGCTTCTGACAATTTGCCTGCATGTATAGGAATTTATGGCTTTCAGTGGTCTACCTAGAGCCTAACCCATGGCATTTCTACCATGATTATAGCTAAGGTAAAAAGCCAAAAATATCTTTTTTATCAATATGGCCCTTCTCGTAATTTGAGTGCTTCAGATTGCCCAATGCAACTTTGTTTCTTGTAGACTAGACACAGAGGGAGGCGGGGAGAGGATTTTGACTGAGATCAATAATGTAGTTTAGACATTACAGGAGCATCTGTCTGCTTTGGTATCTCCCTGTAGTTCATCAGTGGGGATGATGGGCTTTGACATCTTGCCAGCTGTGCCATCCTAGAGACAAGGTCATTGCTAGTTCAACTCTCAGTGTCTCTTGCTAGTCCTCCATCAACCACAGCACCCTTAGGAAATTATTTCTGTCTGGTATTTCTATGGTGAAAAGCTACCTTACGATGCACAAAACAGTATTCTTACCTGCACAGCTCTTTGTGATCTCCCAGGGAATAACTCCTGCATTTTGCCCCTTTGCATGGAACAAACAAGTAGGAAGCTTTCTACTTGAAAGTGAATTCATACCAAAAACCCAAGGAGAGCATACAAAGATCACAAGCTCAAGAAACTGAGCAGAGGTAGGATGTCTGTAACAAAATAACACCTCTCAACGAGAGACGACTGATGTAAAGTTTAAAAACCAGCAAAACTGCTTTATGAAGAGAAATTCTATATATTCTGAGTATGATGCACATTTTTGTTTTACATACTCCAAATATGTGTTTTTATATTATTTTTGTGTCCCTTGGCTGTTACATATTAAGTAACAGTCTTCTGAGACAGCCACTTCCTGGCAAATGGAAATCCATTGAATAAATACTACAGTGCTGTATTTTCTGTATTGTCTCCTGAAAATCGTTTTCAGTGAGCTTGACAGCAAAATATTGTTGATAAAACTAACAAGAGATGAAGAAAAAATTAAGTGGTAAGGTAAAGACCTGAGTGAGAATTTTTCAGGTGAGGTTTGCAGACAGCAAATTAGGCAGGAAAATGGGAAATCAGGAAAACTTCTTTCTCTCAAAGCACATGCAAGAGGAAAATGCTCTTGCAACAGTACTTGCAAGGTGATGGGAAGGAAGAGATTAAGGCAAATCCCACACAAACATAAAAAGTAAATGAAGAAAAACAGGACAGCTAGGTCTAGATGCCCATTAGACTGGAAGATACCATCTTATCAGTAATATGCTACTGTGAAACCCTTTTTTTCACCAATACCCTTCACCCCTCATGTCTTGTGACCCCTTCCAACATATCACTGTAATAATCCCCAGGACCTTTTTGTCCTGCAGTGTCATTTCATCTGTTCCTGATATTCCTGGAGATCCTGGAAGCTGTGGATGCCCTCCCCAGGCAGGCCTGCTGCAGCACCAGCATGACCCTGACATGTAAATGCAGCTGCAGCTCCCCCATCAGCCTCCTTGTCCCATGCTCTGCCCCCTGCTCAGAACATCCTGTACAAGGTGTTGTGCTGCTCTGGTCAGTCATGGGTTTTCCATATTGATCCACTTTTCTTTCAAGCCCCCAAGAAAATTGTGAGGAGAAAAAAAATTCCTGCTTTTACAGTTTTCCTAAAAATCTTTTCCTTTCCTCTGTCCCCTGCTATGCAAGACCTTTGCCTAGAAGTGACTAGACGTTCTTCTGAAGATGGCTTTATGCTTCAGTTTATGCATAGCTTTGTCAAAAGTAGTGTGTGCTTCCTCCCAAAATCTCCTTGATCTATTCTGGTTTGTTACTTTCCTCCTTCATGGCATTGCAACTGAAGTGAGTTATTTGGGGCAGGGACACTAGGCTTTCATTTTTATTACAGAAAGCTTACAAAGTTCTCCATGACTATAAAATAACAATTATCCCAGCATTTTTTTGTTGGGGTGATGTCAGGGGACTCCAGAGAGACTGGTCAGTTCAACTCCTGCAAGCCCTGCTTCTAAATGTTGTCATTCCACAAAGCATTCCTTCAAATGAGAATTTTTGTGGCTGGATGCCAGATAATTATGCAATGTCTTTAAAATGTGAGTCACGGAACAGATTAGTACTTTGTCTGTCAGCTGAAAATTTGGGCTATTTTCATGTACTGGGATAAAGGTGGTTCAAAGAAATTGTGGAGCTGCCCCAAACATTCTGTTACCATTTGTCTGTTATGAGCTAATGCTGAAATAGCTGCAGCACTGCTGTTGCTGCTCCACCACAGCGTAGGCAAAGGATCCTTGCAGGAGACACAAAAGTGGGACACGCGATGCTGCAGCCTACTTAAACTGAGGAAGTTGTGCAATTAGTTTAATTCAAAGTGGTAATTGACCCAGCTCATGACTATTCCTAGGATAAAAAGAGAAGGAAAAATGGTTTGATGCTAACTCTGTCTCAATCATTTCAGGCTTTCTGGTTATCTTCTTTATATATTTAATTAAGTACATTTGAAGGACAAATCTAGAGGCTAGTGAGCTTTTACCACTCCCATTGAAATTAAAAGCAGCTGCATATGTTCCTGAGGTTTTGAAAGAAATGTATTCAATCCATAAAAAATACATTAGTTGACCATTAAAGTTCTAAAACATGACAATAAAAGCAAATACGTTTATGATTAGTGCCGCCCCTCACTCATTACACACAGACTGGCGTCTTCTTTGCTGTTCAATCAATGCTTTGCCCTTACTTTGTACTTTCTTAGTTTTGCCTTCATGTTTGCATCCAGAGTTCTTCTGGATGAAAAGTACTATAAATAAGCAAGCTACTCTACTGCTGACTGCAGCCTGTGTCATCCTCCCAGAGCTTCTTGTTTTCCTGGGTGTCAGAATGATTTGAAAGGAACTGGTTACATGAGTGAGAAGTGCTTGTCCTTATCTGGGCAAGTTACTCTGGAATAAGTATAAGGATTTGAGACAAAGATTTCATTATATCTCTTTAGGAACTCACAAATACAAAACTTTTTCATGTCAAAGGTACAGAGTTATGATGGTGCCAGATCATAGGACAAAACCTGGTAGTACATGACTATTTTGGGAGACAAGGATTTATTTATGTCAAAAGGTACCTGAATACATATTTCATCTCATGGGACTTGAATTCCAGTAAAACGTATCATACTAAGGGAATTAAAAGTTGATTACTACATTGATAGCAGAACAGGAATTAGATAAATGGATTATTTCAGTGGGCAAAAAGATTCATCATCTTGCAGACATAGACAAAGTGTGTAAAATCAGTGTTGGCAACATAATTATTTCCATATAAATAGTGATAAAATAACGCTGCAACATAGCAGTTGCACAAACTAATGTGTCTCTGCAGACCTTCATTAGAAGGATAGGATAAACTTGTTTGAACAAGCATATGTTTTAACACATTCATAAAAACTGTGGAATCTGAGGCATGCTCATAGGATGTAGAATGAAATCTTAGAAGGTATGGACACTATGAATATAGTAGAGGTCCCAACATGCAATCAGCTAAATATGTGTTTCCTTGTATCAGCAAATAGGAATGTCTATTACTGTGGCTGGGAGAGTGAGCATTATTATTGTTTAAGATCAAGGAAATTTCAAACTCTTGTGTCTGCACATCAAAGAGACATTGACAGATGGGATAGAGCTCAGTGAAAGATTCAAGATGCAGAAAATGTATTTTCTTGTCTCTCCCTGTGTAAGTGGTAAGTTCCAGCTTCATTTGTTGTGAACCAATTAAGTGTCAGCAAGGAACTGGAAACTGAAGGAAATCAACATTCTGTAGGATTCCCTGATTTGCTAATAAAGGCATTTAAGTACTGTGCTTCCTGTTGAAAACAGTGGTGCAGGAGCACAGCCAAGAGAGCAAATCATTAAGAAATGGTTTCATTTCTTTTTTTTTTTTCTTTTTTTTTTTGTCATTATCTAGTCAATATTTCAGTCAGCTACCACTGAGCTGTACGAGTTATCCCCTCCTTGAATAAAGAAGGCATCAAAAGTGCCACAGCTGGGCAGCTCTCAGTGAAAAGCATTGTTAGAAGAGTGGAGAAAAATGAAGATGTGAAGGCACATTCACAACAATATCCCTCCATTCTTCCATCCCTGCATTGAAATCTTCCACCAGAGACAAAGGAGTGGGAGATAGGAACAGGGGGGAGACTGTGGAGTCATGGACAAAGGTGCTAGGGAGAGAAGAAAGGAGGAAGAACAGAGAAGTGAAATCATGAAGTCTGCAATAGGGCAGGAATAAGAGGAAAGAAAGTAAAAAACAAGCTTAACCAAAAAAATATCAGTAAGGATACCTCATATTGCAGAAGAATTGCACTATTACAGTGATATTAGCATGGAGAGAAGAGAAACTTTGTTAAGCAGCTAAAAGTCTGTAACTGTGATGGAGTCCATCACACTTTCCTGTCTCCCACCCCTGTCAGTTCTAACAGGGGTCAGAAAGCAACGAGGGGCTGAGGATTGCAGCAAGAGAGCGGATGTTCTTGGCTACCCTCACACTTCCTCTCCTCTCTTGGTCTCGGTTTATTCTTGTATTTCCTCTGCAAGCCTGAGACCTCGACTTGGTGTCTCTTGCAGTGTTACATAAGTCACCCATCTGGAAGCAGCGTGTCGTGCAGGCAAAGAAGGGATGCTGCTGCTTTGCAATTTAGATACAGAAAAAAAGCACAGCACAGACACTGTGGCTGTGAAATACTGGCTGGTTTGATTATTTTTTACACGTTTTCCCCTCCACTTACTGAACAACTGTGGAATATTTATATTCTTATCTACACTTGCACCTTTACAGTTACTCTCTAGAAGGGGCTTTAGCTCTGTCTTTCATGGAGTTAGTCCTTTTAGACTCGTTTCTTTCCCACCATCTCCTTTCACAGTAATGAGGTTCCATTTGCAATACATACCAATATGTTTACTGTATTTATATGCATAGCAATACAAGTAAGATGTGGCTGAGAACACATTTTCTGCTTTTGTTTACTGTGGGTTTTTTTCCGTTTGTTGCTTCTGGCCCTAAAATGTGATGCTGCAAAATCTTTTCCTTAAAGCTGGAGATGTAGTAAATTCTGCCCTTTTTCATCACAATCATGAGCAGGACACCAATTTCCTTAGCTCATATTCCTTTATCCTCTGGCTTCCAGATTTCCTTTTGCCCCAAACTAAGCCCTGCATGAACACAATAATTTGTCCCTCCAGGTGACACCCAGACTGGGATTATTAAGGGAATCAAGCACTTACCCAACCACAAATACAGTATCTCTTTTGTTTCCAACCCTTGTGTTTATTTCAAATACAAAGCCCTTGAGGTGTCCACAGTGGCACAAAGGAAATTTCCTCTGAAAGAAAGTGCTACTGTTTTCCCAGCTCCTGTAGTCAGCAGTCTCAAAGGAATGTTAATAAGCAAAGACAGAGGGGATGGTTGGGAGAGAGAATAGATTCTTGCTACCTACATGAAGAGGTTACCTGTGTTCCTCATCCAAGTACCTCAGGTTCAGTTTCTCAAATTATGTGTTCTATGCTTCTGGAAATAGCATTAGTGTCTCAGATTGCTGAGGACTCTGCCATTGCTTTTATCTGAGTGTCTACACACTCAGATTTGCATTTCTGGCTTTAAAACTAACTCGCAGTATCATATTTGGCACACAGCTTGGAGAAACTTTTCCAAACAATGGCTACACAATGCAGCTGTCAGTGAGAGGGTACAATCCCAGGAGAACTTCAAATCTCAACAAGCTGAGAATTCAGTTTGCGTTCTTCTGGCTTTTTAATGTGTTTTAAAAGTTGATTTATATTAAAAAAGGGCCCGTCTCATTGGCATAACACTTTTGTGGTCATGAGATAGTAGTCAAGGTAAGACGTAGACACTGATAGGAAACTTCAGTTTGGGTAACAATGCACTAATGAATAACAGAAATAGCTCTTGAGGGATCACTTATCAACTCAAATTAAAATCAAAATATTTGGAATATAGAATACTTCTTTCACACTTGTCATTAGTACAAGCCCCATCAAAACTGCTGAATTTATCTTGAGCTCTGCTGGTAACTGATCAGATGATCAGAGTAACACAGAATTCTTTCTCATTGTATTGGTAGGCTCTTATAAACTAAATTTTCAGAGTCTGACAGCAGAGTTCAAGACAATTTCCCTGGAGACTTCCCTTCACTTCAGGAACTCAGTTCTCTGTTGCGTGTAACTGAAGCAAAGCGGTGACCCTTCTCTGTTCATTTTTCAAAAGCCTGTTTGAGAAATGTTTGATTGGACAAATAACTTCAGTGTATTCTAGGAAAAAACGTATTTCCTTTTTTTTTTTCTTTACTAGAGAAGCAAAACTATGCAGCAGTCTACAGTCAGTTGTATGCAAGGTTCATGGATAATTCTGAGACAAGATCATGGGAAATGCTAATACATTACGCCAGACACTTTGGTCTAGGCTTTTCTCCATTGGTCAGATGAACATTTTCATTTACAACTTTCCAACCTGTTACCAAAGCTAATGCGATTTCATAACCAGGGATAATTTCTTTCCAGCTCCAGTTCTGCAACATTCAAATACCAAATACCAGGGAGTAAACTGAGTGTGGGCAGTGATGTTCTTCTCTGAAAATAAGTGCTCACCAAGAGCATCTCCAGAGTGAGCGACGGTTCTTTGTCTCCATTTTGTAAGAGCTCGCTGAATTAGATAGTGGGTCTTCCATCAGTATGTGATTTCTACCTGCATTGCAGACTACAGACTGAGGAAGATCTGTGCCTCTACTCACATCTGTTCTGTCCAAACTCTTTTCTTTTTCAGTGCAGTAGTCTTCCTTCTTATGACTGTCTGGTTAATACTTCTCTTCCTCCTTTGTAAACACACATTTTACTGTGAAAGTTCCTGTATTTGACACCAATATTAGCTGGCAAATACTATCCTGCTGCTGATTTATTCAATATTCTTTGGTATTGATTTCTTCTTTATTCCCACTCCAGCATATACCAAGCCAATTATTTTGTACCAATCCTACATGAGCCTCAAGATTATGAGGCAATCCTTATTTTTCTCTGTTGGCTGCCAGTTGGACCTTCACAGCCTAATACAGAGAGAGGACCATGCAGTCTGACCAACAGTCAGTGTAGGCAGTAACACTAACTTTGAGTCAGTTGCACTGAAAACTGGCATGTGCTATTCTGTAGATTCAAAAATATTCATATTCTCTCTATCAAAATTCTGACTTCACTTTTTACTGCAGATAACAGATGCAGAACAACCACACTGTGTTTTTTGCCAAGTAGATTCCATATATGATCTTCATTAATACTAAAGCCCCTCTCAACTTCTGTATTAAATGAAGAAGCACCAGTGAGAAGAAAAATGTAAACAATGCCCAAAAAGTGCTCAAGCATGCCAGCAAATAGTCTGTTTATTGTGAATCTAGCTTGTTGACCCTTCTGCTTTCAGGCATCGCTTCTTTCAAGCCATTCAAAATAGGACAGCAATGCAAGCCAGTCTCCTGAGACTGGATGTCTGCCATGAATGAAAAGGTGTAGTAAAGGAAACAGTACAGGAATACATGCATATATGATGTGACTGCTGCTGCTGTCTTAGGGGACATGGGCAGAGGTGAAATGAAACAAGAGGAAGAAGAATGTAGAAGAATATTAAAAAGCAAAAAAGCGTACCTGGAATACAAATGGCTCACTGGAATGTACAAGCCGTACGATAAGGAATCCATAGCCCAAAGGATTGGTCAGATTTATAAGTGTACTCTTTGTAAATCAGACATCTCCCACATGCTCTCTCAAATGAGGAAATTATAACTGTAATCAGAGATACACTGTGACAGGTCTCTGATTTCTTGCTTGTGTATATTTTCGTGACAGTCTACTACACTGAGCAATTTAAGAGCTTACAAGAACATGCTTACCCATAAATGAGTTCCTAGACTAATGAACTCTCTCATCACTTGATTAATGGTTTTGTTGGAAGTGGTAAGAATGGAACAAATAGAAGTGAAATTATGAGAAGCAAGCCACTGTCTCCTTGAGACAGAGATGTCTAGTGACAAATATGTTCTGAGCCTGAGAAACCCACATAACAGGATAGTCAGAGAGCATCTTTCAAAACCTATTGCCAAATGTAGGCAATGATAGTGTGAAACGACTCCTTCCAGGAGATGAAACATACTTTTCAAGTGGTTCCCTTGAGCAGGAAAGCTGTAATGTACCTTCTGCAATGTTAGTAGTTTCTAAAGCAAGGTATATTTAAATGCATGGCCTCAGTGAATACAGAGCAAAGGGGGCTGGAAGCCATGCAAGCTTCTACTGTAATGGCATTTTCAATCAAAATGACATTCTGCTCTTTTATAGCAGCTATGTTTTTCTTTAATGACTGATAATATCTATCTGCAAAGACTTGAGCTATGTCCAGGAATCTTTCCTAATAATCCCCAGCTTACTAAGGAATTTCAGTACTAAAGCAAGCATTTTTAAGGGCAGTTTTTTCTATTTCAATGTACAGTTTCTGCCACTGTCAGCTTTTTTACGTTTTTATAAACTGACACAGATTTAAGTTTCATCTTAAATTAAGATAAAAAAAATTTGGTCATTTTCTGAGCTGTTATCCACTGACTGAGACAATTTCTCACACTCCTTCTCTAATCACTATCCTCCCAAATACCGATGTCACAGTTTAACAACATGTTTATAGCATTATTTCTGCCCTTTTAAAGCAGTGAATTAGTCAGTGACCTCCTCCATATTCTTTCAAGCCAGAAAGAATAAAGACATAGACACTGCAGTAAGAGGACTCTGGGGTTTAAATTTACAGCCTCTGCAGTCACTCAAACTTGATCATCAACACCGAGCAAAGAGCAGAGATTAAGGCCCTCTGGGAACTGGCTACCAGAGTGCTGTGCAAAGTCACTGGCCCCACCTAAGTGTCTTCTGCACTCTATTTAATGTTCTCAAACAGACACCGCCATCTGGGGAAAGCAGCGCTCGAGGTCCCAGGGAAAGGATGTGAGGGATGAACAGGCATCAACAGCATCTCCCTCCTAATAGTTTTGTTTTGTGCACTCCAATACTGACTTAAATACATAGCAAAATACACCGAATTTGTTTCATCTGGTTCTCACAGTTGGTTATGGGTTTTGGTTTGTTTGTTTGCTTTTTTGGTGGTGGAGGTTTGGGTTTTGTTGTCTTTTCCAGCAAGATGATTTCACAACAAGAAATTAAAACTCCAGAGTGAGAAATACAAGAAATGTTACTGAAAACAGATGAAGTATTTGAGTTCAGTTCAATTACCCAGATATCTATAACCTCTATTCTTTTTACTGGAGTGGTTAGGAGGTCCACAGAGAGTATACAAATTTCAATGAGTCAGAAGATAATTGGAGTATTCAAGTGCTTCATGTGTCTTCAGTTACCAGAATAAGCAACTCGTATCTTGCCTTGTTCTCCTACAAAATGTAATACCCTTCATGAAAAAAACACCAAGTTTTAAACTTTGATCTCCAGGTTCTTCAAATAATCCAGATAATTACTCAGAAGTGTGATAGGTGCTCACTATACTGAAGCACTAACTGCATCTCTGTTCACTGATTCCTGTTATTTAAAGTACTTTCTGAAATTAGTGTCTGTTATTAGTGCATGACCAGCTTAAAAGAACAGCAGTTTTAAAACAGAAATTTCTGTCTGTAGAGATTGTGCAGCTGTTGTAAAAAAGAGTAGGTTCAGCAAATGGCAAACTGGAAAGGGGTGTGGCACTAGGAAAAAATGAAGATGGAAATAAGTCTGATCAATTCTTGCTTAGTAATAATTTTGAACAAGACAAAAGACTCTACTGTGCTGAATGGTAATTACTGTTAATAGCAACAAAGGTTAAGAAAAACAAATTAAAATAACCAAACAAACCTTCCAAGCAAATAAATTAAACATCCAAAACTTCCAGAAAACAACTGTTTTTCAATAAAATGATGAAGGATGAAAACAAGCAGGCCAAAATCATATCTTGCTATAATATTTGCACCACAATGTAATTTTTTCAACATTACAGTGGAGAAATGAGGTTTCAACCCTGGCCCAATCAAGCTTTTTTTGGCCTTCATTCCCTGCCTCTACCACTATACCAACGAGTGACACTCAATGATCCACCCACTGGGAACTGGAAAACCAGAGCATCATACCTGTTTACCAGATGTGTCATCTCCAGCATTTCCAAAAGGACTCAACCTTCCCATGAGCAAGGTTTATGGAGTCTGTGCTCGCTATGATGCTGCAGTGACTACAGGGAAGCCTCTTCAAAACATATGATGTATTTGTCCCTGGCAACATAGTGCAGAGCAAAAATATAGAAATAATAAAACCTGTGCCCTTATGCCACCCAACTGCGGATTTTTCTCTATTTCTGACTAAATGGGTATTTAAAACTGCATTTTAAGATTTACTTCCCTCTCCATCAGAAGTTTCAGGCAGACTTTCTCAAGACAGGCTGAACATCAGATCTTTTATGCATGTCAGGATTTCTTTGTTCCACCTGGATGTCATCAGCAGTAAGAAACTGAGTTACTGCACGTGACGAAGTTAATTTGTGTGTATCAACACAGCACATATTACCAATATTCTTCTTTAAACATAAGCAATTGAACTGGAGCTGTTACCACACTTCTGGATGCCCAATAAAAGCCTCAGGAAGATTTAATTCTCCAGTTCTATAATAATCACCGAGTCCGTGACCTCATAGAAGGTATCCAAAAGGTCACACTCGTCAGTTAGTATCTATCTATAAAGGTAGGTTTAGTAGAGTATTCTGAGAAATGGAAATCCCCAGGTTTTTCACATTTATATGTAATAATGTTCCAGCAAAATACCCAAAGAATCAGATTTTTAAAAAAGAAATTCAAATAACCAATTTGTTACTTTAATGTCATGTTTAAAGTAATAGGTAATGCCACAGCTATTTTGTACATCTCTTCTCTTTTCTGGCCTTCTTTGCTCACAGGTATTAATATAGAAGAGGATGTTTTGTCTTCTAACACTTTCTGATCGTTTTATGGATTTTGGAGATATCCCAGGAGTTTCATACAGTTTACTCAAATGTGCCCCTGTAATTTTACATTGTACATAGCACATAATAAAATAGGTCCACAAGGAGAATCTACCAGTAAGCCCCAATATCTGAAACAGTTGTGATACCTACAGGTCAGCTACTAATCCTGATTTAACAAGAGCACAGCAAGTTTATCAAAACTCCTAAACTTGGTTTTTTTCTCTTTTTCTAGATAATTTTTTTTTTAAGTTGGCTGGAGATGTAATCCTGGTATGTTAAGAGGGTTCTATTCCAACATAAGAACAAGAGGTTTCATCCCTTTTACTATAGAAGAAGATTCACCAAGTGATTCAATAAATGGAAAAAGGCAGGAAATGAAGGTGCTATCAAGTCAATACACATGTACCAAAGAATGAGAGCCTATTACTCACATAGGTATGAATAACACAGTTTGATGTCTGTGCCATTTCACATTAGCCCAGGATGTTTCACATGCACTCATGATTATGGAAATAGAAACAGACTGTGAGTCAGAGAAAAAGTTGAGTCAGAATGAATATGTGAAGTGAGTAGAAAGGAATGATCAGAGCCATTAATTTTGCTTGTGAAAGGTAGTAGGGCAGGACCAGTCAAAGAACAGAAGCAAAAGGAGCACCCAAAGGGCAACTTGGTAAAATTGCCAAGAGAAGTTGACAGCTGAAATGACAGGTATCTCTATTATCCACAGCAGTTGCATCTGCGTGTTACAGAAGCCCAGATTACAGTTTATGTAAATTTTTTGGGAACCTTTAGTTAGTATTATTTCCCACTGCCCTTGTGTTCATAGTCTAAGACTTGTTTGTACCATGACTAAGAAGGTAAAATATAAATACTTCCCCATGGCAATGTGTGAAGTCAATAGGAGTGTTCTCACAGAGGGTGTAGATGAAGGAGATGTAGATATTTGACTTCTCGGTAGGTTACTTATTTCACAGAGTTTGAAAGAGGTATAATGCTGAAGTTCTAAATACAACAGGGAAAATGTGCCAGAGAAACTTTCTCTAAGAAAATGGGACCAAAACCACCAGAATTTCTTATTAAGATACCCCAAATTTTCTGGTGTACCTAATTCACAGATAGCATGAAACTACTGTATATACAGTACTTTAGTGTTGCACTTTTGATTTACTGAAGGTTGTGTTTAGGGACAGAGAAATCTTAAGATGACAGTTTCATCAAATCATACTTCATTCAGTGACTTGGGTTTGGGTCAGTAATCCTATTAACAAAGAATAGGATTCTTTTCTCAAAATTAACTTAACTTCTTGAAATAGGAATCTAACTGACCAAAATAATTTAGAAGTCTTAGGATTAGAGAAGCTGTATTGTGCACTTACTTCTGAGCTTCAATAACTCAGCACAGTAGGAAAAAATTACCCTATAATGATCATATAAAATTCACTCAAGATTTTTTTGTGCTAAAAATATATAAATTAGAAATACATTACAAAATTCAGAGCAATTCAGATGCATTGGTTAAAGATGCTGTCTCGCTGGAAAGACTCAATTTGCAAAGACAGGCAATCTCTTTATTAGACCAATTTACATCACTGAGAAAAGCTTTCAGGTACACAAATACTTGTACAGGTCTGAAACAGCAGAAGCATTTTGCAAAGGTAAACACAAATACAGAACAAGATCCTGAGTTTAAACTGACGGTTGAATTGTAAGATCTGAGAGAAAAAGCTGAAGGCAGCAAAGGTAGGATGTGATCATGGAGACAGATGGTGATTATGTCCTGTGGGTCAGAAAGCAAAAAAGTAATCATAATCTGATGAATACATCTAGCTCATCATGACAATTACCACTTTACAAGGGAAGTCATTTGCATTCATTTTTTTCTGATATAGCCATCATTATAAGGAGAAAAATGCTGTCAAGCTTTAACACAGAGCCTGGGTTCAGACAGACACGGCTGAGCCAGGAAAGATGATGACTGAAACTTTTATTAATTTTTGAACCTGATCACTCAAAGGAAAATATTTTCAACTTATTAGTGAAATCAGTCCCAGCATGTACTTACATGTTATTCCATAGTTATGACAATACAGAATAAAGTCTTGACCTTACAGATGTGTATATCTCTTAGCACAACAACAGTGCTATTGATATCACTGGATGAATTACATGTTTAGCATATGTTGTAGTATTGCAAATTTCAAAGACTGTGTAAAAGCCTAGAGCTATTTGGACTTCAGCAAGTTCAGAAATGTTTGAGTTAATTTTAAATCAAAGCACATTAGAAGCTAAAAGGCCATGATTGTCACTAAAATTAAAATCAAACATTTTCTGTTGATGTCACAGGCCCTCCCTACCTCAGCTGAAGGTAATTGTTGACAGCACCAACAGAAAAGCCGTGAACTGCACCAACAAGAACCCACTGCCTGATCTTAAAACATCTCTGGAGTGATTTATTGAAGGTGAGAACAACAGTGTGTGGACAAATCCTAAAACTCTCCAGTCAACATACAGCACTTTCAGACTGGGAATCCTTCTGTGATTTCTGCCACAGGAAATCCAGCAGCCACTCCACGCCAGGGGGCCTGGCAGAGGTTTTCTCCAAGAGTGGTTTGGGTCTGGCTGCTCCGTGCTACTGAATGTGCGCAGTAACCAGTCCCAGCTGGCTCCCGGAAGAAGCTCCCAAACACCTCCCCAGTCAAAAACAACAACAACAATAATCAAACAATTTCAAAGTTTTTCCAAATGCCAGCCCATTCCTCAGTTTATGGTGTTTGCCATAGCATATGAAGCTCCATATGTTGTTTTTTGTACCGTCAACTTTGAATTTGTCACTTCTTCATGCACCAAGTCTCTTTTCTTCTGTGTTTTGGATTTTGTAGTATAAACCACATCTGAGATTTTCTCCGTCTGCTGCTTCACTTGAATCTCTGCAAGATGAATCTCTGCCTAACACAGTCCAGGGCTCTAACCATCTTCCTTGAGATCCTTGTAAATGTACAATGACTGTCACCAACAAGTCTTATTCTGAACCAGGTACATTGGTTTTTTAATGTTAATTTATAACATTTATACCTATCCTGTCACATTGTCCTCAATGCTGATCAAATTTCCCATTCAGGAACATTCACTTTTACCACCTGGTGTAAATACAAATTGGACCCCCCAGCCCAACTACAAGACTGGCTTATCAGCTACAAACCAGTCATTCCCAGATTCAATAAAAACACCAAATACACCACAACAGGAACAATGCCACCAATACTCTTCTCGTCTGTTTCTCTGTTCAGATTGCTTTTTTGTTTCTTTTTTTCTGATCCCAGGTATTCTTTGAGAGTCTAAGCATCCAGAGTTTTACTTTACGCCTTTGTTTTTCTAACAGCACAGCCACCTGTGGTATGAGAACTAAGCTAATACCTTATGGTTTTTCTAAGAGCATCTTCAGGGTAGCTCATCCAAAAACTTGCTCTAAAAAAGATGCCAGTAGCATCTTTGTAAGTTTAGGGGGCTTTTTTTCTCTTTTGGTCTTACAAAATCTAGTAATGAAATTACCTTTTCAGACTTATGTGAGTTTTTGTCATATTCTAAAGTCCAAAAAGGATGAAGCCATTAAATAGGAAATGAAGCTTTCCTTTATTGTCAAAAAAGCAAGTATCTGCAAGCCTTTTGTGCATTAGTATCAAGCAAAATGCAAAGTCTAAAATGAAATTTAGCTAAGTAAACTCCCAAAATTGTTTAGAAGTGGGATGCTTCTTTGTCATCAGCATCCCTAGAGTCTTTGTGAGACCATCAGCTAATTTTGCATATGGTATGTTGTAAATACAGTATCACACAAAGGCTTTTCTTCCTGTAGCAGAACTGAGTGATTAATTCCACTCTGCTGTGCTCTTCACCCTTCACTTTAATGAGTCATGTAGTGGATAATGGCGGCCTTGCATCCTTTTCTGTTAGGGTTAGTTGAATACTTGTTAATTTTTTGGACCACTACAATCAGGATGTTACATATTAAAGGAGGCGCACAAGATTACAGCTTTTGACACTCTCCCATCTTAAAAATAAATTTAGCAATTATGATAAGATGAAATCATCTCCTGTTTTTCTGAGAAACGGGAAAAACTTGGTTTAAAAAGAAAAAAAGAAAGAAAAAGAACAACTGGTCTCAGACTTACTCCATTGGGAGTTTTGGAACTGAGTAACCAGAAGCATTCTTCATTCAAATGCCAATCTTCTCAGTCCAGGAGCCAAACGGTCTGGATCTGGGGCAAGAAGGAGCATGCACCGGCAAGCAGGCAACCATTACTGTATACCCTGAGTGCCAAAGGAGCTTGCCCAGCCTTTCCACACCCACAGTGGAAGCTCATCCACACAACGGGTGTCACCTTTCCCTGTGCCCTGCATTGGCAATGACACCCTCCCCTCGGACTTGACTCACACAGGTACTTGACAGAACTCAGTACTGAGAGAGCTGATAAAGACGTTTGACACTTCACAGTCCTAGGGGAAAAAAGGAAACAGAAAACAAAGACTAGTCAGCCACACTGGCCCTTACAGATTTCTGCAAATCCTATCAACTCCTAAAATGTAGCAGTAGCCTGTGGCAAAGCAGGGAGTGTTTGTAGTCTCCTCTCAAAACTTCCTGGAAATTCAGACCCTGAAAGCATCAAGCATCATTCATTGTTTTCTTTTGTAATCTGTGTACCTAATTAGTGTCTGACACCCTCCAAGGTCTAACCACTAATGACAAGCAGAATATACCTTCTCCTGTTTAGGCCCTCCTTCTGCTTCATGTCAGTATAGAAAACAGGACCAAACAAAGTCTTTCTGTGACTTTGGTTGCCATGATTGCCAAGGTTGGTACTCATCAAATGCAGATGTCTATACCTGAACAGCCCATGGCATTTCTAGAGCACAGTCTCTTCCACCCTGTGCAATGTGAATCAGTGTCTGCTGCTTCTCAAGGATCTGGGTAAAATGTACAAGTCTGAGAAGACAATATGCAATCTTTGTATCTCTCTTGAACTGTCCTCTCCTTACCTCAGGGTTTCCACTTAGCTCTCTGTCCAAAAATGTGGCTGCTTAGTCAGCCAAATCAGTGACAGTCAGTCATAGCATAGCCATGAACAGGAAAACTTAACAAGTTATCCAAATAAACTTCAAGCAGAGCTCTGGTAGAAATTTGAAACCTTTATTTTGATACAAATACTTGAGATGATCAAATGTCAGAAGTCTTACTTGTAAGGAAACTTTTTATAGAATGAAACAGGATTTTATTTTTTACAGTATTTTTCCATTGGGAAAGAGACATGTTTTCTTTTTTATGTCTACTGAAATGTCAGTGCAGAATATGTTAATGAAAACCATTGCTATTAATTGCTCATTGGATGTAGAACCAGTGTTTGTAAAGAGGCTGAACAGACTTGTAAAATGGCCATTATAGGGTTTTCTGTGAGGAGATTTTGGCAAACATTTGATCTAGCTGCAAAGGTGGTCAGCACAGATACACATGGAACAATTGGAACATCAGTGGGCTGGTTGAGTTTAGTGCTGGGATTTGGAGCAGCAAGCAGGACACGTCATGACTCATCTGCCCCTCCGTTTCCAGAAGCAGAGACATGTGCACTGGGCAGAGACTTCTCAGACCACCGTGGTGTCACTAGAATCCAGATGATTTAGCATGTTTTTGCTCTAACTCTTGCCCTTGCCACAGGGAACCTTCAGGTGATTAAGTAGTATGTTGAATACCGGGCCAGAACCTCCAGAAGGGACTGGCCCATCAGAAAAATACTGATTGCAAGGATAAGGCACCTCCACTTTTCCCATAGACACACATAAATTAGCCACAGCACCTCTTAAGCTGTTGCAAACACCTTTGCATTTTCCAGTAACTTCTTATGATTTTCATAATATGAAAACAGAAATCCCATTTCTTAAAACAAATCTCTTGCAAAGCACAAACTGTAGAAGTACTTCACACTACTACCAAAATCCCCTTCTCTGCTTTTGGATCATGGTTTTGCCTTCCTGTCCAAGTGTAGTTATTCCTGTTTGCTGGAAATGGTTGATAAATGGCTACATTTGACAATCTTAGAACAAATTCAGCCTTGCAGTTTAATGCCTTCAGCACTAATGGAGAAGCTCAAACCAGGACCAGCATTATCAGAATAGTTTTTCAGGTGTTAGCAACCATTTACCTCCTTCTTTATGAAGGTATAGCATCCCTTTCCCAACCAGCAGTCTTTAGCTGGAGCTCAGATCCATGATACTGCAGAGAGACTAACAAAGGCCAGGCACATGCCTGATTGCTCCTCTTTATTGCTTATTCACAGGGGTTAGCAGTGATACAGCCACAGAAAACCCTGTGCAGATTAAAGATGACCATTAAGCCTCAGGAGGAATGTTGAGGGAACCAGCAGCCCAAGTGATGTCCTTGTTAATCTTTACAGTCACACGGGGAGGCCCTGAAAGGATCAGACTCTCATTGGAACACCAGTGTCTGACTGCACAGCTGGGATTGCTGTCAAATACTCAACGTCTTTCCCCGTGTTGTCTTGTCTGACTATGACCTAGGACTGCTGAGGAGCTGAGTTCATAGGCCAAGATCAAACCTCTCAGGTCCCTGAAAGAGGTTTTGCCAAAAAGCCACCAAGCCATATCTCTCAGGGGAGGATAGGTTGTCATTGTCCGTGTTTTTGGAGAAGAGGAAAGAACAATGATGTTTTTTCTTTTTTTTTTCCTATAAGGGTATCCACCTGCCCAGCATCAACTTGCACACTATGCATTTGTACAGGTGGTGAGAACTGTGCTTTAGGAAGTAGCAAACAGACTGTTCAGCACCCGGTCAACAACGCTGATGTATTCTGGCTTTCTCGGGACACCTGCAGTGCTGCATCCAGCTCTGGGGTCCCCAATGTAAGAACGACATGGACCTGTTGGAGCAAATCCAGACAAGAAACACCAAGATGATCAGAAGGCTGGAGCACCTCTTCCATGAAGACAGGCTGAGAGAGCTGGGGTTGTTCAGGCTGGAGAAGAGAAGGCTTCAGGGTGACCTCATTGTGGCTTTTCAATATATAAAAGTGAACTTACAAGACAGCTGGAGAGGGACTTTTTGCCAAGGCCTGTAGTGACAGGAGAAGGGGCAATGGTTTTAAACTGCAGGGCAGTAGATTTAGAATAGATATCAGGAAAAAATTCTTTGCTGTGAATGTGGTGAGACACTGGAACAGGTTGCCCACAGAAGCTGTGGATGACCCATCCCTGGAAATGTTCAAGGCCAGGTTGGATGGGGCTCAGAGCAACCTGGTCTAGTGGAATATGGAGAGTTGGGTTAGATGGTCTGTAAAGCTCACATCCAAGCCATCCTGTGGTGTTATGACTCTGGTTTCACATGTGAGATTGCACTCTCCTGATAAGGAAGATACGCTTTTCACTTGAACATTTTTACAGTATAGGAGTAAATGAAAGGTAAATAAACAAAGCAATTACCCTTTTGCCATCCACCATGACAGAAATAACAATCTGGAGCTGATAAAAAGGGGATTTCTGTCATGGAAGAGATCACCTTTTTTTCTTTCAAACTGAATTGAGCTCTAAAGCCAGCAGTCATCACACATTATTCCCACCGTCAGAAAAGTGCTTCGTGTAACTCCAAACTTTCACGTCCATAAATACTCTTTTGAACCTCAATTTTGTAAAAAAAGAAGTGCATTTTGAAGTGAAATTTTTTTTGCTCTGAATTTTTTTTTCTCTAAAATGATCTCCAAACAGCAATCCACCAAAACTTGTATCAATTTAAGAAATACATTACACCAGCACACTCTTCTTTCTAGAGACAGCTGTTCAACAAATGTTTTTGAACAGTTCTCATGAAATCTGCATGGGGAGTTATGTCTTGTATTTATGTTACAATCAGGACAGTTTAATTGTTAGAAACCTTTAACTATAACATGTATGTCACCTCCATCAAGAGACAGAAGTTGAGGTATCTTACTCTCCCTGTTTCATATCTTGTGCAATACAGTAAAGCTTATGCACAGAGCTCTTCTTTCTTCCCCAAATGTACTCAGAAACCATACCCTAATCTTTTAAAATATATAAATATACAGCTGTTCAATACAGTAGTCACCAC
Organism: Scytalopus superciliaris; assembly: GCA_013400415.1. Classification (NCBI taxonomy): domain Eukaryota; kingdom Metazoa; phylum Chordata; class Aves; order Passeriformes; family Rhinocryptidae; genus Scytalopus; species Scytalopus superciliaris. The sequence goes on from VXBX01007239.1 coordinate 283,116, forward strand.
TTGTAAGTGTAATTCTGCTTCCATAATGCTTATCTTCCCCTTTTGTGTCCGTATGGAAGGGTAAGAGTGGAGTGGAATTCCTCTCAGGGAGAGGAATCCTTTTAAATGAAGTTCACTGAGATGTTTACAGGGCTATCATTAAAAGATATTTTAAAAGAATATTCATTTGCAGCTTTTATTCATGATCTCTTAGTCCTGCACTGCACCCTGAGATCAAAATGCCACATAAGCAGAAGGATTTGCCACAGTCTTTTCCACTTCAATAAAAGACGTCTGTGTCTCTCCTTTATTTCCCTGCCATTGCCATTTCAGCACAGTGCCTTTATGAGGTACTCAAAAGAAAACATCCCGGAAATTTCTGACATAACTTCACTTTTTTTTTATCCCCATCTCAAACAAGGGCCAGATGCTCATTCTGAGACTGAGTCATAGTGAGGGACTTTCTGGTTATTTAATTACAGTTTTTAATTAATGTGAGAAAGCTTAACTGATCCTAAATAGTTGTAGCAGTTGACAAATTACAAGAGCACTCCATGTCCACAGAAAAGCTAATAGTGCAAGGAAAGCACAGGGAATCAACACTAGTTTGTAATCAGTTACATTTCAAAGAAATAGTTTTTCCAAGTGTCTTTGTGCATATGAGATTACTATCATCTTTGAAGTTTAAATCACTTTTAAGATCTGGCTAGGGGCAAACTAGATAAGAAGGTGGCTGTGCAATTAAATTAATACTTTGGAAAGCTCATACGGTTATAAGATCCAAATACTTACCCTGATAAAATGCTGCCAACACTTTAAAGAGGTGCACCAACTTATTTTTTACCTATAAATTTTGTTGCTGACAGATTTGGTAGGTGCATGATTCAGTGCTTAGCACTGGTAACATGATTCATCCAGGTTTCTGAACAGTTGTCCGAGATGAAGCTGCATCAAAGATTCTCTGTGAATTCACTATGCATGCACTTCCACAGTACTTGGCCACACTCACAGTACAGCTTGGAGAGACTTGCTGAGCCGAGACTTGGTGCTGTTTTCCAGCTCAGCCTACTAAAGCAGGGACCAGAAACATCTGCTTGAGGTGGTGCCAGACCCACCGAGTCCCACACACGATCACAAGGCTCCTTTCTGTACTTCCCCTCACACCCCCCAGCTGTGCCTGGTGCCAGGGCAGGGGGAGCTGCACTGCAGCCAGGACAGGCACCGCTCGGGGACAGATGTGGGAGCAGCAGCTTCTCCGTGGCACAGATTCCCCGTGCCACCTTCCTCACATTGTCTGGCAAACTCACCACATGCCCTCATCACCTGAGCCTGCCCCCACCACTGAGCCCAGAGCAGGATTTCTGCACAGGGCTTTGCTAACTCCAGAGGTCTGTTGTGATGGACTGTCAGATCCCATCTCTGCATCTCCTTTTAGATTATGTGGGTTTGGGCTGTCAATCACTCTTGCTGACAAAGAAATCAAGTCTCTCCACAGAGCCAAGTGGTTCTGTAAAATGTGTTCTGAATCATATCAACCAGATGCCTGTATAAAGCTGCATTTGTGACCAAGACTTGACAAAAGAAAGGGAGTTGCAAACTAAACTGTATCTTAATCTTTAAACCTCTTTAAAAGTCAGCTAACTGTATGGAGCCATGGTAGGCAGCTGAAAAGAAGGCGTTACTTGCACTTGTGCATGCAAATCTTAATTTCAGTGAGAAACTTGTACAAAAGTAGTCTCAATTTTTTAAGGAAAATGAAGCAACAACAAAAAGCCATATCTATATTTGCAAGAAGAGTCAAAACTTCTTGCAAGCTGCTTTCACACAGCTTTCAGGAGCTGCACTCCAATTGAGTAGCAAGTGTTCAAAGTGATTCACTCCAGAAGATAGGGTATTTTGGAAACCCTATTATGTGTTAGTGTGTATCTTTGGATGTCTGAATATTTCTGGAAGTCCACCCCGATTTGCCTGTCACATGAACACAGTTAAGATGTGGCATTATCCCATTATCTAAGTCTGGAACTGGAGGTGAACAGAAGTTGAATCGTTTACCCAAGGAAGCACAGAAGAAAAGTCCCACTGGGTTATAGCAAGGAGCCACCTAACTCAGGAGACTGTCCCAAACAGTGTCAGCAATGGAGGCTTAGGACAAGGCTTAAGTAATATGTCTTGAGCTGTACTTCCCCTCTTCTGCCTTTACAGCTCCTACTGGCTGTTAATGTAGTGACTTTTTGGGACAAGGTTGCCTCCAGCTGACCATGTTCAACAGCCATTAACAGTGAGCTGTTCACCAAGAATGGATCAAATCCAAATTTTAGCCTCCTGTCTTGCAGGCTGGATCCTTCTAAGGGCTGTTTAAAGCCTGGAATCAAGTTTCACCTGAAGACTGAAATCTCCAGAAGATAAAAGCATAAAACAATTGTTCCCTGAGAATCTGGAAACACATTCAGCCTGGCTTCAGGGACACAAGGTTTTCACATGGACTCTCTCACAGAATTTAAATTTTCCATCTGAAACCTGACTTCACCTAGGTGAACAGAAGTGTTACAAAACTCCACAGAGCCAGCTGTGCAGCTAAGTACGATATCTGTGAGACTGAGCACTGTGAATCACTTATCACAGTCATTACATTCAACACCTTCCATAAGAGGAACCACTGAGAGCTTTCAAGAGCACTTCAAGGTTTGCTTTGCTGCAGTGCCTGTTGCAGAGGACTGCATTTCCTTTTGTAAGTACTGCTTTAGAGTGTATCCCAACAAGGTAAAAATTTCTTAAAGTGTTGTGGTATTACAATTTTAATAAATATTTTCCTTGTTTCCCTAGTACTCTATGCAATCAAAGCAGGGAAGGAGTTGCTGCAAGCAATGTCAACTAAAAACAACAACTGAAAGAATCAACGAATTTACCTGGCGGGCATCACTCACTCATCAGGCTGGCTTTCATTTACCTTCAACACCCACTAATGATTAACAGTGCTTTACTTGCCCACTAAAAAGAAAAAGCACACTTCTGAGAAATTAGCTGTATTACATCTTGTAGGACGTTTGTGGCAGAGGGAGGGGTAGGTTTTGCAACTCTTTCCAAGAAAACCAATGCCTCCCCTGAAAGAAAAAAGTCAGAAAAGCCTGGGGTGAGGAACCGAGGACGAGTGGGAATGACACTGCAGCAGCACAGCTCTGTGGAAGCTGGACAAGGTGACAGGAGAGTCTCTGGTTTAGCAAGTCAATGCTGCAAAGTGAGAAGCATCTTCGTTCCTGCTGGAGTTAATGGACATCCAAATTCCTGAAGGAGTAGAAATATTTCTGAACTAAGTACTCTTTTAATCAGCTCTTCCTTTTTGCTGAAGCAAAAAATCACTGCGTTCAAAATCAGTGAAAAGCTGATCCAACAGCTTATGCAAGTCAGTTTCCTGCCAAAAGAAGGAGTGCTGGAACAAATGAATAACTTAAGGAAACATGGTGGTAATATCTAAAATGTTTTATTGATGTGTCTGAGCCCACTAAAATAGCATATTTTTTACTAGACTACAGAACTGAAACGTATATTTATATCTCAAAACAAAAAGCAAAACCTAAGTGTCATTTTGGCAATTATTAAACAGTTACATTTATTTTGAAAAAGAAAATAAAATTTAAAAGTTATGCTTATATAACATGATGCAGTATCACATTAAAACACTGAATTATGGAGAAGGGTATTGCCAAGTGAGCAAGGAGATACTCAATGCAAAGAAAACCTGCTGCTGCTTAGGAAGGGTAGTGAACCAAAGCAGTGTCATGATGTAATGGCCAGATACCTTCTAGAATCAGAATTAGTTTGCAGAGAACTGGTGCAAAAGTTTCTGTATGGCAATGCCCTTTGTAATCCTGAAGGAGGCTACATTCACCCAGACACTTTACCTAAACCTCCTTCTGGTTTGCAGAGGTTGGCAAGCAGTCTTGTAGAGATTGTGCTCGGTGCTCCCTCATTGCTATTATATTCCTCTGCATACACGATCCAACGTTGGAGGGGGAACAAGTTCATAAAATGCAATTGATGCTTGCTCAAGCTAAAAAATTGGGGTATTTCAAAAACAAGCAAATAGAAAAAGTATTAAGTGAATATATTTAGGTTCTTGTGATAATGTGCACCACTCAGAAAATCCATGTCTGCAGTCCCTATGGGAGTACGGGCCAGTAACTCCATTTAAAGGCAGAACTCCATTTCCTCTGTGCAGACCTTCACCTTGACAGATGTCCTTTCACCTCCATCTTCAATGTTAATTTCTAGGGGCTGCTAGCACAAACCTAAAAATAGACACTAAGTGAACTGTCTCCTTCATAAAAACATAAACATCTTGGACAACACAACAGGAGGGGATTGATTTGAGTGATTACTTTGCAGCTCTCCTTGGTAACGAAGCTCCCTGGCCAGGGTCTTCATCCCTTGGGGAGCCTGAGCAGGATGTTGCGTGCCAATCACACTGTGTTGAGGTCTGCTTAGAAGGTGCTTGGGAGTAAAAGAAGAGTTTGACAGAGAAAAGACTTTTGAAATGAAGCTGCTTGATACAAGGGAAAATATGAAAGGTAGGAACAGATGGATAAGCCAAGGGAGAAAAATTAAAAAGGAAATTTGACACATATGTGCATTCTTTTTAGTGCAATTTTTATAATATTTCTGTGAAAGACAGCCATCATTTTTCAATGTACACCATAAATGCTCTTTGCACAGATATTTGCTCTTTGTTGCTCTTTCTCCACTTAGATGTTGCCTCAGTTATCTTCCTCCTGAGAGCCTAAATAGCAAAAAGACTGTTTTCTACAATCTCATCTCTCTCTCTCTCTCTCTATTATGTCTCCACTTGCCTCAGCCCCAAAACCTGATACCCTGGTATCCCAAGATATCCTGGTTAGAGCCTGGAGGAAGAGCAAAAATCATGGTAAGGCTCAAGGATAATTCTCCTAATGAGAACAACATATTTCCACTCCTGCTGCTCCTAAGGTCTTCTGAAAGTCACCATGCAGATGTAGAAAACCTCACCAACAACCTGCCAGAGCAGCAGCCCCACCTCCTTGCCCTAGGCATAACCACAGGCTAACGTCTAGTCACAAATTTTTGCTAGCATCCAACTTCAACATATTTGAAAAACAGAGAAAAGTGATTTAGGTAGCTTTATTTTCCTCAATAAATAAAAAAAATCATTTAACTAGATGTGCAAGACTTACCTTATTCAGTCTGACCTAAGCCCACATTGTTCACTGCCTCCAAAGCATAAGGTTATATTACCTTTTGGAAGTGCTATCGAAATACTGCTCAGGCACATCTTCAGCATCTTCCTTTTCTCACTTTTCAGTTAACCTCATTCATAAATGGCAAAACTGTTTTCCCCTTTGGAGATGGCAGCTAATGTCATTTGTGCAAAAATGAAAACAATGCGGGAAAAAATGGCCCAAAGTGCCAACAACACTGAAAGTCACAGACATGGTAAGAAGGTAACCAGGTCATAATTTGAGAAGTAAAGTAAGAAACACAAAAGAAAAAAAAAAAATAAGTGGGTCTTCATTAGTTTTGGAAAACAGATGCTACTTACCTACCAGCTGAGGACACAGTACAGGATAGGGAGCAATCCTCCAAGTCATATTTCCTCTTGTGAACTTTCCTTGTGTTTGTAGCAGTGGCTACTACAGGCCACTTGAACATTTTCTTCTTGTGTATTCGTATTTCCACAAGATCCTTTCAGCAGAGACATTTCCACTATCAGCAAAAGCAGACTGTTCCTGTTTGTATCGTGCAAACCAGATGGAGAAAACAAATCATTAATTTGTAACTTAGAAGATACATTTCTATGACAGAACTTTGTAACACCCTACACTTCTTTTTTATTTAATTTTTCATGACATTTATGAGCAGACAGGAAAATAAAATTAGAAAGAGGAGATTCCTCACAGGGTCAGCATTCTATCCTCAATGCTCAGGCTGCAATTACAGATCCTCTTCTGCCACTAGCAGTCCCAGGTAAGGTTCCCCATATCCCCAGCACTCTGGTGTTGGTGGGTGTAAGGGATCAGGGCTGTCTGGTAGGGAAGAGGGATAGAGATGAGTATCTGGGAACACCATCACCTTTACTCAGCTGAGCAGCAGCAGAGCTGCATGCCTGGCTGCAGCCTTGGCCAGCAGGGATCAGTCTAGCCCAGGGATCCCATATCTTCTTTAATTCAGGATGGTATCCAACAGCAGGTGACCTTTCCTTCCCTGTGTTCGTCTGCCATTCTCAATGGAGGGGAGGCACAAGTTTTATTTGCCTGATGAAAACATGCCTGACTTCTTCCAGCATTTGGATACACCTGCAGTGTCCTGCACACGGGTGTTGTACACCCTTGCTAGCAGGAGCCTGGGAATGAGCATTTGGGGTGACTGCCAAGTGCCCTAGGCCTATGACAGCTCCACTGGATTGGGGTTACTCCCTAGCAAATAGCCTGGGATCTCCTTGCCTTACACTTGTAAGGTTTCTCAGGGGCCAGGGGAGGAGAGGACTAATCAGAAATATTGCTTGTCGTGCTTTAACAAGGCAAAGAGTCTCTCCGTCTCCACTGCTGAATAATTCCCAAAGCAAAAGGAAGAGTGTGCTTTCTCTCTCTACTCCCACAGCTCCTCTAATAGCTTCACAGAGCAAATGATTTGTGTGTCTCTGAGTGCTTTGGATAGCCTTTCTGGCTTTTTTTATGGACCTCTGTGCATCACAGTTATCAATCAATGCTGACAAAGAGACAAGGTTATGAAAGTATGTATGCTTTGGAAACCGGATCTGAGTATTGGTTTTGTTTGTAAAACTGCTCTGATTGTGGGAACAGTGACAGGTTCTAAGAGGGCAATTTATTTTTTTTTAAGTCAGATGAAACGGCTGGTGCTTTTAGTTAATTGCCAACTCTATTTTCCAGTACCAAACACAAAACAAATTCTATTCTATTCCCCGTAATGAGCCAACTCCAATTAGGGTAATTACCATGGGATAATTGTAGACTACCTATGGTTAATTAGGGCTCCACTGTGTGTTTACAACACTCCAGGAGCGTAAATATTTAATGATAACCACAGCTTCATACATCATTACCACTTAATTTAATATATTACATCATTATTATTGGGAGGTTTGGAGAGAAAAGAGGCAAAACCTTGAGACATGATCAGAAAAGCTACAATGGGCTCTTTCCCCAGCAGTAAATCATCCTGCCTGATAATGTCATTATGCTGAAAGATTCCCTTTTTTTAGGTCATCTTATGTTCACTCAGCAGGAAAAACAAGTGCACCATCACCAGCACTTGAACTCTGAGGTTAATGGCAAGTAGAAAAGCAGAGACATGAGAGATGGTGGTGAACTCAGTCCTCCCCAACTGGTGCAACAGTGGACACTGCTGAAACATACATCATGAAACACAAGTAAACTTAACGGGATGAAACTGAGAAAGGATAATAAATAATAATAAATATCTTCAAGTTTTACTTGGTGTGAAATATTGGCTGGTCTCCCTGGAAATGTGGGTGTTTTTCATTTACTCTATTTCATTGAAAATGTGACATCACAAGCAAGAAGAGACAGTGAGAGCAAGCATTTGACTTCTGGAGAAATGTACAGGAAATTCCATCTGCAATTAGAGCTAAGATCAGGAATATAAAACACACAGAAACCCTTCAGTTTGCTAAATAACCCCTTAAATTTGTCCTACATGCAGAAATTGTGTTTTAATAGAACGAAGAAAATTCCCCAAAGCATGTCCATGTGTGGGGTGTAAGCAAGTGCAGTTTGCCAGTTGTGTAGTATACCTCTTAATCTGTTGAAGTCTTTTCTTAAATATAGAGAAGTTCAGAATCCCCATTCCAGACAAAAGGATAAAAATAAAAAAAACCAGTTCCTTCTTCTTCACTATAGAAACAAATATTCACGTCTAATACATTTTTGTGGTGAGTATTCATTGTAGTTTCCAGGCTTATCAATACTTTATGATAATATAAGCTCCTTCATCTGTAAAGAAGTTTAGTCACAAATTTAGTTTATAACCTTCCTCACAAAGCAGCCCTAGCACAGCAGCTGAGTTCATAACTCTTGTTGCCAGTCTCCTTCAAGATAACTTCCCATTCAAGAGACAACCTGACAAGCAGTGATTTTTTTTCTCCACTTAAGTTCTATTTTCTGAGTAATACTATAACTGATACAGAAACAACCTGCTCAAATACCCCAGATGTTCCTCAGAAGGGAAAACTAGGTTTGCATCACAACTAGTGAAAGCTTCCTTGCATGCCATGCCAATACTAATGGACGTTTTTGCTGCTGATCATCTTCCATTGATTTCCAGACAGTACAACAAATCAGACACATATTTTTATTAAATCTCTGAGTATAACTCAGCAGTTGGATGAAATTACAAGAGTTATAGACATCTATGGGAACGGTACTGTTTTTACTCACAGTCTGTACCTAACCACTGGATTGTACTAACAGGGGAACTAACTGTGCTTCATCGAGCTGATTTACTGCAGAAGCAGAAAAAGGGTGGGAGCACTGTCAGCAATTTGTATCTCCTCTGGAGATGGTTGCAGTACTTTCCTTGACCCATAAGTATGTCAGTGGTTCCAGGTCTCCTATTTAGACATAGCCTCTGGGTCTGTCCCAAACATGAATCACTGTTGGGGAAAAAAATCCATGTGCATTCCCTGGCTTGTTACCACCCTCTTATACCTCATGACGAATTATTTCAGACTTATTTCACAATCCCTAAATATAGTATAATCATGCTTACAATTTTAGTGGTTGTGAAGAAATCCTCAAGCACACAGAGCATTTTAAAATCATACTGCAGGAAGCCTGACAATTTATATGTAACTTTTTGTTACATCCTACTTACTGATGCTAATGAACTTTCAACTGATTTGGGAATTTTGTCATTTTCAAAAAACCTCCCATGTCTGATATTTAGATGCTTTCTAGCCAGCTGCCAAAAACTATTGTCCAGTTTTGGCAACTTCATCAACTGAGTTTGGACTGGCTTCAAGGGAATTTAAGAAACACTCAAGATTGAAATTGTGGGACAGCATTAAAAAACCCTAAATCATGGACTGTACTGTCTTTTTAAAATACTGTATGTATTCAGTATTCAAGCCATGACAGAGTATCCACTGTGCAAGTAGCAGTATTCTGGCTTGAATTTAATTTAAATAAAAAAGAAAAAAAAATGCAGTAAATGTTGTTGCCAGATTTTTGCAGCTCTTAATCCACAGATTGTGCAGGTAATTACAATCTCATTTGCTTCCAGGGCTTGACAGGAGGCCAGATGAGACACTGGCATTCTTGGGTACTTGCATATTGGGAAGAGGCAAGGGCAAAGTTATTTAAGAAGCTTTAGGGAAGGTGGACAGGAGAAGAGTTTAACAGGGTGTAAAAGGCTGTCCTTTGTGGGAAAAATACCCTGCAGAAGAGGCACTGCGGGAAGGCAGAGGTCGGGCAGAGGGGAGCACGGCTGAGGCATCTCAGAAAGTGACAGGCAAGGGAGACGGAGCCCCGGAGAGCAGATCCCTCTATCCCCCCTGTCCGCCCCTCAGCATCACCGAAGCCCGATGCATTACCGGGAACAAGCTGGTCTCCGGCAAAGTCCGGCAGCTCAGGAAACAGCCTGTCCACTTCTTCTGGTTTCCTTGTGGGTTCATGCCACACACAAAATACGGATCTAAACTTCATCTTCTGAAGATATTTCATTAGATCATCATTTTTTTGGCTACAGACTGTAGCAACTGAGTGAAATGCGTTTTATTTTCAACACCACAGATAAAGAAAATGGAACAATTAAACATTAAGCATCTTGAATAAAATTAAGTAAAGTGATCTGACAGTCATGTTTTTCATATCCACTTCTCCACATTAAAACTTCAACATTAGTTGTTTGCCAAAAGTAAAGCCTTATTTAAGTATGCAAGTGATAAGTGATTCATTTCAAAGTTAAAACTAACAATTCTTACAAGAAAGCCGGAAGCACATAAAGATAAAATGCACCTGATCTAATCATATTTCCCTTTCTTGAACTCATCCTACTTTTTTATAGCTTACATCGTCTCTAAAGCAGAAAAATAATCAATGCACACACACACATCTCTGAAGCAAAGTAGGATTATTTTTAGATTGCAGTTTGTGGCTAAAGCTATAACATATTGTTCTGCTGTCCATGAATGTGAGACCACATAGGTCTGCTTCAGCAAATGTATCAGCTGTTCACTTCTGAAAGAACAGATTAAACTCTCGAAGAATATATTTCCTTTAAAATATTTCATGGCTGTATCAAAGGTCAGTATATTGTAGAGAAGGTAGTTGATGTCTCTGGAGGATAAGTGTTGTACACAGCCAGTCCTTTTGAAAAGTCAGGAGGAGGTGGACAGTGGAGTAACAGCCATATGGATACAGTTTTAAAGGACTTTAACGAATGCAGGGAAACAGTCTCGTGAAGGAAATCTTTATACATAGTAAAGAAATGCTGCACAAGAAGTTTGAAAAACAGTCAGCTGTCACTACTAAGAAGCTGTCAGATCTTAAACCTAGAAAAAATCCTCTGTATAAGTGGGTCACTGGTGAACACATATTTGGGACATATTAAAGAGCAAGGGCGATAAGAAGAGAAAAAATATGAGCCTGATTCTGTTTTACTTCATCTTTGTGTTCAGAGCAATACTAGAATATAAATGCAGGGGGCAATATGGCTTTAAGGTACTTTCCACTTCTACTTAAAGTTGACTTTGAGAAGAACAGAAAATTACATACCCGGAGAAAACACAAACTCAGCAAAATGCAAGTCCCATGATCTGTGCTCTCCTGGTCCATGTAAACCAAGCAGGTGGCTGTGCCAACCCCTCAGCACTCCCCATCATACACTAATTCAATCTTTCCCAAAAACCACCCTATTCGGCCTGCAGTTCCTTTGGATGCGCCCAGGAGTCAGTTCTTCATGAGAAGTTTCCATTTCATATCTGACTCTCTTTGGCACTATTTTCAGCCACCTTGACAGTCATACTCTGGAAGCATTAAACCTCTTCCAATCTTTTCTCTTAAGGGAAGCCAAGTCTATAAAAAACAGTGGGAGAACAGTATCGAGCACGGCAGGGCAAGGTAATTATAGATAAAATTGAAAATATGGCCTGTAGTAGACTCTATATACAAGCTGTGCTGACCCATTTTAATGAAAATGGGAGATAGCTGAAGAATTACATAATCTCTGTACCTCCTACAGCCTGCATGGCTTAACTTGCCAAGCATTTTAAGCTATTGAGCTATTGTTTTCAGAAGAAAGGGTGTGGGTGAGTTTTATATTCCTTCATGCTGAGTGAAACATTCTCTTCACTCTCCCCTTCAAGTCATAATGCACTTTGGCTAAATCATCCAATGGTCTTAATGCTTTTTGTCTGCCAAGGATCTTCCTATTCCTGTGTCTTTCTAAACTTTGCAAATCCTCTATTGTACTTCAGAGCAGATGCCAGCCATGGACCTCTAGAAGCATCACTTCATTATTTCTCAATTACACAAACCATGCTTCTGAAACGTATTGGTTAACTTTATTATATCCATGAATTTTTTAAAGGGTTTTTAATTACAACCCCTGCTGTCTTAAGCACCCAGCCTTTGAACAGGAAACAAATTTATAAAATTAATTTCACAACAGGCTGAAGCAGTAGTTGTATTTCTCAAAAGACCAAAAAGAATGGGATGTTTTTGTCTATACCATGACAGAGCTTCAAAAAATAATTGCAAGACATCAACTTGTCAAACTGTGACCACAGTAGGCATTGCAATCATTTTTTAAGAGAGAGGAACACTTGAAAAAACTTTTGTTAAAAACTCAGCTTAGTTCCTTGTTATGACTGATCTCTAGAGTCCAAAGACAGAAGAAAGATTGAGCATGTGAACACTGGTGTAGTTCAAATCAATCAATGTATGAATTTTGTTGATTATTTGCCACTGATGTACTTTTCTTGAGTGAAAGATCCCATTCTGCTAGTCATGATGGAACTGTGAACTAAAACCTGCAGAAAAAAGATCTGAATAACTATGAGGCAAATAATTAAGAGAGTGCATGATCCATTTCATAGAGCAAAGTAGCAAGAGGAGTGATTTTTACTTGGGCCTTGCTGAAAACACATGCTATGGGAAAGAATTAGTGTGGTTTAATATTACTGTAGGTCATATGGATCTGTTTACGAAGCCACTAAACTATTAACTCCAAAAGTGGGGAATACTGTGCAGCTACAGATGCTGTGTCACGATAAATGTGTGAACTATTTTCACACTATTATACAGCATTGTGCAGTCAGGAACAAAAGCATCCTATCCTGAGGTGTGCTCCAAGGTGATGGAGTCATGTAAACCCACCTGATAAAAGTGTGGCACTCAGCAATAAGCTGGATGAATTGCACTTTCAGAGGAGAAACCTCCGAGGCATTTGAGAGTCATGAGCCTAGAATATGACAACTGGATCTTTTTACCATGTATATCATGTGCATTTTCACTTGCATATCATGTCAGCTTCATAGTCTTGTGCCATCTTCCTTTATTTGAGAAATTTGGTCCTGACATTCCTTTCATATGTCATCAAGATCAGCTTTCCATCACACAACCCATACCTCAGTCAACCACCTGAATATTTTTATTGTTTGTTATCAGCACTGCAGTGCTGGAAACCATATTCTATATGTGCAGTGACTCAGAAAATCTACCTCTGTTCTGGTGAAATTATATTAATGTTCTCTTTAAAACTGAAGCATTATGGAAAATTGCCGAGTGAAGATATGCTTATTTGTATGGTCTGTAAATGATAGCACTTTTTAGAGGTGGAAACATCCAATGGCACGTGTTTAAGTGAAGTTAGCAAAACTAATTTTCTCCTTCCAGACAAAAGAAGAATGTAGTCTAGAACAGAGAAAGCAAATCAGGACTCAAAGGAAAAAGTCAAGCACTGGAAAGGGAGGTCCACAGAGCTGAATTAAAATCTGTGTGCATTCTGCAGCATTGGGGACTGTCTGTTCTGAAGAATTTATTAGTGTATTGAGGACCCTCTTGTTGAATTTACAGCTTCTAATGTAATCAAACAATATTTTCTTTCTGACACTAATTACTTTTACTGTCTATGCACAGGTATGTATCTGTCTACTTTTATAGACCATTCAGCACTATAAATGACCAACTCAATTCATATAATTTCCAATAGCCTGACAATAAAAAAATAACCCAAAACAAACAATAAGAGAGGGAAATCCTGTTTTCACTAAAGTTAATGAATACTTTGCTATTGTTTCCAGCTTGGGCAAGATTTCCCCATAAAAGAGAACATTTACATAAATTCAGTTTGATTACTTTGCAGAGTCACACAATAGAATCGGTATCTTTGTCCATAGTTTTAAGGGGAAGAGAGATGTTCTTTCAGTCATTATTAAATTTTAATTCTATGTAATGCTGTTGAGAAAGTTTTATGTATTATCCAAGCAGTTGGGATATTTTAGAAAGAAATCAGTGAAGAAACCAACTAATATATATTAGACACTCTTGTTTTATTACATTTCATCTTTGATAATCCAGAGGTATATAGAGATATAGATATACTGTCATTGTCATAGAAAGATTTGCTACAAATCCCCTGCTGCAGTGATGTTTCTATTGCCAACACCCCCAGCTGATTGATCATCTGACAGCTAACAGATGAAAAATTCAGGTTTCATCAAATGAGGGGATAGAAGGCAGATCATGGGATTAGCTTTAAATGGTTCTTCTGGTGTTCCTGTATATCTAAGTATTTGTCAAGTGTATATTTGTGCTGCTGCAGATGAGTCACTTAAATTCATCTTCCACAGTTTCTTTCTGTATTCCTGTGATGACAAGTGTATCCCTCTGCTCTGACATGAAATATGTAAGTATCAGTAGTGGGGGGCATGAGATTGGCAGAAAGCAGCGAGCTCAGCTCGACTACCTGAGCCAGGGGGGTGGCAGGCAGAATGTGTGTCAGGGATCAACTGGACAGTCCAGTTGAAGGTAATCAGGTGTGGACTTTAATTATGCTCTGTTTCACCTTTTCTGTAGTTCCTAAATCCTCCCCTGCAAAGCAGCGAGCTAAACTAGAAGGCACAACTAGATTAGATGCAACTTGATCTTTATCTCCAGCCATACAGATGAAACCTTTGCAGGAACTGTGCAGCTTAGGGTGTCCCACTGAGCCCTGTCCTCATAAACTAGAATAAAATTTGAGACTCTAACTCCCAGCACTAAAAGAAGTATCTGATTTTTAGCAAAAGGGATAAAATGTTCAAGAGTGAAAAACCTGAAAGCAGTAAAACAGGCAAATATACTCCCCATGTTACTCTCCAGGCAGGCAACAGCAGCTCTACGGGTCTCATCAAACCAAGCTGTAAAATGGCATTAAATTTTAGGCACCTTGTTGCAGGGGTTAGCAGAACTAATACAACGAAAGGCAGAAATATAGACAGACTGGCAGTCAGAGGAAAAATAAGCACCAAAAATAAACTCGTGGAGACCATGAAGAGGAATGGATCTACACTCCAAGAAGGGAATATAGGTACGCAAAATAGTGCATAGAAATATGCATAACATACTAATATGACATGGAAAATAATATTTAGGTTTAATATAAGTCCATCTTCTAACAGGCAATTCTGTCATTGTTGTAAATCATTGTCCAGAAAGAGCACTAAATAAATTTTTCAAAACTTCTTAAACCAGACATGTGGGTGATCCTGAAAAAAATATTTTGAGTAGAGTTTCATTAACATACAGGTGAAAGTGATGACCCAATAGGATCAGTCATTGCTAATTCATCCAGTTGCACTGTGTATTACTGAAGTAGTATAAAATATCCCTTACATTTTCTGGAAGTCTGACATCATGTAAGAAACACTACTGGGGAAAAAATGAATGGATCAATTAGCCAGCCATAGCTCCTTATTATCTTTGTGCTCTTTCAGCTTTTTATATCAACATGAAAGCCATAAAAATTACAAGACCCATTGTATAGATATTTATATGTAGATTGTCCCTCAAGAGAAGGAAGTGCTCCCTGCCATCTGGGATAATATGTCTTACATTTAACAAAACCTACAGTTTACATTTTTGATATTCATACAAATACTATGCACACGGACATCATCAGCAGTAGGGATTTTTTTGTAACTGTAATAGTTTTATAAAGAAAGTACATATTTATATATCTTATATACAAAAGACTGTGTTTGCATACATGCAAGTACACCTGTACACATCCTAATTGATTTCTTCCCGTTTACAATGCCTGAGACAGAATTCAGCTGCCAGACTATTCCTGTGGTTTCTATTAAATTTATTTCTTAATGTTAAAATAAATAAAGTATCCTCTAATCTGACTGAGTTATTATTTAAGCAATATTTCACTGTGGACAGTTGATTTGTTCTCTTTATTGTTGTGAATTTGATTTACTAGGCATTGGGGGCAGGAGAAGAGTTAGAAAACAGTAACCAGGTGTTAATTCCAACCAAGCTGCACTAATTACGGGTTCCTCACACTAAGCTGACACCTGAAAACCAGCAAGCAAAACGCAAGTGATTGTACAATTTGAGTGAATTTCACAAAATCTAATAGAAGACACAAGCAAGGAAAATTAGCTGTTAAAATACAGAGGGAAAGGGGCTGAGCAGATGAGTCTCCTTCAGGCATATCTTAATACAACGCTCAGTGGTTACTGAGTCAACCTACAGCAAGAAAAGTAGGGTTTTTTTGCCAGGAAGAACAGTCCTTTTGCCATTTTTCTGCATTTACAAAATAAAACCACAACCCAAGCATTCAGCCAAGCAGCACTAGTTTGGTCCATTATGTATCCCAATTCAATCAAGAATCTATTTATTATTAGCATAACTTCTCAATTAGACTCTCCTATATACATTCTTACTGTACACAAGGCATTGGGGAGAAGAGCTGAAGAGCCAGGAGAAAACTGACTGAAGAAGTCTCCAAATTAATATTAATAAAATGTAAAACTATAGAAGCACCTGCCTCCTTGAACTGTCTCTCATTTTCTGTTAGAGGTGTACCTGAGCAGTCCCAAGGGCTTAAATAGGTGGAAACGGCTCCTATGCCTTCCCTAACAGCTGATTAGTTTGCAGTCATTGCAACAGCTAATGTTTTCAGAATTGGCAGGTTGTGTTAAAAAAACAAATGGGTATTTTATGTCTCCAATTTTGCTTTCACTGCAATGCAGCTCACTGTATTATTTTCCAGACTGGAAAAGATGATTGATTACGGCCCAGGGAAAAGGAGGAACTGGGAGAAGATACAACCAGGAGGGGACCTCATCAATGCCTATCTGAAGGGAGGGTGGCAAGAGGATGGATCCAGGCTCTTCTCAGTGATGCCAAGCAACAAGACAAGAGACACTGGGCAAAAACTGATGCAAAGGAAGTTCCACCTGAACATGAGGAAAAACTTCACTGTCCAGGTGACCACACACCTGAACAGACTGCCCCATGAGGTCGTGGAGTCTCCCTCACTGGAGATGTTCAAGAACACCTGGACACAAACCTGTGCCATGTGCTCTGGGATGACCCTGCTTGGGCAGGGAGGTTGGACGAGATGACCTGCTGTGGTCCCTTCCAACCTGACTTATTCTGTGGTTCTATGCAAACGTTTCAAAGCACTGTGGGTTCAGCAACAGAAAGCAATGAGCTGTTTAAAAACATAACAGACAAAATGACCATGAAATATCAGTTGCATGTTTGTCATCTCTCAGAGGAACCCTGATAAGGAAAAGTGCAGAGAAAGCACTTTGAACTCCTCCAGTGGTAACACAAACTGTTATTACCATTCTAATTTCGTTCCCTCCTGCAGGTTGGATGGCTTAGTCACTGAAGGTCAAAATGACTCAGTGAATGGGCATGCATTTGTGCCTGATTGCAGGCATTGAGAAACCTCCAAAGATCCCTGGCTCTAGTGAGAAAACTGAGGAAGAAACTGGTGTGCTGGTGCTCCTGTGCTCGCAACATGTACCACAGACCCCCCTGGGGTTCAAAAACTGCTCTGCCAAAACTCAGTGGTTTTATTTCAACCATTGCATCCCCCCAAGGGTTGAACCAAAGCACACAGAAAAGAGAAAACACAGAGAAGAACCTCTCCCAGGACAGGTCCTCATGCACCCAGAACAGGCTAAGCCACTCCGACCCAAACAGTCTCATCTGGGATGCAGCCATTGAACTCAGCCTAGAGAACCCTTAGAGGATGGCTCAGCCAGCCTGTGACAAATGAACATTAGAAATATGCCCAAATAATCTTTCCTGTGGTTGTCCCAACCCTCACATTGCAATTTGTCCTGTATAATAGGCACCCTTCACTGGTGTGCAGGCACTGCCATCCCAGTGCTAGCTTGGACACAACCCTTGTTGAAAGGCAGCATCGGCCCCAATGGGGAAAAGCAGGTTGGGATGTGCTAGCTAAAGGTCAGCTACAGAGGGTGATCTGACATAATTAAATGCCTAGGAGATATTTTGGGAGACAGTGATGGACATCATGCTGAGGGGTAATTCAGGTCCAACATCTGTATCCAGGCAGGCAAATAAAAGAAACTTTCTTTGGCAGTCACAAGTGTAACCCTTGGCAGCTCTTAGGCAGAGCTGGCCAATACCCTGTGTGGATGCATCAATGAATAATGTCCTGTTATTGCCAGCGACCATGTCAGCAAGTTGTTCTTTAAATCCTGCAGTAACATTTGTACATGAGGAGCACAACACTGAATGGAGGTTTCACCCCTGGCCAAACTTTTCCTTGTTCTGTCTTCTCTGATAAGAGAGGACATACAGCAGGCATTAATTGTGCCTGGTATGTCCAAGTGCTTTGGACATGAATGCAATTGCTTTCTTTGACAGGAGGAGCAACATGACTTACGTAAGAACAAGAGAACAAGATACCCTCCTGCAAACTAGTAAGTACATTGCGTGCTGAGACAAAGGCTGCAGGAAGAGGAGGTGGCAGGCACAGCTGGGACCTTCAAACAGTGTCCTTGGCCATGTTTCTAACATGTCCTTGACCGCTTATTTACACGCCTGTGTAAGCTAGACACATCTGAAGAAATCTGCAGCTGCAAGGATGAGTGAAGCACAATGCTGGAGGAGCAGAGCACAGCCCTGACAGAGGTGTCCTGTGGGCACCCTGCAGGGTCCACTGGAGGAGTCTGCATCCCAAATCACTCCATGGACCATCTGGGTGTGTGGGCCACACGGGTGTTTGAGCTCACCTGCAGCAGTGCATAGGGAGTACCCACAGCCAAGCCCTTCTTCCATCCCCATAATCAGAGACTGGGAGGCGAAGGAAACATTGAAACTCCTCTGCAGAGGAGTAAGGGAGGATGCACAGTCCCATGGGTGCAAAGGGGCTTTCCTGCAAGATTCTCCTATCTTCCAGTAAACTCTTAAAAGTGACCATAATCTGCACTTTTTCACATGAGAGCATTAATCCCAACAACAGAGTAAGCAGAAGACACCTTACTTTGCATTTTTCAAAGCAAGAGCAACATGCCAAGAATATGCACATGAATAATTATTCAAGGGAAAAAAAAAAAAAAAAAGGAATCTTTGCCAGATGCTACATGTCAGGAAGCACTTTAATCCACATGACCAAAAAGCATTGCATCCATCAATGCTTTCGTGATAACAGGCTTTCCTATGCTTGAACAGCTAAAATACATTGTTACATCTAAAAAAGGACTGGTGACAGTTACTTTGCACTGCATTTCCTACACTTTGTCTGACAGATCATTTCAACAAAAATGTGCTTGATCCAGGCATTTATACACACATATGGTATAACAGTAATTCAATATTGCAAAGTGAAATTTGCCTTCCATGACTGCGTTTATAATTTGAAAATTGAATGGCTTTGAGGATGATGATTGTAACTCACACTGCCTTATGGTTCCTCAAACAAAAAGCTGGTGGAAGTCTGTATCACTTTTCCTTTTAGAAACTAAATAACATAAATCTGCCACTCAGAAGCAGTGCCTGTCTTTTTCCTCACTTGACCAGCTAGATGTATGTTTCTGGCAAATGCCATCACCACCATTGCCAACACGGGGACAGCTGCAGAAAAGGCCTGGGAGACCTTTCCTAGGGAAGAGGAGCCTTAGAAGAGACCTGTGGTGAGTCTGATGACACCTGAGAGAAGCAGTTGTCCCTTTGTAAGTCTTCTGAAGTTTCCTTACCAGGGGAAAGAAAAACAGCTTTAAAATTTTCATCACAGATCATCTGAAGGTTGCACAAGTATTTCTACGCTGTTATGGGAAGGGTGTGTATAAGCAACAGAGATTTTGTTCCTTTTTCAGCCTTTACCATTGTAATGAAACTACAAAAAATACTTGTCCTACTTAACAGCTTCTTAAGAGGGGTGATTTAGTATTATTGTGTAAGGCACCTGGAGAAATAATTAGAGCCCAATCGCTGCTATACAACTTATACGCTCTCTTCAAGCATAGTCTCTCCTTTAAATTAACCAAATCCTGATTTGGGGGAAGGAGGGGAAGGCTTTCCGCAACACTGCTATGACTCTGCAGTGAGTGCGATGGTCCCTACTGCAGTTTATTGGCTTCACCATCAGACCTGATGGGGGGACAAGGAAGGACTGCCAGCAGTGAATGACAGGAATCTCTATTCCTGTCACTTGCCAATTTTCCCAAGTCTGAATGCAGGTCTGCCCACAAAAGGCACTCAAACTGGGCTAGCAAGAGGAGAGGCAGCGCAGGACTGTGACAGGAATTAGTACAATAAGAAGCAAAGTGGCTCATCCCCTCAGGGAGACAGCTCTGCTGAGGGCATGGGGTTGGGGCACACTTTACAGGGCTCAGGGAGGGGGTCACACCAGTTGGGCCCAGCAGCTCTGTGGCTGCCCCTGCCTGCCCTGCCCCTGGAAGGCTTCACTGGGGACTAGCAAAAATGCCCCTTTTCTGCTGCGTTAGTTCCACTGAGGAGGAAGAGTGCGTGTGTGGTCTCCTGGCTTATGAAACGCTTGGCATTTTATTGCTCCTCAGCTTTAGCATAACTCAAGTGCAGCAGTTTGTTTGCCGTCTGGGCCAAGCATGTCCTCACTTGCATAAAAGGAAATTAACATCAAGGCTTTTGAGCTAAGACCACTTCTACACCAGGATAAAACTGAAATACTTTGACACATTCAGCTAATATGTGCTGTAAACCAAACAGTGGGAAAGAACTCCCTTGTGCTAACCCATGAGCAGCTAATATCCACTACAGCTCCCATTCCTTCCTCCATACAAGGGACTGAATCCTCCCTCATTAAAATTTTGCCACTGGCACTGAGAGGCCAGGAATCCCTGAGGATTTCAGCACACATTCATTCATACTCATGAAACATCATCTTTCCCTAGCAGGGACAAGCCCTCATCTGGGCTGAAACATTCATGAACGGTGAGTCTTCCTGAGGGAACAGGAAGAGCTTTGCTTTGATAAATCACTGCAGCTGGACTTTCTGAGCTGTGCTGAGCATTAATCAGCTTTATTTAATTTATTTCTTTATTTGGGGAAGGGCTAATGAAGCTCACCTAAGGTAAGAACTGTAGCAGTGAGTTGTCTTCTCTAAGCAAATCCATCAAGCATTCAGAGGGGTTTGAAGGTATGAAGCTGTAATGTCACTGACAGACATAACCCAAAGGGTAGGCTGCATTTTCATCTTTAGGGTGTTCATTGTGGCTGTTACTGTCCTTAGAAAACCAGTGAGATGCCAGTAAACAGCAAAACAGTTAGAGTTTTACAACTAAATTACTAGTGTGATCCTGAAAAAAATCATATTATTTACCAATAAGCTAGCAAAATAAAAAGCAGTGAGCTCGTTATTTTGTGACAAGACCACATACAAATCTAAATCTACCTATTTCTGGGAACCACATTTGAACAGCAACCGAAAGGTCTGTTCCTGTGGAAATTTATACTAGCTGGAAAAGAAACCACAATCATACCTCACTATGTGAGATGGGGAAAGACTCTCTTCAGCTGCCCCATGAGGGGTGAATAAACCTATGCTTTGTGTAAGCCTTTGAGGTTCATCTTAGGTCCAGTACTAGGAGGAGTGTAAGTTTTCTGCAAAGCATGTCTACATCTGTCTTGTGGCTCCTGCAGGTTTCAGATGCAAGTCAGAAGCTCACACTGCCCATTGTTCTTCTGGGAAAGGAGACATTTAAAATACAGAGGCAGCGTGAAGAGTTAGAGCCTGCGTCCTGTGGCCAGTCCCCTGAGACACTGAGCTCCTGCACACAGAGGGGCCTTCCTCTGCTACAGGTACAGAGCTGGAGTTTCCTGAAGAATCCAGAAGCTTTGTCCAAAGAGTATAATCTGCTAACAGATCAGTGAGGTCTTTCAGCCAGGCAAGTGTCACATGAACTGTCAGCAGTGGAGTCTGTAGTAAAATCCCCAGTCTGTGACTGAAAACTTGCAAACATCGAATGCTTAGAGGAAAGTAATTGTTCCTACTAACCAACAGAGATGTCACCATGGTGGGTTAGGGCCTGTCTGAAGCTGCAAAGTGTCTTTCAAATGCTCACTCCTTGCTGCATTGAAATTCCTTCCCAGCCCAGATCAGTGCTGGTGTTTTGACATCTGGCTCCACTAAACACATCTCTGGGTAGAGGTGTTTGGCTGGGTGGTTTGGCTTTACTGTCGCCAGAAAGAGATTAAAAACCAAACCTACTGGCTTTACTCTGGACTCACCTATTTCCAAGTGGCAACAGAAAGGGCTATTCTGAAAGAGCTAAAGGTTGATGTCTTTGTTGCAAAACTGGAGATGAATCTCCCGGAGGCAGAGCAGAGCAATGAAGCCTCGTGCTAGCCTGGCTCAGGCTTCTCACCAATAGATTGCTTCAAGGCTATTTTCGTGTCCTGCATCTAAATTCCTAAGTCAGGCCTTGGTCAGTAGAAGTGCAGCACTCAACTATTCCAGCAGCACCCCAAGAGCTGAATGTCAGACTCTCCTCACTTTACCAATACACTCTTTCAGCTTTGCTTTCTCAGTACAAACTAGGTATTCAGGCTTTATCTGGAAATTGTTGCCTTTAATACTCATGGTTGCTTTTGACATTGATCTTCTTTCAGCTACTGGTTCCTTCTACCAGTTCCCTATTTCAGATGGGAAATTATTCATGTATATCATGATCAGGTCCTAGAGATCTGTCCAGGTACAGGTGAAGTATTCATGATTTATCTTAGGTTAAGAGTTATCTCAAGAGTTCAAAGCACTTCCTTCTTGTTACAACATTTATAAGCCCGATCCTGTATGCTACTAATTACATTTTAGTTGTACATACTCTTACTTAAGTATGTGTCATCAAACAATCTCTGCCATTAATTTGACTTTTCATAGAGATTGCACATGACACATAGGTATTATACATGACAGACATTGTTAAAGGGCTTTTAGTCCAAGTAATTTCCACTCCACCCCACCAAGGCACAGGACACTACGGTGCCATGCTGAATGCTTCAGAGATAAGGAGATGATACCCATGAAAGCCACAAGTCTGACATCTGCAAACACTGATCTGTTTTGATAACTGCTCTGCAGTTCCTGAGACTGGTGTTGCCTGGATGAATTAAAAACAGAATTGGTTTACTTCGTCTCCCATACTTAAAACTTAGAGGAAAACTCAGCTCACAACAGATTTTCAGCAGAATCTAACGCTAATCAAAAATAGAGGCCTGAGTACACGAGCCTAATTATTGTGCAGAGCTGTTTATCAAGTGCAAAAAGAAGTCATGCTGCTTAGCTCCTATTCTAAGCTAAACTACTCTGGCAAATATTGCCTCATGATCCTGAATCTGCTGACATATTCGTGTTGTTTACTGTGTGATTTCCTACGCGCTTTTTAAGCAACTGAGAAAACTCATGCACACACACAGAACTAGAACTAAAAACACTTTTGTATTTTACATTTAAAATGTGAGGATACCAAGAGGATAAAGAAGAGTTTAAGTCTATGAGACATTTTGCTGTTGGGTTACTTTCAAAAGTTTATTTGTGAAACTGTAGTTTCCTGAAGTGAAACTGTTCAGGGCTGCTGGGACAGCACAAGGGATGGTAAGGACATTGGGGAGCCAGAGTAACAAAGGGGGCTGTGCTGCTTGACTGTACCACTGCATCCCAAGCAGCAACAAGAATCCTGCACCATGCCAGCAGTGTGTCCCTTCAGTCACACTTGACCAAAAGGTGTAGCTTGTGTCAGGCACTTCCTTTGGTGTTTTAGGCCATCTCCATGATTGCTGGAGACCAAGACTTGCTTCAGGGCAGGTACAGCCAGCAGTGCCCTGGCCAGCAGGTGCCAGGGCACCAAAATAACCAGCACCCAATTCCCAGCTCCACTCCAGGCTCTTCCACTCCACAGGCAATTGGCACAACTTACAAAGTTATGCTTTTAATATTAACAGCAATGGCAATATGCATCATCTTTGGGGTGCAAAAGGTGCAAGGAGCATCAGCCTTGGTAGGCCACAGGCCAGGATGCCACTTCTTCCCTTGTACTCTAATATCTCTGTGCATATTAACTCTATTTAACATCTGCAGTTGTGTATGGGTGGTATATAAATTCTACTGCTGACCATGTATTTTGTTAACTCAATCCAAAACTGAATTCTTGCTTTACTTGGCATTTATTTTTATCATTCTCATTTCCTTTTTCTGTGTCTGTGACTATAGCATATCCCCAAGTGTTAATACTTTCAGAAAGCTGTGGTAGATATCCTAGGAGCTCTGACAAGGGGTGCTGCACTAATTTGATGTGCATTTAAGAGGTGAACACACAAGAGTTATTTGACTTCTGAAGACCCCAGCTTTTCAGGTATTGCAAGACAAGATCTTCCCACCCACCAGTCTGGCTGGAAGGCAGAGTGGTCAGGGCACTTGCATGGCATAGTCATAAGCCAGAGCTGTTAGGCAGAACTGCAGTACTTTCAGCAGCATAGCCACAAAAAAGATAATTCCCCCAAGAAAAAGGAACAAACACAATTTTTTTTGTCTGCAACCTCATCTACCACTAACTATGCAGTGCTATCAAATAGCTGTTTCCAGTTTTAAAACTTATTAAATAACTTTCAAGTCTGCAAAATTTCCAGCACTTCATAAAGACCCCGGGTTGTGCCATCTTCATTTTGATCATCTTCAGAAGCTTGCTGAGTCACTGAGATGGCAATCCAAAGGGAAGCTGCCGTTTCTCTGAGACAGTGCATCCAATATGAGTGTGTGAATGTGACTTTTTGAGGGCTCTCAGAAGGAAATAGGACAAGGATAACGTTCCAGATATAAAAAAAATAAGGGAACCTCTCTAAATACTTCAAGTACTTGTAAACAAGGAAAGGACTGTTAAAATCCACATCAAGAAAATCATGGCATTATGGTATAAAAGCAAAATAAATAGAGATAAAATCTAGAATCCAGAACAAGAAAGATAAAAACTGCTTGCGCACATTAAAAGAAAAAAAAAGGCCCTTTTATGAATCATCAGTTGCAAAAATTGGGAATTATTTTATTTTAAAAATAAGCTGCAAACTCTTTTGGTTTCTTTTTTCTTCTACCTTCCCTAAACCTCCCATACACAATGACTGGTTTTGATACATATTAGTTACTCTAAAACTATTCTGCGGCCAGCTCAAGAACTGTGTGCACAGGTTGTGAGATGAAATTCATTCATGAAATACTGTTGACACTCTGATCTGGAGTTTCTCCAAGAGATCAGTGCCAAGGCACTGTTTATTTCCATAGCAACTGTGTGCCAAAGAAAAGGTAAGAACTATTAATGTGTAACATTTGTTAAAAAGTTAAAGTCACCATAAAGGACTGCGAGAAAAGGCATTGCTTATTTTCACAGCCAAAGCCTCCTAATGAGACAGCTCCTGCTTTATCTCAGCACTAAACAGGCTTTTGTGTTCTGCTTCATTGGTGTTTTTTTCATGATTTGTCTAATCATTTTTTGAATCAATGTAAATTTTTAGTACTTCAGATATCCCCAGGTCTGGGTTCTACAGCTCAATTGCTGCTTGGTGATTTCCTTGGATGCTCCCTTTTACTTTAGAAGAGCAAAATGATCCTTCCTTATTGTCCTACAACCCATATATGATTTTATAGCTCTCTTTCATATTTCCTCATTTGTCGTAGCTAGAACCCTTGTATATTTGTTTTTTCTATATTGAGACTATTTCACACACAGAGTTGTCCTTGTCATTCAACTGTGCTTCTTTTTAGGTCCTATTTTATATATATATATATATAAAAATACGTGTGTGTGTGTGTGTGTGTGTACTGATATGAAGGCTAAAAAATGCTCACAGTAATCAAGATATTATAGCCTAACACTGTTTTATGGGTTGTTCTCCATCCCTTCTCTAGTAATTTGCTTTATGCTGGCTGCCATTCAGCATTGTGCTGATGTTCCTACAGAATTCGCTATTATAACTTCAGAATCTTTGTACTACTTGATAATAGCTTCTTTGCAGTCTGCAATTGCATATATTAAATTAGGATTTCTCTTGAGAGCTCTTTTTATATTTTCACACATTCTCTTCTCTGAGCCTGCCATGTTACTCAGTATCACAAGACAACTCTTCACATTTTCCTAGCTTTTGTTTTTTCCACAAAGAAGAGTTCAGAACAGTCACTGAACTTTGCAGCTTCATTTTTCACCCCTTTTCCACTCATTTGTGAAAGTAATGAGGGGCAGGGCTCATCAGATACATCCCTGTGGGACCACAGTGGCAAGTTCCCTCTGGTGAGAAAAGTAACTACTTTTTTTTTTTAATTGGTTGTCTATCCACGTCAGCACTGGCCATCTCATCCTAGTCATAATTTCTTTAAAGCCCTTTGGTGAATGATCTTGCCAAGTGTCTTTCAGGAATCCATGGAGACCATATGAACTGTATCTCCCAAATCAGCACCCTCATTAACTCCTTCAGAGAATCCTGATAGATTTACGAGGAATGAATTACCTTTACAAAACCATGAAGAATCTTGCTCAATGTAACATTTTTGTCTACATATCCAACAATTCTTCTCTTTTATTAATATCCAGCACCAATCTGTAATCTAAAATGTCTGCAACTCTTTTCAACAGCAAGCAGCATCATTTGCTACAATTTCATTCCTCTGGAATCCAGGTTCTTGGTTGCAGGTGAGAGATAAGTGGCTGCACACTAAACTAGTAGTTCATGTGCTCTGGTGAAAAATATGGTCCTGCTAGAAACTCTCTGCTAACTCTCCATGCCGTGGCCACTTAGGACAATCTGACTTTTCACAGGGTCGTCATTGCCAAGGCTTGGTTCTCCAAAACTGCTTCAGGTTTGGGCATCTTGAAGTCATTCTTTATTCCTATAAAATTAACTGAAATGAGAGTTGTGAAAAGGCCAGGAGAGGAAAAAACCCCTAACAACCTGTCACTGAAATACCATGTCAGAATGCTCCTTTCAATGGGTGGACCTTTCAAACCGCCTTATTTAACTTCCCATGGCATTCCTTGAAAAGCTCTGTGGATCAGCAGGAGAGAAAAGCAAGAGCCTGTGTTCACAACAGCCTCTTTTCCCTTTCAGTTGTGTTTGTTTTTCTATCTACAGCCAGACCTGTCCTGGTTCAAAAGGAATGAACAAAAAAAGAGAATATGGTGCACAGGCATGTATTTTTCCAAGTAGGACGAGCCTTCATGAAATGAAAGTTTCTGTAACAAAGGCTTTTAGACAGTGGTGCTTTTTATACATTGCTCACATATAATTTAGTAATGAGTAGTTACCAAGGTAGTTAGGCCGTTGTGGACCCAATTATCCAATTACTGCAACAGACGGCACAAACAGAGTAATTGTACAGCGAACTCACTCACCTACTTTGCATTCGTGCTTTTGTAAGCCTGGTGTTACCCTTTCAGTGCTGTGCCAGACTGGGGACATTTCAACTGGTTTATTAACACCTGGGGAAGTTTTAGCTCGTGTTTTGGGTAGAAAACATTCTGGGTTTTCACAGAGGGCACCTAACAGTGGAACTACCACAAGACAGCTGGAAAGCAGCAACATTAATTCTCTCAAATTCAGACGACATAAAAGTTAAATTTGCTGGCTCCTCTAAGCTTCCTCTTCTCAAAGTTCTTTCTTGTGAGAAGATAATTCTATTCCTTCTACATGTTGAAAAGTCATAGCAGCCTCATCAGCCAGAAATTTGCATGTGACTGAAACAAATCCGCAGTGAGAACTGAATTTTCCTCTTTGCCCTAACAGAATATTAGTTTAGTGCATGCCACAAAATACAAACCCAGATCTAGCTCACAACCAATTTCAGCATTCTTTATGTTATTGCTCTTGACACCTGGGTTTGGCATGAGAAGGGAGAGGTGCATCAGTCAAGCCTGTGCCTGTGCAATAGCAGTATAAACAATTAGGCAAATTTTTCTACAAGACACAAGTTCATGTGGAAAGCTAAATAATAAGAGTAGGTTATATGGGCAATTGCAAATAAATCAGATAAAAATTTCCTGCCAAGTGGAAGTGGGGTGCATATTCTCCTACAAAATGAAGCAACGCTTTTCCCTTCACACTTCTATTTCTGACTGTGAATTGTTGTGTGGGAAGTCTAATGGCTTGGGACAATTACTGAAAAAAACGGCACCTCAGGAAAGCAGATAATCTTCGTGGGATGTAGCAAAGGTAAAATCACAGATTGTTCTAAATTGCTTGCATGGAACATACCTTGTAAGCATAAAATACATGAGGTTTTTTTTCTTTGCCTTGATAGAGCAGTAGTCTTACAGTGTTAATCTTTCTCCTTTTAATCTCCTGGATTCCCACAGTGCAAAGCTCCCTTCCATGGGTCCCTTATCCTAAAAAGTAGTTGATCAGGCTCCAGAACCATGTTTATCTTGCTGGAGGCAATTAGTTAGGACCAGCTGTCAAAGCCGCAGCCGGTTCCTAGCACACGTGTGTGCAGCTCGTCAGCAGACACAAGTAACAGCATATGCCTTCCAGAAGATAATGACACTGATCTTAAAGTGGAGTAGGGTTTTGTTTGGTGGAATAACACATGGGGAACCAGATTACACTATAATCAAACACTATGATATTTCAATAAATGATTCAACTTCAGGCCTATTTTCAGGTTTGTAGACTGTTAGCACAGCAGCTTCTTGTAATATAAGCTCAGTTTATCTACGCCGTTCCAGTACTTAGAGGTTTGAGCACCCCTTTTGAATTTACTGCCATCTCTATTTTTAAAAGCTCATTTATCAGATCAGTGCAGCTGAAAGACCAAGAAACCTCTAGGCTTTGAATGGATGGATTAGATTAAAGTGTTGGGCACAAGAAGTGAAGATTTTATTCAATTATGCAACTTCTCCTGCACATCAGTGTTTTCAACACTTTGTCATATTTAGAAACTGGTTAGCTGCAATATTATTAGAAACAGTAGTTAAATGTTACTTATGAAAGAAAAGCAAAATAATGTTACCAGTTTGTGAGCCAGAAATGTCTACCTCCTACTGAATGAGGACTATCAAATAATAAAGAGCTCTTCAAAATGTATAAAAAGACTCCTGTGACTAAGTATGTTCTACATCAAGCCTTTGTAATTCCCAACAAATTCGTAATGTAAAATTGATAAAGAGCAAATAAAGATTAAGCTCACAACAGTTACTAAGTACAGGTCACAGAGATGGGAATATTTCATTCCAGAAACAATTGCTAGGATTGAGAAACCTTCTGCTTGGGTTGAGATAGATTTCTGAGGATAAACTTTACTCCCTTGCACTCCCAAAAACTCTGTCTTGCCCTAAAAGGCTGTGACAGCCCCAGATGGGAACTACAAAAGCCAGAGGCTTTTCTGTGCAAGTGTCTTTAGGAAGAGAAAGAGATTTGACGTGGCTGGAGTAACTTGCTGGGAAACTGAGACAACCATCTGGGAGGGAAGTTCAAACCCAATTCAGTGATCTGGTTTCAAACTGGGAAGTAAAAGAAGAGCAGCAACAAATTGCTGAAACTTCAAGCCACTGGTAACTCTGCTACCTTGCAATATACAGAGAGCTAATTAAAAGTAGAGAAAGTAATACCTTGGAAAGAAGCAGGACAAGGAATACTTCACCCTTTTCTGAAGCACTGGTGTCTCAAGCTGGATTTGGATGTGTGGAGGTGCTTTCTGCCTGTCCATCATTTTGACTGTTAGCTTTGTTTAAGCCCATACAAAACTGCTGAGCACCAGAAGAGCTCAGATTGTTTAATTTGCTTTTGAGTTGTTGAGTTCTAGACTATGGAGGTGATAGCCTCTTTATTAAAGGGTGCCCCTCTCTTTAGATAAGGCAAATTGAGCTGGAAGCTCCCAAGTGGGGTAATTTTGAAACTCACTATCTCCACACTAAATTTTCCAAACAATTGCAGAAAAAGAGGCAAGATCACAGCAACCTTTCCCCATTTTGGATAGTACTCTGTGAAGCACAAGCCAGACAACAACACCAGCAAGAGAAGACATGGAAGATGGAAAAGGAAATGTTGAGCAGATATTGAAAATTATCCAAGTAATTTCTTAAATTAAAGTAATCCTTGCTATGAATGCAGAGGCTGCAAGTAGATGAGACTTTTGGGTAAAGAATTCTTACTAATCAGAAAGAGAGGCTCTGTGCAAGCAATTTGAAAGAAGAATAATAGTATTAGTCACTCCTCATGCTCTGAGATTAACTTCTTTCAAAACACTGATTACAGCTCTAAGTACAGCCCAAAACTGAAATTTATAAATCAGATGAGCAAGTGGCATTTTTAGCAGTTCCGTTTCAGATCCCAGCCATGCTCTTTCTGCATAAGCAAGATCAGCCTTTGGAAGCTTCTGTGAAGTTCTACCATATATAGTTACTCTTCCTATTAGTGAATTTTCCCTATAAATCATATAGTGCTCCAGCTGATTTGACAGCTTAGTGCCTAGGACTGGAAGTTGTGTGGGGTATGGCAGCCCAACAACCAGCTCTGGCTACTGCAGACATCTGTGAAACGTCCTTTTGGCTTTTAAATCTCATCAGGCACCTGCTCAAAAACAATTTGAGTGTGGGTCTCTTTTGCCTCCTCTGTTTTGTTTGCTCTCCCAGCTGACACAGAACCTACAGGAAGAGACAAGGCCAGTTCTTGCATCGGGCACCGGGGGAATGGGAACACTGAAGCCTGACTGGTCACTTCCATGTGCCACTCTTGGACACCCCTGCCCAGGGCAAACCAGCTTTCAGCTCCAAATACCCAAGGTCAGTGACAACTAAGCAATAAATTATGTCACAAGAAGATGCTGAGCCCCTGACAAAGACACCTACACAGAATAACACAGAAGATCCATTTGGGAAAAAAATACAGGAGGAATTAAAAGCAGGAGCAAAGAAGATTGCCAGACAGTAGACAGCCTTCTGTCAGAGGATGCCTAGTCTAATTTTTTTAAAATTATAGCCTGCAAATTTAAGCACAATAACCCTGAAGCAGAAAACTTCTATGGAGTCTTATTTAACAAGCCCATGTTTTCTCTGGCTCCTCAAGAAACTAAGTTGCAGAGTCAGTTCCTGCCTGGTTCACTTCCAAACACCTGGAGGTTGCACATTGCAAGCGGCCAGAGCCATTTACAGGGTCTTGGGAAGATGAGTTTGTCTCAGAAAAGCTTCTAAACCTTCTCTCTTCACCTTTTCTGCCTTGTGCCTGGATATGTGTGATGAGTCATGGCATTCTTAGGCACAACCCCGAGAAGGGACATGTTTGTCCAGTAGAATTCACATAACTTCAAACATACACTTAAGCTCTTGCCCAAATTAAATCTTTGACCGCTGCTTAGCTCATACCCTGCCAAATGAAGTCCATGAGGACTAATAACCCCAGTGCTCATTGATCACAAAACTGGGTGGTCAGACTAACAAACCAAATGCTCATCCTGTGCTGAATCTGAAGAAGCAGGTTGAAAATTTATTAACATGGATGATGCTTCTCGAAAAGATCCTAATAAAATTTTAGACTTAAAGGATTAGAAGACCAAAACTCATTAACAACTACTTTTCATTACAGTCATTCAGAATGTGCAGCTGATAGCCCAGGTGAAAGTGAGTTGATCTCAGTATATATACCCTGACACCGTATCACCTGTATCTTCATTAAAGGTGCTTACATTTAAAGAACATGTAAATTGCCTAAGCACAGCAAGACAGAAAACAGTAATGCTGAGTTTATGCATTCAGTCTTAAATGAGTCCCTTTCACTGTTTTTTAACTGGCAATACAACATCTCTCTCCACTTCTCTATTTATTCCAGTGTATCAAGTCATCTTCACCTGGCCCCAAAGCAGCCATTTTTCTTTCAATTTTTCCTCAAATCAGTTATTAGCGTTTCAAAAGGTGTCCAAATATTAATATAAAACAGAAAATTTTAAAAAAGAAACAAGCATCGTTGCTTCTCTTATGTCTCCTTTTTCCTCTTTTTTAAATTACAGCTTTGATAATTACCTCCCAAATAAAATGTTTTTCTTTGAAATACGCATAGATAAATTTGGGTCCAGCTCAGTTCCTATTCAAACCAATTAACAGAATTCCTAATGATGCAAATGAAAGGAAAAATGAGACACTGCTACAACTCTCCCAGCCTCAATTTCCGTTTTTCTCTTCCTTCTTAGATTCACTATATATTTATCTTGATTTCTGAAGGACATGGGGATTATCTCACCACACTGTCTGTCTGCTCACCTTCACTTTTGAGACTTCTGGCTAAACATACCTTAACTGGAGAGAGCTACTGATCTCGAAGAGATTATATTTCTATGCACTCTGGGGAAAGAGCAGGAGAGAGACAAGACAGTCAGATCAGTCACTCCACCAGGGGAAAGGTGGCAGTGTGAGATGGCCAGTTACTCACCCCCATTTTGCCAGTCTGCAATCCCTCTTGCTAAGGCAGAATTTGGGAAGCACAGATAGCAAGGCTGGTAGTTGGGTATTAAAGCACACAGAGGAAGATGAGCTAGGATGAGTGCAATAGGAGCCTTAGGCAGCGTAGATGCCAAAGTGGAAATTAATATTTGCATATGACAACTCACAAACTGAACGTTCTGTAATTTTATTTTGTTTTTAAGGGGGGAATCAGTTTGATCATGGCTTGCAGTTCTTGTGAATATCTAAGTTCTGAAAGAGGAATCCATGTGAGCTGGACAAGCATTTGGCTGAACTAAAACGAAGCAGAAACTTCAGGACTCAGCCACTGGCAGTAAGAGCTCACTTCCTCACAGCATTTGCTACTCAGATGTCAAATGAGTATTTCACCAGAGTATCAGCTTATCTCACCCAGGCCAGCTGTAAAAACTTGTATCAAGATCAGCTTCTAAAAGTACCCTTTCACCTGGTGTTGGATTTTCCCCTCTTCCCTCAGTGATACATTCAGCAAACCTTTCATTTTTGTTTCAGAAATACGATATACCAAATCCCAGGTCTTAATGAAAGCTGCTATATGTACTGTCTTATAAACCTAAAAGTAGGACAAGAGATACGAAAATCAAATCCCATGGCCCACTCTGTTGTGGGAATTTCTTTCATTATAATAGCCAGTGCAGCTAACACAGCTCAGCTACAGCTAAAATTGTTCACATGCCTGTTCCATTTTCCTCTTCACAGCAGCTTAGCTATTTTAAAAAACTGAATTTTAAAATGTTTTGCCCATATAGTGATCCCATAATCACATTGGTCAGCTCCTCCAGCATCTTCAGATAAATCCTACCCAACCCTACCCCATGGTGTTGAGTACATCCAGCTTCTTTCAGGTCTGTAACTTGTTTGATCTCCCCACTGAGGAAGGTCTGCCCCTCCCCACATATTGCCAATACCAAAGCTTCTTTTACTTATGAACTATGAGGGGGGAAAAGTCACTGAATACTTAAACCTTTTTGCTCCATTGTAACTAGGGCTTCTTCTCCACCCATCACTGGGTCCATGCTTTTCCTGAATTTACTTTGAGACTACTATTTCCACAGAGTGTCAGTGCCCCTCAGCAGTTTCAGCTCCACCTGGGCTTTGGCCTTTCCAATTTTGACACTACGTTCATAACAGTGCTCTGTACTGCCTGTCCTTGTTTCCACCTCCTCAACTTCCTTTTTGTGTGATAGTTCAGTGAGAAGCTACTCAACTAGCCATGCAAACCTTCTCCAGAAGTTGATAGTCTCCCCACATGATACAGTGCTTCATTCCTGAGCTCTCAATAAGTTGCTTTTAGAAAGCAGTCAACTTTCCTGGGCACCCTTCTCCTTCACAGCAGCTCCCTAAGGGATCCTCCCAGGCAACCCCTGAGAAAGTCGCTATTTGCTTCCCCAAAGACCAGGGTCCTCTGCCTTCCTCTGGGCCCCAGCCTCCAGCATCCTGTGGTTCCTGCATCCTGTGCTGCTCTGCGTGGTCAGATCTGCCACCAGCTCTTCCCTCCTTGTGAGGAGCAAGTTGAGTCAACCGCAGACCCTGTTCAGCTAATCTGTCATTTCCATGAGGACTCTTAAACTACAGAAACCAGGAGCCTCCTGGATTTCCTGCCAGGTACTGGTGCTGCCCTCCCAGCAGGTGTCTGAGCACTCGAACCCCTGCTCCAAGGAGGAAAGCCTGAGAGCAGGAGCACGGTGCTGGTTTGGAGCTTGTGCTTGTTCCCAAGGAGCAAGCACCTTTCTGCTGGGGGTAAGCGGTGTCTGCACTGCCAGCCACTGCCAGCCACAGCCACTATTAAATCCATGAGACTGTTCCATAATAGCTTGCCATTGAAGAGGGTGGCTGGTCTTCTATCTTTAGATCAGTGAGAGCCCTTCTATCAATTACAGTGAGGTTTAATACAATGAAAATCATATTTCTTTAAAAATCTGGACTTTTGAACTCCTTTCTGAAAATAACAGGAAATCAATTCAATAGTAATTGCTGATGTAACTAGAAGATGTTTTACGTGAAATACAGCATTGCAGTTTGTTTTAATTTTTAATTATTTTCTGGCATGACACCCACGTCTTACCCTGCTCCAGTCAAATACTTTTTTTTTTAAATTTTGATATCTAGCATCTTGGGAGGGGATTCTGCTGGTTAAAAAACCAAAACAGTAGTGTACATAGACTTTTTTTTTTAGAGTTAATTAAGAAAATGACCATGTCTGTAGTATAGCACTTCTATCAGGCACAACTACACTTTGTTCAATCTGTGATTATGAAACCACTGTTAAGTAAAAGCAAAGACAGATTTGAATACATTGTGGGGGCAGGGAAGAGTCTGCAGCACAGTGGTAATGGAGTCTTATGTCCCTAACAACAACAGCACATCTGAAAAATCTCACACAGGGATAAAAATGGTATAATTATGGGGAAAAAATATATATTGGTTTGGCACTGGCAGCAGTTTGCCAGGCTGGGTGGCTAAACCAGCACAGTCTGCATCAGTGAGACATGACCTTAATGCTATGTTGCATGACATTAATGTTTTTATAGCATCTGGAATCTTCAGTGTTGAAATTCAGATACAAAAATGTGAAACATTATGAAAAAGTGCTTACCTTCAAGACTTTTCTCATCTAAAAGATTTTAAGACTCCTTTTTCTACAGGAGGAAAAGATACCAGCTCTGTCAAAGCTGCTGAGTGTGGTATAGGTATGTTTTATGCAGTTTTAGTCTGCAGGGCAGACTTTAATGTTACCATCTGTATTCTTTCTTTCCTATACCATTCTTTTTGATACTTGAGGTTCACACTCTGCAAATTTTCTCTTCCAGAAACTCTAATTTTAGCATCAGAGTTCCTAATATGAGGTCCTTAATCCTGAGGATGAAGAACAAACTGAACACGTCATAGATATGCCAATAATTCTCAGGGATAACCACCATAGAAATTTAGAAACAGACAACTTTGACCCACCTAGTCCAATATTTCTTATTGCAGTCACACATATCAGCCACCCATCAGGTTTTCTTTCAAAGCTCAGAAGTTGTGTAGTGCTTTGCTGCCTTGGTTGCAGTAGAGTGAAAGTCTGCACTCTGAGTATTTTGAGTTTTAAGGACAACATAGAAACAAAAATATTTTTACCCTCATGTCTTCCTCCTTTGCTTCCAAGGTTCTAAGTTAATAGTGTTTGTTAGGCCACCTCTGTAAAGCAGCCTCTGTTTACAAAGCATTATTTTTTATTTCCTACCTTACCCCAGCTATCTTTATCTAATCAGGTTTCCATGTTGGCACTCATGCCTAAGTACCTGAATGCTACCAGCAGGAACTGGATTCTCGTATCAGTACAGGAGCAAATTATCTTCTAAATTGCTACCCACCCTCTCAGAGAAAGCCACTAATATTTCCATTTTAGTTTAGCTTTAGTGTTCTGTGTTATGGACACTTGCTATATCTGCCCAAGTATAAAGGTTAGAGACTGACCCAGGAGAGATGGACTAGATGGAAGTTCACAGAGTATCAAGTTCTACCTATTTGGTATTACTGGCAAAACCCCTGCATCTTAATTTTTATAAACTGACCAACTTACGTTTTAAAACTGCATAGATTCTGTCATCCCTTACTTCCACTGTTGTTTTAAAGCAACCAAAACTTAATTGCTCTGATGGTTATAAGCCATCCCAACTTTCAGTCTACATTTAGATGTAGACCATGGCCAATTTATACTCATTCATTCCTGTGCCAGTATTGTTCTTGAACATAAGTGGCTCCATTCCTTCCAGGTGTTTTACCTGTTTAACATTCACAGAGAGTAACCATTACTTCTTTCAGCCTTTGTTTCTCTAAGCTGAGCAAGCTCTCTTCTCTAAACCACCTTCCATTACTGTCATCTCTGCACCTGTTCCAGTCTGAATTCCCTCTCCCTCAGTCACTGATGCTCAGAAATGCACATAATACTCCAGATAAGGTTTTGGCAGAGTTGCTCACACCTGCCTGAATATGTCTCTTTTTTTTCCTACAGTTACTTCAATTGACAAATCAAAGCACTGCACTTCAAGGAGGCTTATCATTAGTGGCTCATAGTCTGATTTTGATCAGTTAATATATCCCAAAGCACTTTATGCCCTCCATCCTTCCCACCTGGCACTCACACAACACTTTCCCCAGGATATTTCTGCAGGGAATGGTTTAATTCATAAAATTTTAGCTATTTAAATGCTAGTGGTCAGGCTCATCAACTTTAAAGCAGCTGTCCACAGCAATTTAGGTAGATAAATCCCACTCTGTCTCTATCTCAAATAAATTTCTGGTACCAGCTTGATGGCTAAAACCAAAAGTCACACAGACTCTGGGACACATGAGCCATATTCCCCCAGAGAGTGCTTGGGCACTGGAACAGCCTCCCCAGGGCAGTGGTCACAGCACCAACCCTAGCAGAGTTCAAGAAACATTTGGATGATACTCTTGGGCACATGGTGTGACTCTTGGGGATGGTCCTGTACAGGGTCAGGAGTTGGACTCGGTCCTTGTGGATCCCTCCCAACTCAGCATGTTCTGTGATTCTGTGAAATATTCAGCTCTTGCCTAAGACCTTGGGGCCATTTTGCCACATGCTGCCCCTCTAAGTCCCATTTCTGTCCACTGTCTCCCCAGTTCTGAGTTTACATCACCCCTGGCCAAGCCAAACAAGTGAAAATCAAAGTTCCCACACTGCCAATCAGGTTCGCCCTCTCTGTGTAAATCCTGAATCCCTCACCCTTGAATTACCCACCACCAGAGAGATACATGAGATGTGTTTTCACAGACACCATTTAGTTTAAGTTGTTCCCAGTGTTAAATTGGGATTGAGAAGGATTAACGGGAAGACAGCAACAGGGCTTGGAAGGGATATTAGGAAGAAAACAAGGACTAGACTACTGCTCACTTTCCTGGTACAAATGTATGGACACACCCAGACTGAGAGAGCTTTAAAGTTGGGTGAACCAGTCTAAGAGCACAGACTATGGGACAATTCAGGCCATGGCTGCAGGAGGGGTAAGGGAAGCTACTTTCTCTAGATATCAAAGAAACAATAAAAACTCACTAACATGGCTTTTCTCACTCCTAAATTTTAAGAAGGAAAATATTTATAGGCATTTCTTTATGATCTGAGCACAGACCTTTTCTTCCAGGATAATTTCTCAGATGATTCCTGAGTGTAGGCATGGGAAGGCCAATAGGGACTAGAGTAATGCTTGGGAAACAGCCTTTGACTACATTTTTTACTCATTGTCTGAAATGGGTAAAGCCAGAACAGGCATGAGACAAGCCCACACCATCCTTGGAAAAGCTGTTGTTGCTGTCTAAAAGAAAGTTATGGTTGGAAGTTAATTAACTGTTTTCCTACATGAAAAAAATAGCAGTCACATCTGATTTGACAGGCAGGTGAACAAAGCAGGTCTATGTCCATCCATCCATTCCAGGGCCAAGGAGGAAAAGATTGTGACTTTCTCTGAATCTGCTTGTCTGATTGTTGTGGTTTGCCCAGCTAGCCCTCCTCCAGGTTTTGTTCTCAGGCCCACTCCCAGCCTCTGCCCTGACCATAACCCTCCTGTTCTTATCACTGCAGGTATTCTGGCACTTTGAAGCACTAGGAATCACTTTTTCAGTTTGTTTGGTTTAGGGGTTGTTTTATTGTTGGGGGTTTTAACTTCTCAGCCCGAGGAGTGACGGTTGACCAGCTAATTGCCCACTGCTGTCAGCCAGCACACAGGGGCTTCCCATGCAATATTCTGAAAGATGTGTCCTACTTAGGTGCCACCACCAATCTGCTCCTACCAATGAGGGTTAGCTCTCACCTGATGTGGTTGGACCCTCCTTGCACCTCTCAGCTTTGAGGCTGCTGTGAAGTCTGTCCAGACATCCAAGGCTCTCTTTGAGATGTGCTGGGCTGGAAGGCAGATGGATGTCTCCTGCCATGCCATCTCATGCAAGGCTGAGAGAAGAAAGGAGGAGCAACCCTTGCATTGTGGCTCTGAGCTGTGTGGCACTATGCTGAGGGATTCCCAGCAAGTCCTTAAAGTGACTGGATAATTGTTTAGTACAACACTGATTCCGTGCAAGAGAAGAGACTTCTGCCAGCTCTGATCTTTTTTTTTCTCACATCTGCATTGCCCTAGTGACAGGGAACTGAGTTTGGGGAGAAGGTCTGTGTGAGAGAGTAGCAGCATGAGACAGCCCCAGTGGCTGCCCGGGATGTTAAGAAGCTCGGTAGAGGCTTGCCTACAAGAAAAATTGTCATTTATTGTTCCACTTGAGAAAGTGCTCTCTGAGTGCAGAAAGCCTCTTCCAGATACAATGCTAAGCTTGATTTCAAGTGCCTATCATTTTTTCTCACATTTTCAGGTTCATCCTCAGGCAGCGACAGTGTATACAACTATACATAAGCTACATGTGTATTCATCTTTCTATTGCTTGAAGCTTTTAAAGACTTAGAAGTTAACAGCACATCTCAATATTACAAAATTGCCAGTGATAATTGCCATATTCTACTCTACAATTTTCAGACAGTGAAGTTCAGTTGCATTACCATAAAAATGTGCTACAGACTTGCTAGAAGAACCAATGTTTCTCAGCTTTAATAAAACCTGCCTCTCCACCCTACAGGAATTTTTGAAAGTATGCTGTCTCAATGCCTCTGAAAAGTAGGACATTAGATAAGTTTCACAAAACAATACAAACTCATAAAGCTGGGATTGCTCTATATTTATATTCTCTCATAGTCCGCACATCCACCTGGCACTTAATGCATCATAAATGCTATAATAAGCACATCAATGCACGCATCTATTTAATTTTGGCAAGTCCTTGATTGCAGCCTTTTGTACGGAGGCAGTTGCAGCTAGGAATTGTGACAGACAGTAAATCTAACTGATTTTGAATTGGCAACAATAGCTGTAATGAAGATTTGCATTTTTAAAGGCATGTAATTAACACCAGTATTAGCTTCTTCCTCCAGCTAAAAAGTCAAGCTGAACTACCTTTTGCTGAACTTCTGTTGGGTTCTGTAGTTTTTTTGTTGCATTGCTGACAAGTATAAAGCAGGCAGATCAGCTGCTGCCCAGGTACTATTTGGTATATTAACCCATGAGAGAGAAGCAGTAGGACAAATCAGTAGATGTGTTAGGAACCAATGGATCAATCAAACACATAGCTTATTTCAGGGCCTGATCTGAGACGTTACTCTTAGAAAACTTGGACTTTCCTCTGTTCTCTAAGGCAAAAATCACACAATGCATAAGGCAAGAAGAATTTTTCTTCCATAGTTTCTTCACTTTGATTGTCTTTTTTATGCACATTCAGCTAATGCACACAATATCAAACATAGAAATTGCTTTGGTGTGCTTTATGTTCCTCAGTTTGAACACACCCTTATGAAGGCATGACATTCATTCCAGTGATTACAATTTTTCAAACATCACCAAACACAAAACAGAACAATATTATGGTAGATAAAGTACTAACGCTTATGGGTTTTAACAACTTAAAACCCACCTATCAATCAATAAGGCTGAGTTCCTAAATCTGTTTACTTATTATTTCTATAATGTTTTACAGTATAGTTTCCTTAGCTGAGATCTCCTTCAGCTTGTTTAACAAGCTCAGTAACTGCCAGCAGTAACAGTGAAGAAGGATTTACTTGAGCTTTCTCTGGGCCAGACCCTGAGGTATCTACCTAAAGTTTACTCGGTTCTTTGTCAAATAAACTTCCATGAGATTTTAATGGTCTTCACCTTTCAAAAGCCACAAGTATAAGCCATTTTATAGGATGCAGAGCAGTTTATGTGAAGAGTTCACCAAACTGTACACAAAGTTAAAAGCAAGACTAAGCATGAACATTTTAGATACCACTGTGGAATGTAAGATGAAGTCCCTCCCAGTCTTGTTTGTGACAGAGCCCCTGAAGCATGGAAATTTTGGTTCTCTAAGTTAAAGTTCTTCACCAGTCCATGAGCTAAAGGAACTATTCATTAATCTTCATTAATTATTACAGGCTGGAAAAGAAACACTTGAATGTTTTCACAGAAACCGAGTGTGTTAGTGTAGCACATTTAAGACAGAGATATAAATACCTCAGCTCATGGTGCACATATTCCTCATCCTGCATATGTGCTATTCTGAAGCTAGGAGGATCCCTACAGCAGACCACCATAGTCTGCAGCATTAGAGCAAGTATCTGATTCTGAGTATAGAGATGTCTTCGAAATGCATGGTGTTTTGCTAGAAAGCTCTTTTGACAGCTCCTAAGTTGAAGGATGCTATGCAGCAATCATCTAGGGCTGGATGAACTGTGCCATTTTTTTAAAAAAAGGTTTAAAAGCCAGTTCAAGTTTTGCTCCTGCAGGTATTTATTTGAATTATGCCTATGTTTTCACTGGGAGAATAATTCTATTCATGGTTTTACTGTGCTAGTACATTGCAGAGTCACAGAGTCACAGAATATTAAGAGTTGGAAGGGAATACCTTCCCATGTACCTCATACTTAAATGAAATGCTGCCATTAGTTTTCAGTTTTTGTTTATAAGAAAATGCATTCTACAATTGAAATTGATCTCTGGGGGAAGAGTTATAAAAGAGTGGATTCACCAAGGGGAAAGCACACTTGACCAATCTGATATCCTTCCATGATGGCATGACTGGCCAGGTAGATGAGGGAAAAGCAGTGGGTGTTCTCTGCCTTGACTTTTACTGTGAGGGTGACAAAGCACTGGAATGTTTCCTTCTCTGGACATTCTCAAAACTTGCCTGGGCGCAATCCTGTGCAGCCAGCTCTGGGTGAAAGTGCTTCAGCAGGAGGGTTGCACCAGGTGACCCCACCGTGGTCCCTTCTAAACCCCACCATTCTATGATTCTGTGATTCTATGAGTATTGTTAATGTTGCTGTGACATCAATTTCTAGAATTTTTTGATTTTTCCTACAGAAAATCCCACACATGATTAAAAGTGTGACAAATAAAAAAATTGATTCATTGAGTCCATGAGAATTTAGAAATATGTCAGCATGTTTTTCTCCTGCATCCTAACAAAAGGGTGAAAAATCAGCAAGGAGTGGCTTTCAACCTACACTCTAGAAGGAGGACCTAAAAAGAAACAAGCTAAAGGCAGAAAATAAGATTCAATCTGATATCAAGTAACTTCAAAGGTTTACAGAAAAATAAATTGAAACTAAGGCAATGCTACTTAAACATCCTGAGGAAAACCACACAACCGAAACAATCTGTATATTTTTGCTTATTCTTATTTCATGTCCTTCCTTGCTATGAATATTTAAAGTCATTCATTGCATTCAAATATACCTTATCTTTTGATTATGGACAAAACTCCATTTTGCTAGGCGAGTCAGTGGCAGCCAAAGTTTTAAATGCCTGAAAGATGCAAAGTGGTCAAAAAAGCTAGAGCCCCTCTCATCCTCTTCCAGCAGAGTATCTGGCCCCTGGATACTTAAACACAGAAGGAAAGCCCAAAAAAAAGTATGCTGCCAGGGAAAGCCTCTGTCTGCTGCTATTTTGCCAGTCCAACCTAAACTGTAAGTTTATTTTTTTTCAAAATGTACATAAAACATGTCATATAGACATCAAAAAAATATTCTTTGTGAGCAAGAGCAATTCTGCCCAGCCTTGCAGGTACTTGGAAAACAAAAGATAATAAAAAGGACAAGAAGGGGGCCATTTGCACACTGATTTTCTATAAGATTTTTTCATTTCAGCTTGCAGAGATATTACGGGGCAGGCCAGGAAGGAATAAATAAAAGCATCTGAACAGTGGATCTGCAGCCAGACCATTGCTTGCTGACACTCCTGTGTCAGCTGCTGAGGATGAGATGAAGGTAACAATCCAACCATCCCAGACAACCAACAACTAGACAAACAGTGGCCTAGTATAGAAGAAGAAAACTATTCACTAGGACAACTCTGCAAAAATCACATATTCCTGCTTTAGACAACAATTCTATCATAACAAAGTGCAGTTACTTCAGACTCTTCATTTCCTTCTTCCTTCAAAAATAGGAGTACCTGTACCTGCCACAAAAGAGGTGGATATTTAAAGACCCAAACTCATGGCCAAAATAGATTAAATAAGCGTAACTACTTTCTTTAGACCTAACAAGTGAATCAGCAGTCAGATTCTATTTCCCTTACTGAAGTCAGAAAACA
Source organism: Scytalopus superciliaris (assembly GCA_013400415.1). Taxonomy (NCBI): domain Eukaryota; kingdom Metazoa; phylum Chordata; class Aves; order Passeriformes; family Rhinocryptidae; genus Scytalopus; species Scytalopus superciliaris. Next base: position 325,227 of record VXBX01007239.1, read on the forward strand.
AATTGAGCTGACAGCATTCCTCTAATGGTGATGACATCACTGAGAGCGGAGTTATTTTCAGACTCTACAGCACCGGTAAAGGAGAAGTAGAAAAGAGAGAAAGGGAAGTTTAACTTTTTACTCATGCCTCTTCCTAACATATTTTCTTTACACCCACTCCCTCAAATGAGGTATTTTGTGTTATTGTCATTCTGTGTTTAAAAGTATATACACATTTTTCAAAGGCTCATAAGTGGATAAAACTTTTTTTCTTTCTTTAGGGAGCAACCATACATAAGGTTAAAAGCAATCTTAGCCTTGTATGAAGTGGGAACAAGTCCTCCAAATACTTTAGAACTGCACCTAAATAAAACAGGGAAGAGTTTAAATAATTTGCCAAAAAGTTCAAAAGTGACCTTATATGAAGTCTGTCAGTCTTCAGATGCCCACAGGACAGCAGAGAATGCAGTTCTACATCTGCAAAAATACCTCTCTCTCTCCCAACTAACTGCACTGCTTGTTTTCAAAGTGGAAGCGGAAAAGCTTCTGCATCTTGACAGTACAAAAACTATGCTTTGAAGAGTTTTCTAACTTGGAAAAAAAGACTTTCTGGGACAGCAGCTGAGAGACACTATTAAGGTGGATACAAGACTCGAGGGGATTTGTGGAAGAGCAGGGCTTTCTTCATGAGAAGCCTGAAGTACAGAGTGACATAAAAAATGCATGAGGCCAAGAAGCAGTAGAAAAGGAGATGCGTAAGTATACAGGCCCATGAGCAAGGTAAAGGAGAAAAGTGAAATAAGCCAAGACAGAGTTCTACCATGCCATGAAGCAGAACCTGACTAAGAAGCAGAAAGAAGTAAAAGTGTGGAAATATCTAGAGAGATGGGAACAGCCTGGCTTTGTCAGTAAGTGATGAGACAAGAGGTGATGAGAACTTTGCAGCAACGGGACTGCAACTCTGGCAGTGGCAACAGACAGGAAGGAAATGCTAAGTTGCAAATACACAGTTCCTGAAGGTACATGATTTACTGAGAATCTGATAACTTGACAAGGAGGATTAGAGAGGTTGGTTTCTTGTACGGTAAGTGGGAAATTACTACAAGAAAGGGTTTAGGTGTGAAAAGGGGAAGCAAAGTTTTAGACACACAGCATAAAATAAAGAGTTAATTAAAAATAATGATAAATGGGCAGGAAAGAGGAGTCGTGGTGAGGAAATAGATGTACATGAGGTGGATGGACAACTCAGAACTATTTGTATTGCAGAGAAAGCAGGCAATCTTCTGCCAAGTGCCAGCTTCAAGCTGCATGAGAAGGATGAATACCTTGAAAGAAACATGGGAATGAAGTTAAGAGAACCAGGTCTGTCTTCAGAAGATAAAATGGAGAAGAAGAAGAAATGTACAGAGGATTAAGAGGACCAAAAAAGGCAGTCAGAGCTGGCTGGAAGGAAATTAGTGACATATTTCCTGCTTGTCTACAGGGAAAAATAAACCCAGTGTGGAATGTCACCCTTTAAACAAGTGCACTGATGTGTCACTAATGTAAAAGATGTTTCTGTAAACTAAAGTGTACAAATCTTGTCATACAGATGAGTGGTGCTTTAAGGAGCTAATAAAGAATCTCTTTGTCCTGAGAAACTATCAAACAAACAAAAAAAAATCTGTAGCAATGAAATTAATAATTAAGGAATCCTTGCAACAGACCGATTCAGCACTCTCTGGAGATGGCCATCTTATTGCAATTTACACTCTCTCTTAACCAACATCATTAGTAATGGTTCTAGAAAGCAAAAAGGAATGAGACACTGAAATACTGCAGGAACACTGTCAACACTGATCAAAGCCCTTATGGCAGCTTTTGTTCAACTAGGGCAAGCAGCTCGTTTGTGCGCAGCAGAGGAGCATTCACTCTGGTGAAGCAGGCAGAGTAACGTCATTCCTTCCTGAAAATTGTGATTTTTAAAATAGCTTCTTTGAAGTCAGACAAAGTTTCAGTTTTGCTGAAAGTGAATCAATAAAGGAGGACCATAATCCTGACAACTCATTTAATCCTTTCTACTGTCTGAGGTGATGTAATACCAAAGACTCTATTAACTTGTAGGTCCACTCATGAGCTGAACATTTGTTTCTTACTGTAAACAGTTAACTGAACCCGTTGGAAATTTTATCTGGTTGTAATAGGTTTAATGAGATACTGAATGGTTGTTTGCTTCATTAATCTTGTATCAAGTGACTTTAAAGAAGAAAATATTGGCAGATTCCTACAAATATTTAGAGCATCTCTATGGCTTATCACTGTGAACACAACAGCCTTTATGATTTCCTGTGATTCACTAAATATTGACACAAAAATTCTTATACAGAATTAACTGGTTATTCACTTCCAAGACACAACTGCTCCTTACATGCTTTTTAAAACTGTTCTGCTCTTTTTCCTCTTCCTTTTTTAAAGAGCCATCTTCTATTCTCAGTATCCTCTTTCCATTTCATCCTACATCTTACATTGCCTTCCTCTGCACTTACTGGAGAATGACCTACAGTATCTTGCCTGATCTAGTAGTAAGTCAAGTCCCTACCCCTTCTTAGCTTAAGCACACCACAGTCCAGAACCTCTGACAGCACAGACTTTACAATTCCTGACTCACCTGTCGCATTTTGCAACACCAAAGTTCTAAATAAGGGACCACATCTTAACACAGCCTTCAGCTGCTCTGCAATACTAGATAAATGTTGCTGCCTCCTCATCCTGCTACTCCTTTTGGCAAGGCTGTGACTCCGGAGCAAGGCCTTGAGGATGTCTTTGCTCCATCAAATAGGACAAAGTTGGCCAACACAGCCAGGACAGAGTGAAGTGCTTCATCTAACTTGTTTCCCTTCACTGCTTCCAGACAATGAGCTGTCTTCCATCACATTCATGCATCTCTGCAGTAAGCACTGACTTTAGGGGGTAGAAATGTGCACTCACTGTGGAACTGTGTCATTGCATGGTGCTGAAATGATTGCTCGGGATCTGAAATACCTGTATTTAGAGCAGGCACCTTTTCACCAGTAAATCACCTGTGGGACACAAGGAAGGGTGCCAGTATGCTTTGGAATTTGCTAACCCCCAGCTCATACCAAGTGCTGAAGAAATACTTCAGGGTAAGTCAATTATCAGTGAAGTTCCTTTTTCACGTATCAACAACGCATAGGAGTGTGAATCCATCACATAACTGAATTATGAAGGGAGCCAGGGCTCAGATCAGGAATTCCCCAGCTGCATTGGAACACAAGATGTCACACAGGGAGTTGGGGAAAACACTACCTATATACAGCCTGTTGCACAATATGCAAAATTATGATGCTTATTGATTTACATTTGATGATATAGCAAGTTTTACTGACCACTGGAGAACCTTTTTGGACACGATCACAAATCTGGACCCCCTTTGAATGGCACTGCTTTGTTCTCTACAGGGAAAAAGCCAAAGTGCAAATGTGAGATGCTGGTGGAAAAGCGAGTGGACTGTCTTGAGAGAACACGTGGATCTTTCAAACCGGTAGAGGCAGCAAACGGCATTTTTAGGATCACTTCAACAGCAGGTATTTTGGAAAATATCAGCAGACTGCTGGGAATGAGCATCAGCTCAGTTGTCAAGCAGGATAAAGGGCAGCTGTTAGCTCAGTCAGGAGAATCCTGTTCAGTATAATTAAGGATCAGTAAAGAGAAAGTAAAGCTTTCTAGATTTAAAAGGGATTCTTGGCTACAAGATGCTGGATAATCTATAAAAGGAACTGAAGAGTAAGATTGTTAGAGTAGCTGATTTGGTGGATCACTTTCAAAGAGAGGAGGTGAGGACATTAAAACTAATTAATTGTGAAGACATAAAATCAGGAAATTTAGGTAGTAAGGCTAAATCCCAGAAAAAAATGAGATAAACTAGGCTTTGCTTGTCAGTAGGCTCTTTAAATCAGATCTAATTTGATAACAATAATAAAAAGCTATGTGACTCTTAAACTCCTAGGTCTGGGGGAGGTAGGGTGTATGTAATGTTATGGCCTGCTCTAGACCTTGTATGTTTTATAGCAGTGACTTGTGAAGCTGACAAGTTTTTTATTGCTATATTTTCTTGTATAATACAATATTCTACCTCTATTACCTTTGTGTCTTTTCTCTCTCTCTCCCTTTTTTTTTCTTCCTTTTATGAACAGTTATCTTGCATCATATTTAACCCAGGAGAACCCCAACCCCCAAAGACTGATCCTTGTTCATCTCTGTCATTTCCTTTTTGTTGCAAAATACCATAATCTGAAATTCTAATCTGCCTCTCAGGGTTCCACTGTAATGGGGTGACAACTTGTATTCAGCATTTGATAGCAGGTTTCTGTGTAAGATTTCAAAGCTCAGCAAAAGGTTTCTCGTACTCTGTGGTGAACAGGATAAGCTTTGTCGTTCAGAAGATAAATCTGAGCTATCTCTATGTACAGAGACACTAAAATGAGAACATATGTTGGAGACAGGTATGCTGTAATGAGACTGTATTTTATTGAATTCCAGATTTCCACTCAGGATATAGAAACCATAGGCACAATTATTTCCTGCTAGTATACTGACCACAGATAAAACTCAGAGCCTGATGCATTATGCCTTGCCCTTTCAGTGCAATTTTATGTAAACACACATACATCCAGAAAAGCTAGTTTTAAGGAGTGAGTCAGACACTGTATCTCTAATTTATACAGGATTTAAAAGTGTTCTTATTGTCATTCTCACATCTTCTACTACACTTGCAGGATTAGAACTTCAAAGAAGAGCCTGCCAGAGGAAAATGCAGGAAATGTTTGCATTCCTGTAGAATTCCATCATCCAGGGGCCTGTAATGGTGAAAGCACCCTCCAGCAGATGTTGTTTGAAAGGTCAGGTTAAGTCTTAATACACGCTAGACATTCATTTCAGTTCTTCCCTTTATAATTATTGATTATAACTCTCTCTAACCCCAGTTTGTACAGCAAATCCTTCTGCTGTCTCTGCTATGACAACTCACACCATCTGGAAACTTCTTGCAGCACTTTGACTCTCTTCCCCTGGTCTTTGTCAGCTTTCCAAACATCAATGAAACCACCCTTTCAATAACCCAATGAGGTTAAGGAGATGTTCTTTGTATTTGCAACTAAAGCACAGAGCAACCAGTTCTAATTAGCACTAAGGCTTTATTTTGGCAGGATGTATTTACACTCCTCCAATCGAGGCCTCTTCACACTTTAGAAAACATCATGAAGAAAGATTAAGTCTCCTTAGTTGAATCTCATCTATAGGAAGTGACTGACTAAATTACACAATTGTCTTTTGTGATCTGCTAGGAATTGAATCCAGGTGTCTTGAGAGTAAGAGACTCTCTTTGTCTACTAGCTGTACAAATAAATGGTATTGATTTTTTAAACTCCTTGGAGGTTTTCCCATGTAAATTTGGACAGTACCTTCTGTTTATTTTCCTGTGCATTAAAATCGAATTATATACCCCAGTACTATGGTTGTAATGCTTGAAGTGGAATTTCACACTTTTGCACAGCATTTACTATTTCATATTCTATTCAGAAGATACTGCATTATAATTCCCACCTAATACACTACTAGACCTTCTAGATGAGTGTCAGACTGCGGGTTTTGTTGCCATAGTTCCCTTTGTTTTTTCCCCCCTTTTATGTGTATTTTAAAAATGCAAGTTCAAGTTCTCAAATACTATTCTGATAGCAATATTAGGAAACTGGTTTATACTTACTATTTTTTGGGCATGACTACGGTGATTTACTAACTCTGTGATTAATTTTGCCCTAATTGCAAAGGGTAAGTAGGTACTATTTCAAAGCCAGGCAAAGCAATAGATACCACTAACCATTAAGTGAGCTTCCCTAATTTCTGCCACTCACATATCAAGATGCCTTCTGTGGGGAAAGGAAGGTAAGTCCTATTAAGCTGATGTCTCCCTTGCACCTGGCTGACATTTTAGTGAGATTTGTTAGAAGCAAGAAAAAAAAAAAAAAAAATAGTGCAGCATGCGAAGCCCACCTAACTTATATGACAGGTTAATGGGATTTTATACTGCACTGCCATTTCACTGCCAGATGCTACCCTTTTCCTAACAAAGGTGATCAAATTTTGGTTTACATGCAATACATACAAAACATCTGTGTGGATGCAATACGATTGCAACCACTTATGCAACGGTGAAATCAATCCCTACAAGCAAGTCTGGTGACAGCCAAGCATTAGCAGTGACTACAGTCAAGCAGTGATGGCTGTGCCTAGAGGAAAAGTGGGTGAGGAGAGGTCTGCTGCCACAGGTGAAAGCATTACCTTGCTTTGGCCTGAGACAAAAGGAATGAAAAATAGGAGCTGCTGTCTTCAGGCAAAATGTCTTCAGCATCTTACCTCTTGCTGGGAGGATGATCCAACTCTGAGCTTAGCAGGATTTGAAAGTCAGAATCCTCTGCATCTCCCAGAGATTAACTGATATGTTTGTCTTCCCTGTGGAGACAATTTCCAGATGATTTTCTTGCCCTGAAGTCTGCTCTCCCATAGTAGCTCCTGTTAAAGTCCTGATGCAGCTTTCTCCTATATAAAATTTAAATGTGTGGTAGGATAATACTCAAGTCCCTGAACAATGAAATGGCATACTTGCACCTACACTCGGTACTTCAGTGCCTGAGAAAAGGTCAGATTTCTATTGTTTGCAGTCCTCTCATATTGCTAGTGTGTAAGATCTTTGCCCTTGTTTTATTCTGGATTTATAGGATGCATACAGAGAAGACAAAAGATGAGCAGTGTAAAAAAATTAGAGACACTAGCAAAAGTATGACACTCTCCTTCTAACAAGAGTTTTTATTTCAAACAAGCAATTTAGAGTATGTTCCTATGGCAAGAAAGAACTAGAAAACTATGAAAGGAAAAAAATGAGATCATGGAGGGTTTTATTTAGAGGAAGGGAGTCTTTTATAAAGAGGGACTTGTTGAACTATGTGAAATTCAAGCTTAAGTTTGGGGTAGTCTTCCTGTTGTGACTGCCACCGTTCAGCTGCTCATGTTCTTCTCCCTAATGGCACATCTCAGATGTACATACCTGACTCTGTAGTTAATGCAGGAAAAAATGCATGAGCTTTGATAAAATCAAGCAAATTATCCCTGAGAGGGAATAGAAACTCGTATTTCCAGAGGGATGGAAGGTAAAATATTTTAACATTATGGATTTTTATGAGAACTCAAGGATTGTTTTTAAATGTCCTGATTTGTGTGTCAAACACATAGTGTACAAGTGCTATAAAAATGAGTTCAACATTCCAGCAGCCAGTTTGAGACTGAAGTGACCTGGTGCTGATCAGACTACACAAACTTATTCCTTGCTATTACCCTTACTCATAAAGGCTGCCAAGCAGTACTGAATTACGTTTTCTATTGCCTTATTTTAAATTTCATACCAATAACAAGCCAAAGTGCCACAAACTGACCCTGTTTGAAGGAAGCAGCCTTGACCTCTCTTCAACCTTTAGTAGGGTTGGTTGGTGGGTTTTTTTTTTGAGGACAACAGGGGGTTAAAAGGGTAGGGTTAGTTTTGATGTAATCTATTCCCTGGTCTGTCATCACAATGGCAGGACAAGCAATTGCACCACTTGAAAAGAGAGGCTGATGCAAGGGCAGACTTCAGTGCAGTGACCAAGGGGAGGGCACAGCTGCTGCTCCTGGCAGTGGCGATGGCTTCAAGTGATCATTCAGCTGTGACCTTTCACTGCAGATATGGGAGCCTCCGTAGGACCGGCCGAAGTCTGATTCATCATGAGCAACTTTTGCAGCTCTTTGTAGATCGGTATTTATGCTTACACGAACATAAAGCAGGATCAAAAACGCCAAGGAGAAACAGAAGCGGCCCGAGCTCATCGCAGCTGTGTGTGCACGCACGCACACACATTTTTAATTACTAGCGCTCTAGCCATTCCTCCCACTCAAAAAACCAAACAACCCAGCAAATATTTAAAGAATGTTAACTGTTTTCAAGGATGGAACGGAGCACATGATCTGTCAAAACCTGGAAATGCTTCGGGACAGTTGGGGGGGGGCTGTGGAAACGTAAGCGGCCTTGTCCCCCAGTGCTGGGAAGTTTGGCTTCGGCAGCACGAGGGCGGCCACGGCACCCACCCAGCCCCGGCCGCTGGCCTGCTGTTCCGAGGGGTCCCCGGCACCAGCCGAGCCACCCGATGGTGCCGAAGGGCGGGTGTCTATTGCAGTGTTTAACATTTTTAGAGAGCCGTGCAGCACAGCAGGTCCCAGAGTGTGTCCCAGCGGGCTGCTGCGGGCACGGAGCGAGGGGAGCGAGAGGAGCGCGGCCGGCGGGCGGGGCGGG
>VXBX01007239.1:333783-354918 GCA_013400415.1 Scytalopus superciliaris
TGTCTGGTTACTGTCACGGCGAGTTTCCCTTCCCGGGGCGGCCCCGCCGCCTCCGCGGCCCGGAGTGGCCAGGAGGGCCCTGCCCGGTCCCCCTCCCGTGCCCCGGTGTCCCGTGCCGCGGTGTCCCCCCACTCCCCAGCCCGGTGTCCCTCCCTTCCCCAGCCCGGTGTCCCCGCCGAGCCGCCGCCCCCCGGTGTCGGCAGGCCGGGGCAGGGTCGGTGCCGGGCGGCCGTGCCGGGCACACCCCCGAGGGGCCGGCACTGCGGGGTTCCCGCTGTCGGGAGCGGGGAGTCCGCGCCGAGCGCCTGCCCTTGTTGGGCAGGAACGCGTGTCAGCTTTCCTAGGCTGGGATAATGAGAGCCGCTGGAAATTAGAGCCGCTCGCGTCCGAGGCCATAGAAGGCTTCAGTTATGTTAATTTTTTTTCGTACTACTGTGTTGGTTCGGATCTGTGTAAACACTACACCTACACAGTCAGTCGTGCTTGCTCCGTGAGTTCCTAGGAGCCCACAGTGCGTGTGCTAGTTTGCGACCAGACTCCCGTCTGGGAAGAAAAAGGTTCCTCTGACAGTGCAGCTTCTACCTGACTCGGCTCCAGCTGATCCGCAGCCAGGCTGCTTCAAGTGATGCTGATCTTCAGCGGTGTGGACTCGGGCCAGCTCACAACTATTAGTCGCAAGGTTAGGACTTGCTCCTTAGTGAGCAGAGGGGAAGAGAGAGACCAATGCAGTTTCTGCAGTGTCGGTATTTGTCCTTTTGATGTTTGTCTTGTCATCCTTCTCTTGAAAGTGTCTGTGTCTCTGGGGGTCAGAAGAACCTGCAGTTCAGATCTGATAGGCAGATAGATAGGTTTTTTAAATACTTGCCTGTTACTGTAGTTACTTTTAAAGTCTTGCTAGTTGTTCACTGACTCCTGAAGTGGCGATCTTGGATGAGTGTTTTTAAACAGGGAGCAATAGTACTGTGATGTTTGAGGGTGGGGCAGAAGGTGATAGGAGCGATCACTTTAATCATTTAGAGAAAAGATCTTAACTGTTGCTTTAGTCCTCCATGCTCGCTGCATGCGGACTGTAACTTCAGTAACAGTGTATGTACTGGATAGGTGGCAAAATAGACTGTTATTTGAAACGTGTGTATGTGTACAATTATACCTTGTTAGGTGCTTTAGTGTATTTCAGACATGATTTGTTTTTAAACCACTGTCATAAATGTCTTGAAACAAGTGTATTTTGCCTGTTCAAAAAAATAATAAATAGTTAAACGCTTAAATTGACATAAGTCTGCAGTAGTTTATCACCAAAAGATTTCTAGGACCACTAACAAAACATGAAACAACAATGAGCTGACAGGTTTGGCCTCCAAGGCCCTAGTCTTGAATAAACACTCAGTTCTTGAAAAGACCAGGCTGCACCTGTAAAAGCTTTTCAGATAACACTCAAAAGGAAGAAGTTAGACTTAGGAAAGCTGCTTCCCTGAAATGAGTCTTCAAGAGAAGATGTTTTAGTAAAATTAGATAAATTGAAGTCAAATGCATAAACAAATAACCTAAATACATAACTTAGATTTTTTTACTTGCAAGGGTCGTGTTTATGTGTAGCATAGCAATATCCTGGTTACAGACCCTATCCTGCAAGAGTATCCTTGGGAAAAAATATTTTTTACATTCACGTGGAAATTCATTTCTTGTCTTAACAACTCACTGACTTTTTAATTGGATTTTTTTTTTTTTGCAGTGCAGTCCTGTATTTATAGTGGTATCACCAAGGAGGGGATCTTCTGTGATGTGTGAGCAAATTTAAGAGGAGGACTGGAATACCTTTAAAATAGCTTTTCTTTGGAAGTGTAGTTAACCACAAAGAACTGCTGTAACTTTGGTGTGCAGGACAGCAGATCTGTAGAATGCGGTCTTTCTGAAGAAATAATGCAAACACTTTTAGATAAAATATGGCTTTATAGTCTTCAGAGGTCATTTGCAGGACTTCTGTTTCTACAGGTGCAAGTAAGTCTGATCCACATGGCATCTCTGACAGCTTTTTCAATGTGTAAAGTTGTTACACTATTTTGAAAATATTTTGTCTGTATAATGTGTGGTTTTGATTTTAAAGCTTCCTGTTTTAAATCACAGCATCTTTAAAGCCTCTGGAATGGTGCTGTCTCTTATGGACTCAGGGTCTACTCAAGATTCATAACAAGCAGAGGTTTGTTTTTCCTGGTGAGAATATGCCTATTATATCAAGTCATCTGCTTTCGAGAAAATTAAGTGTTGATGGTTTGAATTTGTGTTTGAATGCCTGATCCTTTGATCTATATGTACTCCTAGCTATGCATATTAATGTCAACTGGAGTAGAATGAATACAGTTATGGCAGACAAATTTTGGACACCAGTATTCTGAAAGAGCTGGCCGTCATAAGGAGATGCCATTGGCTAGACTTTCTTGGAACCAATTGTGACAGCTATCTTTAGGAGTTTTAATTTAGGTGCTCTAAATTGGCTGTGGAGAAAGTTCATTTTTTTCCACTGCTCCTGACAGGATTTATGGTCACCTGTTTAGGTGTCTAAATAGGTGGTATGAATCTCCCTTGACAAATTTCCTGTTTTATATTCTGTATCGAGGGTTATTTGAACCTTGCGTGAGATGAGCCACGAGCATATAACAGTCATCCTGATGCTTTAAAGAAGCTGGGATGGTTTTAAATTTGCTTTGTAATTTCATTCTGATGTCAGTGTGGCATTTGCTGTGTCAATAGATACTTCTGGCCTGGAATCTGAAATTTATCAGATGTCTTGCCACTTGTAGCTGTGAGCCTGTGGCTGTGATTGTCTCTTCACATTCTGTACTAGTCTGTGTAATCAGCACTGTGCTTGTGTTCTACAGGAACAAAGGCTATATTTACATTTGGTATAGCCGACATAGGTAAATAATTCAAAGCCGAAGTGGAATCACCTAAATGGACTGATCTGTGTGCATTTTGAAGACTATTTGTTGTCTCTCCATTATAGGCAGAATTCTCTGCAGCACTTGGCTATCACCTCTCCTACATACCTGCTGTCAGTACAGTGCATTCTGATGTCTATTTTTCACTGATTTTTTTTTTTACGTTTTCTTACACTAGGTTAAAAATGGGAATTGCAAGTTTAATTCTCATCTAAATAAGTAGTATACACTGTATTCTACAAACTGCTGTGATAGACAGATAACAGATGTTATATATATGTAAATTCTTCTGAGAAACATATCATCTGCATGAAAAGTGTTTGGGGAGGTGTGCGTAGTTTCTCTTTAGCTTTTTCATATCCTTATTGGTATCATTTTACCTGCTCTGTTTTTTGGTTAACACAATCCTACTCTATGACATGGTACTGATGTCCTGTGTTCAGATGGGTGGGGTAGAAGCAGGCAGATGCTTTACTCTGTTGAATTCAGTACATTCATACTCCACTGTGTGCACTCTGCAGCTCTTGGTTTGCTCATGGAGGTGTTGGATTTGACTCCTTTGATTGTTCTGTTAGTTTTCTTATGACTTCGGAAGTTCTTATCTTGTTATTGTTTTGTTTGTTGTAGCGTGGGCAAAGTTTCGTGCCCCAGCTGGAACATCCAACACAAAATAGATGTAAACAGATTGACATGTTTAAAGGCTTGTCTGTTGTGTTTGAATTGATTGTGGTCTGTCACACTAACTGGAGTTGTTTGTCATTTGGAATGCTTGACTTAGAGTCACAATGATACATAGACTGAGGTGGGTGTTTAATTATTTCTGCACATCAAAAATATTAGTCTTGTGTTGACTGATCTTGGCAGTTGGCAGATCTACCAGCTTTGAGAACTTGTTCAAGGAACTGTTTTGAAATTGTGGTTTTTTTCTGTGGTGTTTGGTTGTGGGAGGTGTTTTAGTTTTGGCTTTTTGTTTTTCCCCCCAAATATAATTTGTTGTCATCTTCCAATAATGAAAGTTTTAAGCAGTTTTTCAGGCAAGAGTAAAATCTTCTGATTGTTTTTTTCAATCCGGTAACTTTCAAAAAGGGAATAAGTGAATCAGTAAAACTGGATACATATCTTCAATATTCCTTGAGTATCTTCAAGGAATTTTTAAGTTTAGACAAATTGAAGTGGTTGATTGCTACAATTGCTGTGCTATATGGTTGCATGCATGATACTCAGCTACTTATTCTCTCCGTATTCCCTGAAATAAGATTAATTGCCTCACTCATTGGAAATAGAGGGGAGAAAAAGAACCTGTGTAACAGATGGGAAAATGAGGCTCAACACCTTAGTGACCCATCTAGCATCGTTCATGGAGTCTGTTCTAGAAGTAGGACATGAACTCCGATTTCTGGGGACCTACTTCAGTAATTTGATCACAAAAGTTACTGATAGCTCACTCTTATCAGTTAGAGTTACCATATGTGGCCTTTGATGCAAAGATCCCCCTGTAGTATGGTTAATGCTCCACTTAACTCTTTTTTGAGGAAATGTACTTCCATTTTTTTTTTAATTATTAATTTATTTATTTATTGAGTGGAGCCATTCAATTGTCTATAAATTAGTATGGATCTTATAAAGACATTATTATTGTCTAGTCTTTTTCCTGACAGTGTCTATGGTTTCATTAAATTACAATAAATGCTAAAATAAAATTATAATAATTTAATTTCAAGCAATTATTTATTGAAACATGCTTAGCTATATCTAGAAGATCTGAAGAAATGGTATTTTATTGTGATATTAAATGTCCAACAATGAATAGCTTTGAAAAATAAATTCCTGTTTTCCTGCAGACTCAAAAGGTGGTGGTTTGAGGATGTAAGAGACCGTGATGAATATTGTTTGTATTATTCCTTACATAACATATTTTCTAAAATTAGTTGCTGCTAGAACTTAGACTTACACACGAAACAGTGCTTTTAACTTAACAGAGAGTCTTTTTCCTCCAGTATTCATGCAGATGACTTTTGTGATGCAGTCAACTCAGAAATCCTGAGTTTTAGGAAATAGTGAAGTTACTCCGTAGCTTGTTTTCTCTTCTTAGCAGAATGTATTAAATTAATAGGTGATAAAATGAGTGTAAAAGAGTAATGTTTTATTTGACTTAAATGTTAAATTTCTACCTTCGTAAATTATTATGCAAAGGGTTTCTGAGGAACCAACTCCCATCTGAAAGCCTGTGTCTGCAGGGGCATGAGGAATTGCAGCCCGGCTGTGCCTGTTGGCTGCCCTGGCAGAAGAAGGGCCTGGCACATCCTCCCCTGTGTGTGCCCCAGTCCCTTTGGCAGGAGCCCAGGGCTGTCAGTGGGCCTGGGACTGCAGGAGGCAGGGAAGGTGAGAGGTGCACCTGCCCCTTTGTGCACATACAGCCTTGGTAGTAGGATATGTACACTACCAGGTGCTGGAGTCACTCTTAAAATCACGTGTGTGTGCAGAGAAGGAATTTCTTTTATTTTCAAATGTGTGGCAGGGGTTGGATATATTGAAGTGAGTGGTTTCTCCATGTTTATTTCTTCCTCCTTGGAGCAGATGGACAGAAAAAAGGTGATGTGGATTTTTTTTTTGGTTTTGTTTTACTACAGCTGCTGAATTGATGTGTGAAGCATAATAATTTACCAATTTACCACTCATCCGCTCATACAGGGAGGGAACTAAAGGAGACTTTCACTTAACTGTTTTTTTTTTTTTTTTTTTTTTCCATGAACACATGTGATTTTGAGCTGGTTTTAGCTAAGGAAGTGGTTGGCCAGGACAAAGATTTTATCAGAGTCTATGTCCGGCATCTTGGATAATGTGGCACTTCACTGACTTCAAGGTGAGTTAATTCAGAGAGTTAAACTCACTGAGAACTGCAAACATTTTTAGATTCCTTTTCTGACCGGACTTGGCACAGTGCTGGACAAATGCCAGTGCCAAGGAAAGCATCACTGTGCAGGAAAGGGGACTGCCTTTCTGTGTTGTTAAACTATACTCTTGAGTCATATTAGATAAGAAGGTGGTAAAGTAGATAGGATTTACGAAATCACATAGTTAAAGTTGCCCAAGTATCCTGGCTTAAGGAAGTTTGGCTTTCTACCTAAATGATCTGCATGTTAATGGCTTTTATCTGAGGTTAATTGTCTTTGGAGAGGCAAGTTTCAACATCCTGTTGTTTAATACTCAACAAAGAAAGAAGTCAGTCACCTTAGTCAATAAAATGCAGAATTAATTATATGGACTTCATGGAACCTGAAGTAAGAAAATTTTATGTTAAAGAAATACTTGCAGTAATTTTATGTTTCATAAAAACAAAGACTCATGTTTTTAGTTTTTTGATTTTTCAAGAGATCATTAATGATTTTTTAATACTTGCATTACCATTTCTAACAGTGTATGCAAAATGTGTTGAATATATGCTATGAGAGAGAAGCTAGAGAAGTCTAAGGTGAGAGCTTCTGCTATTTACATCTAGTAAATTTTAATCAGGTCAGGATTTAGGTAAGTGCTTTGGATCTGTGTGGCTTCACAGCTCAGGAGTTAGGGCACAAGTCATTAATTCAGATCCTATTAAAGCCTTATATTTTCTTTAAGCACTGGAATAGATTGTGAAAACTCCTGAAGATTTAAGAAGGGCTTAGACATAAACATCTTGTGAGCAACATTGTAGAAATAGCTGATCATGCCTTGGCGCACAGAGGTGGATTGAATGACCTCTTAAGGCCTTCTCAGTCTATTTTCAACTATTTTTTTGCAGACCTACAAATTTTTTCTCAGGGTAGCTCATTGCTGCTTAGAATAACAAGTTTGAGTGTGTGCAGTTCGAAAGGTTTTTACTGAATGTAGTTCCATGCAGCGCCTTGTGTTGCTAACAGCAAATGTTGTTGTGAGTGTTTCGGTGGGAATACTGAATTCTGTGCAGCTTTGAAACAAGCCAGGAGCATTGTTACAGCCTGACTCTGCTCGAGGACCTCGTGGTTCTTGAGCTTCATTTGTCAGTTGAGAGTCCCTTGAAAACACCAGAGGGTAAGTGCTCAGATCTGTGTTTTAATGACTAGGAAATAATACTGGAAGCTCATCTTATAACCATGCTTAGAAGTTGTTGGGTAAGTCTGGAAGTTTTGGTAGCGGAAAACTAGTTACCTGAGAGAAACTTGATCACCTGTGTTACTCTTGGCATGTTAAAACTTCTACATAACTGTTTTTACGTGGTTTAATTCAGATGTTTTGAGGTTTTTTCCTTGTGTGTGTACTCAAAGCATCATCCTGCACTAACACAGTTTATAATTCTGGATTTATCCAGTTGTCAAGCCTAAGAATGTAAAACTTTTAAAATTGTCTTAATTTGGTTTGATATCTCTGCTAAAAGGCACCAATTACATGGAAAAATAAATTGTTACATGGTATGCTGAACTCTGTTACTATTATAAGGACTGGTTACTAATTTATATGCTCAACCCCAATATTAATAATTGGGCAATGTTGAGTTTAGTGGCTGAAGAATTATTCCAAAAGTTGTAACTGGTATCAGATTCATAACAGGTTTTTAAATAGCTGACAAACATAGTTGGATGAAAAAATTAAAATATTTGTCAGAAAGAATAGGTAAACATCCCCAAATAATCTAGCAATAGCCTAAATGCAAAGGATGCACAAAAAATGCCACATTTTGGGAGTGGAAAAAGATAGTTGGTGGTGTCTAATACCAAAGAAGCTTTGGGAACAACCTTATGTCCTTTAGAAAAAAAACCTCTATTGTAGATTGTAGAAAAGAACATGAAGTTTAGCAAGGTAAGACCAAATTAGTGGAACCTTGATTTGTAAACAGAATGTAAGAATGGAGATACTAAACTAAGTCTTAAAAGTTCCAAGTATATACTATCTATAATTTTATTGATGAAAATAATGGGAAAATAGCAAAAATTAGTACTACAGGGAACATAATGATTTGCCCACCTGACGTTTCAATTAATATGGTTTAGATGCCTGTAAAAAAAAAATACTGTGGGATGGGACTGGTGGGTAGCTGACATTATTATTAAATTGATATATCCTGTCCCAGATTGGTGAGTTCAAACTGTATTTGTGAATCTAGATATGGTGCATTTTATATACAAAATTACTCACGTGGGTCCAGTGCTAATCAGAAGGATAGATGGGAAAAGCATTAGGTTTGTTGTGCAGGTGCCCAAGATAGTGTAGTTTTACAGGACTTTTGAGATGAATTGCATCTCTTGCAGTAAATGTAATCTCTTTTTAAATTATGGTTCCAAGTGACATTAAGACTTGCAGATCAATATATAGCTGTAGTATGTAAAGTGCAGGATATTCACTGCTTCACAGGATGTGGTGAATTGATTGTGGGTGGGATGTGGGCTAAGTTTCTTGATGTACTTCTTTCTCAGGAAGGATTTGGTATGATTGTAGTTTCTCAGTACCAGTACCTTAACATACACCCTTACGTGCTACCTCATGGTCCCTGCGGTGCAGTTTTTTATGGGCATTACTGGTCAAGAAGTGAAATAATCAGAACTTAAAAATACTTTCTTTGAACAGTCTTTCTGCCAGGAAAATCAAGTACTTGATTATAGCCTAAGAGTTCAGTGGGTTTAAACCTGTAATTTTTGATTGCCAGAAATGCTGGTGGTTGACTGATGTTCGTATCAGAGGTTCTGTCAGTTCATATGGTGAACATTCGTGGACCAGCTGCTTGATGCAGATTCTCTGATGTTTGTCTGCTTTATGCCTGGTTAGGGAACCTGCAGGATCTCTCTGTGTTCCTGTGCATGTGCATTCAGGAGAACTGTTGGAACCCAACTGTCTTTAGTTATTGATTTCTACAAATCTAGTGAGATGTGGCAACAGGCTCTAAAGCTTTAGGGAGCCAAATTTGTAGTTAACTTAACATGAAAATTGCTTCTAGAAAATAGAATAGGAAGTGAAATCGGAGTGGATTGGAAGAACATTTTGTAGGATGCCTTTCTAAGGGATGTGCATCCTCCTTTCATTGGCATAAATGGGTTGTTGATGTGTTTAGGTGTAAGTAGAAATTTTCTGTGGACCTTTTGTCTTATTTTTCCTGTGCTTGTGTTGTCATCTGAAATATGTTTTACTTTTGGTACCAGAGTACTAAAAATAGGCAGATCTTTGTTCCGTTCTGCTTGCTTAGTGTCCTGCTGTGTGGGGAGTGCAACTGAAGAATAATCAGGATCTAGAGTCTCTGTCTTTTGAACTAGACCAATCTGAGAATGTGAAGATATATTCAGCCTTCTCTTATTCCGTATTCATCAGACTTATATCTGCTCCCAATCTGTTATGTCATCGAGACATGCCCTTGGTTCTAGTTAAGTACTAGAGGGCGTCTACGCCCTGCAAAATGAAATGTATTTCATTTGCTCACCTCTTAAGCATGCTGCTGACCTCCTCACTCCACAGTGATTTAAGTATTTCTGATAGGAACCTTTTGGCTTTGCATTTTAACTCATAAGGAAGGCAGTATGCTTTGTAGGCTTTCTGAATACACAGCTGCTTTCCATTTAATAGTATCATATACCAGCAAACCATAAGTCATATATACATATTCTTCTTTCCCTTACATGGCTCAGAGTGTTCTTAGAAAAACTGGTTCTACCATCCAGTGATTCCCTTAGCATAATCATTGCTTGGGTAGACCTATTTAAAAAGATCTTGCTAATCCAGTGATCTGTCTCAGACATGACTGCATGGTGCACATGCTGATTTCTGGAGTTTGTTCCTCGTTCCAGTGAGTGTGTTTCGAGTGCGTTGCTTGAATTCAACTGAGAGGTAACTGAAAGCAATGCAGGATTAAACAGGAAATCGGATTGTGCAAAACAGTTTATTTGTTTTGCAGAAGTTTGTGGTTTTTCTGGTTGGCTGTTGAAAAAGTCAGTGAGGTGGAAGATTTGAGCCCTTTTAAAAGCAGAGGTTGATTTCACCTTTTTGTCTTTGAAGGGAGGCTTGTCTCAAGTTTCTGATATGGGTTTCACTTTCAACTAGTTTCAGTTCTCTTGAAATAGTAAATGTGAAAGCTTAAAGCTTACTGTGTGGTAAATTCTTATTTAACCTGAAGTTAATGTACGTTATTATTCAGCAGACTGATTGTTGTAGCAGGAATAACTATTTCTGAAACTCTGCATGTGGAGTCAGTTTAGAGCACATGGTTTTGATACACAAATTGCCCTGTTTTAGGCCCCAGAGTTTAGCCATCATCAGTTGTTAGGACATTATAGACTCCTCCTTTCCAGCCGAAGACAATTGTCTTATTTGTTCTACTGGTTTTCTTCTTGGGCTTTTATTTGATTGACAAGTTACTTAGGAAACTTCCTTGTAGCATGAACAGACTATAGAGATGTGTAGTTAAAATACAAATGGTAACTTAAATATATGCTGTAGATTTGAGAAGAGAGAAGGTGTGGAACTTGTGGCCTTGACAATGGTAAATGTATAGACAGTAGGGTTCCCTGTAAACAAGCTTTATTAAAAGCACTCATTTCTGTTACTTAGCTAAGCTGGTACTTTTCTGGTCCTATCTATTGATAATTTGAAATTTTTGTGCATTTTAAGGAAAGATAGTACGCTATTCACTGTCTGTACACTGTAAGTAAAAGATGCTGTAGTGGGGGGAATGTGGACTTTTTGGAGCATCATCTCATCAAATGACCCTGAGCTGGGCAACTAGAAGTTTGTACTGGCTGCCTTTAATTGAGACAGCTTTTAAAGGTTATATGCATTGCTGTAGTAAGCTACAGCATGTGAGACTGATTTCTTGTCCTCTGTCATGGAAAGATGATTTCTAGAGTAGGCTGGAGTCATGCTAGAAGTCTCTAGTAACTTTCTGAAGCCAGGAAAGATGAGAAAAAAGCACTGTTACCATGTGCTAGATCTCTGCACTGGAAAAACAATCAGAAGTCCAACCTTCTTCCTCTCCCCACCCCGTAAACAAAACAAATAGAAAATAACAAAAAAAAAAAAAAAAAAAAAAAAAAAAAAAAAAAAAACTAAACAAAAATACCCCCAAACAAAAAAAACCAAAACACCTGTATCATATTTGGAAAATCCTTAATTGTTGTAATTTAGCTTTATCCAGCTGCATCTTCTTGCAAAAGAAAGGCTCAGGAGAAAACCTGCTAGAGAGCTGGTAATCATCTGATGAAACATCCAGTGTGCTTGCAGTATTTGAAAATTAGAACTCATAAGTGGTTAGGATTTAATCTGTCACATATAGAATACTCTCCTCCAGCCTTATGAAAGCTAAAAGACTGTATTATTCAGTAGTTGTTACAGAAGAATGCCAGGAAGGTTCTGAACAAGAACTCTGCTGAAAAACTTGGCAGTGGGAAGGAAGGTGTAGAATGGAGCTAAAATCTCCAAATCTTTGAGCAGCTTTTACTAACTTCCTAATATCTAGAAAATATCTGTCTATACATGTATGTAACTCTTAAGTGAATTAAGTTTTGAAAAAATAGATTAGATTCTGTGTTCTCTAATGCACAAATTTTGCCTCCAGTGG
Organism: Scytalopus superciliaris; assembly: GCA_013400415.1. Taxonomy (NCBI): domain Eukaryota; kingdom Metazoa; phylum Chordata; class Aves; order Passeriformes; family Rhinocryptidae; genus Scytalopus; species Scytalopus superciliaris. Next base: position 345,274 of record VXBX01007239.1, read on the forward strand.
TAATGGAAAATGTAATAATTTGTAATAGTTTTTCATTTGTTTCTAAAATCATACTGAATTGCTGTTAAACTCTTGGAGGAAACTTAGACTTAATGCCCCTGTACCATAACTTATTAACTAGATCTTTTTGCTTACAACTTGCTAATACTCATCTTTGTTGTGTAAGCAAAGTCACTCAAAGTCTTTCAGGGGAAAAGTGTCTCTGAGAGGTTCTCCTAGTATCAATGTCAAGGAAAAGAAAGTACTTGTTGACCAACAAGGTATTTAAGATTTTTTTTTAATCTTTATGGCTGAATCTCCAATTCAAAAGCCTATTTCTGTATGCCTTGTTAGAATGGTCCTTAGCAAAGTACAGAAAATAGTGAATGCTGGCTAATAAAGTTAGCATTGCATTCGTCATTTTTCAAAGGCTATTCTATGATTACACATTTTCTTGAAGGTAAAGACTGACTTGCTGAGGTCTTGCTGTTAGAAAGAATGTGCTTATCTGTTCTTTGTTGTGGCTTTTTTTGCTATTCAGTCTTCATCAGGTTTAGCTGTCTTGCAGAAGTTGTAGTAATGGACACTAATGTCCAGCTGTGTAGTAGTGAGGCTTCAAATGCCAGGTTGTTTTATATATTTCTTACTATGACTTCATCCAGTTTGATAATACATGAGGATCAAGGCAAGAGTGGCATTGCATGCCAGCAATATGCACTTTTTCATGTTTACTTTCAGTTATTTGTTTTTATAGAGTATCAAGAAGAAAGCACTTGACAGCATACAGCAGTGTGCTGTGAAAGCACATCTGTAATATATTTATTTCTGTACTTGGATTCAGCATTTCTTTTAACTTGCTGTATCTTGTTTTTTTGCAGAATGGACAGCAAATTGTGGATGAACCTATGGGAGAAGATGATATCAATCCACAAACTGTGAGTAAAAGATGTAATAAAGATAGGTACTACAATATTGGAGCACACTGATGTCGCTTAATTTACAGGCAGTTTGCCACTAATGTTGTATTGTTTTGGATTACTGGACACGGGGTGCAATCTAGGATCCTAATATTTTCGAGAGAGGTTCTCTTTCACTGATTCTCTGCCTGGTTTGATATCCTACTGTTTGTTCTAAAAGCTCCTGCTTCATATTGCTTTCTGCCTTCACCCTGCAGTAGTCTTGCAGGGGAAGGTTAAGGGTGAGGAAGAACTCTGAAAGTGTAGTTTCCATTGCGTTTGTTATTGAGAGGCATTTGTCAAAAGAATTCTTAACCTAGGCTTCTTGAAAATAGAGATTGCTACTAAAGAGAAGATCAATAAACTTTCCTGACTGTGATAATTTTTTTAAGTTCATTATCTCCATGTCAAACTTGCAGTTTACAAAATTTCATAACTGAACTCAATGGTACTTTTACATTTTTTTGTTGCAGTGCCTTTGACTTCTTGTCAAACGTGAAGTTTGCCTGTAGTTTTGTGTTAGAGGGTACTAGGTGACTGTTAAATCTGGTGATAGGTGGCCTCACCAGTAAATCATAACTTCTGCAGCTCCATATTTGGTTGGAGTTTGAGGTTTGTGTGCTGGTATTGCATATTGTGCAGGCTTCAGCTTGATTAGATGGTCAAAGCTGTTTCCATCTATGCAGCATGGGTGTAATTGCAACACCGTAGCACTTTCTCTCCCTGCTGAAGTTGTGGACAGAGCTTTTTCCACCTCTGTCTTAAAACAACCCAGTAAGAGATTTAGCTCTTAAGCTGATGCAACAATTAGGTCATTGAAAGCCTGCACTATATGACTGCTCCTGGTTCCTCCTCATAGCATCAAGGCTCTTTTGTCTTTAACAAAAGCTGGAGAAACAAGGCAAGTTAGTCCAGTGTTAAAGAGCAAGAAAGGAACAGTAATCATCGGTTTATAAGGCAACACTAGGAGGAGGTCATTTGTTCTGTTGTTCTGCATAATATAGACAGCAGCCCTGGAAAAGATCTTTGTGAGGCAGGCTGTGCCTCTGCAGCCCACTGGAGGATTACAGTGGTGAAGATATCTACCCTGCAGGCTGTGGAGGACTCCACACTGGAGCAGGTGGATGTGCCCTGAAGGAAGCTGCAGCCTGTGGAGATTCCACTCCGGAGCAGGCTCCTGGCAGGAACTGCAGCCCATGGAGAGGAGCAGGTTTCTGGCAGGAAGTGCAGCCTGTGGGGGACTCGTGCTGGAGCAGTCCATTCCTGAAGAATTGGACTCCATGGAATGGACCCGTGCTGGAGCAGCGCTTGAACAGCTGTGGCTCATCAGAAAGACTCATGCTGGAGCAGGGGAAACCTGAAGAAGAAGCAGCAGCACAGTGTTACAAACTGACAGCAATTCCTGTTCCACCTGTGCTGCTCAAGGGGGAGAAGGTAGAGGAGTGGGGAATAAAGGAGTGAAATTCCCCCCGAGAAGAGTAGAGTGGGGAGAAAAGTGTTTGGATTTTTTCTTTGTTTCTCACTATTCTGCTGTAATTAGCAATAAGTTAAGTGAATTTTTCCCAAGATGACACTGTTTTGCCCATGATGGTAATTGGTGAGCGATGTCCCTGTTCTTATCTTGACCCATGAGCTTTTCTTAACCTTTTTTTTCCCACATGTCTTGGTGAGGAGAGTGAGTGAGAGAGTGGCTGAATGGGGGTCTGGCAGCCAGCCAAAGTTAACCCCTCACAGCTATCAAACTTCTCTTTCAATATTTGATAACTGTGGGATTACTTACAAGTGTTTTCCTCTGCTTCCTTCAGACATTTCCAAGCAGCTGCTTTTTTTGGTGAGCAACCAATTTTAGCACAGTGTGACCAGCAAAAAATTAAAACATTTCTCTAATAGTTTGTCAGGCTTGAGCTGCTAGGTTAAGGTTGTTTTAGCTTTTTAATGCCTCAGACCAGTATTTTAAGAACATATTTCACATTTATTTCTAGGCTGTGCTGACTAAAAGGTTGCCAGTAGTGATGTAAAATAATCAAGGGTCTTTTAAACAAGAAGTTACTCCAGCTGCTCAGTCACTTATAGCTGGAAACTAACCTGTGCTGTCAAGCAGCTGAAGAAATACTACTTCAGCTGGGATGTGATATTCTGTCAGTGCTTCAGATCTGTTTTGGTGCAAGATAAAAGCTTAATTTTAAAACATCACTGAAACTCATTTAAGCTCTGTTTAAGTCTGCACTGCAGTGGACTTGGAGCACTTACATGATTGCTGACAATTTATGAAATTTCTCAGCTGTAACTGAGGACAGCAGAATGAACAGACCTAGGATGTATTAGCATATCAGGTCAGAGGACAAAATATTTTGGTAGGTGTGTAAAGTGTGCAGCCTTAGAGAGTTGCCATAGTCCTGTGGAGATAGAAGGTGAAAACTTGAAATACTGCATCCTTTTTCTGTGTTGTGTTTTGTTGCAAATCAGATAAGAAATTTAAAATAAATAGTAAAGCATAACACAGTTGTGTCTACACTGGAACTCAGATTTGGTGGTTGACTTTAAGAAAAGCAGGAGCTCCAACAATACCTGTTTCTGAGGAGTCCAGGATGCTGTATGGTTCAAAGTTTTGCTTCTCTTAAAAGGGGAATCATTCAGCAGTCTGGTTTTATTACTATAAGTATACTGGTTATATCTGACTTTATAGCTTGTCAACATTTTTTATCTGATGTATCTCATAAATGATCTGGAACCAGCAGGAAATAAATGTAAGAGCAGCTGGCTGAAGCTTGGCCTAATGTGAAAGCTTAAGTGAACATTACTGAAAGAGGGGAAGCTATTTAAAGCCTTTTATTTGCTACCTTTTTCACTCTTGTGCTGCGTGCTATTGCCTTCTGTATCTGTGTCCATAGAGATCGAGTAAATTAACTGAGTAAATCAATTGTTTTGAGCTGTTACAGTCATGCTGCATTCTCTGTTACTAGTTAAAGCTAACCAGAAACTGCAGCTAGTCTAGCAAGTAGCTCCCCATATGCGAAGAGTGTGTCGTGTGTGCTGTGTTTGTTGTTTTGTTCTTTATCTGGCTTCAATTTAGCTGATAGGACACGTAGTACAACTGATGTATTACCATTGCACTTTATTAGCTTAAGCGTAATTACCAAGCCTACAAAAAATACTAGGTTCCAAGAATTTGTGAAAAGTTTTTTGCAACAATACGTTATCAGTTACAGAAAAGTTCAGGTATATTTGTTTTTGGTAACCTGCAAGGTAGTTTTTTTAGTGCAGGTAGAAGTGGAACCTATTCAGGCTCAAACCTGCAAGTAACCTCTCCTCCAGTGGAGGTAGTGGGGTAATATTACAACACTTGACTTCTTGTGTGCTTTGGTAAAACTTAAAACAAAACCCCACTTTTAAACAAGCAGAATTATGCATACATAGAATTAGCTAGAACTAAATCATAATGCAGCATTTTAAAATATGCTGATCTGGGTGATAAAAACCAAAATCTCAGTAGCTGTCATCCCCTTACTAAAAATATATAACTAAGGTAACAGTGACTCTAGTCAGTGGGTAGTGAAAAGGTAGTGTAAGAAAGGCTTGCAAAGATAAGTCAGTAATTAACAAGGTCTCTTTAATTTATTTTTCTATAGTAAAATTTAAATAAAGCATTTGTTTGAGAGATGAAAGTTAAAGACCTTTGTCTTGCCAATCAGTATTTTAATAGAAGAGTTTATAAGGGAAGTGTGATCTCAGAAAAGGCTTAGATATACATTGGAAAAATAATTCGAAGCATGTGACAATGTAGTCTCTTTGTTGAAGTACTGGATTTGATCAGTCAATTATATATAATAATAATGTTGAGATGGTGTGTTTTACATGCACAATTACTGTGCAATTTACTGTGAATCTATAAAACATTGGTCAGTGGGGGTGAGGGAGGATGTTGAGATAAGGAGAGGGAGATCCTTCACCAGTTACAGCCATGGGCAAAACAGGCCCCATCACTCAAGCAGTAATACCAAAACCAGAGTAATCTGGGGTAATCTCATTTATTGTGTCACCATCCATTAAAATAATGAAAGATAATGTCAAAATGAAGTAAGTCAGGAAAAAAAGCATAATCAAACTGACAAGATCTTAGACTTTCAAACATTTGACAGAGGTTTTAACTGATTTTTAGTTTCACTTCAATTTTTAATATTACAGCACTATACTAGTGAGAACTTTTAGTTTCAAAAACTTTGCATTTTGACAGGTTGAAGCACTGTTTCAGGACTGCTCTAAACTTCTGTTGGATATTCCTACTCAGTAGCAGTTTCCAATTCCAAGAATAGTCATGTGTGCTAACATGACAATGACTGTATTTCTGATGATTGGTTTTGATATGAAAATTTTACTTTTGCTGTTATAACCCTTACATTTCAATTTTCTGTGTGTGCATTGTCAGGTTTTTGATGCAATTTCTTGGCTCTGTGGTAGAGACTGTAAGACACATTAAACACTAAGGAAACGTTTGGATTCACAAATGTTCATAGCCCACTAAGTTATGGATTTCTCATTTTTTTTATAGACTGATACTTGTTTTTAACTGAAACAGCTACTTGTGTAGCTTATCAGTAATAAAACAGTGATAGCTTAATATTTTTGCAGTTTTACTGAAAGGTGAGACATACAGTCAAGTTATCCTTTAATGTTGCTTACACGCTCTTGAATGTTTAATTATTGCCTGTTTAATGGAAATCAGAGGAAGTTTTTGTTACAGCCATAATAATGCAATTGTTTCAAACAATAATATTGCATAACTCAGTATAACACCATGTTCCCTGTTACTAAGGAAGTTGTAGTTTCTGTTGAAGCCAGTTGATAATGTATGGCCATGTAATGAGTGTCCACTGTGTAATGGAGTGAAGGAACCCATCTGGCTTACAAATACTAAACTTGGACTTCCAGGTATTCCATAATTCCTACATTCTTTTTAGTGTATTTTACTAAATATACTTAAATATATGTACATTAGTATTTAATTCTGTTTTACAATTAAACAACGTGGTTCTTGAACAAACAAGTTTCCCAGACAAAACCATTTCTAAAACTTAATTCCACTTATTCCCTTCTCAGTGCCCGGATTTTACTTTGTAGAAGGCAGAATACCTTTCTTTCTGTAATACAATGAAATTGGAAGGTCATTATCTTCCAAAGCACTGCACTCTGCTGCAACTTGGATGAATTCTTTTAGCAGCTTAGTGATGTGCTTATGTCTTACCTCTAAGAATGAACTCGGAGGTCCTCGTGCAAGAAGTTACAGCATCTTTGTAAATGGTGCAGGATGTCTAGTCTGAGTTGTTAACTCTTAGATATCAAACCCATATAAAAAAACCCTAGAATACTTTTTTCCCCTCAAGATGTCCTTGGGTGTTGAGGAAAGGTTACAGCAAAGTTTTCACTGACATGTTCTAATGGATTTTCTGAGTGGCTCATTTTGCACTCAGGGTCTCAGGTTCAGGGTTCTTTCTGGATCTTGGTCAAAAAATTGGATAATTTGGGAGTGTAAGCAACATTCGAAGTCAAGCTGCTTACTTGTTACGTGGAGAGAAAACAGATGGTAGCCCTGCAAAGCCTGTAAACTAACAGATGGAAGCTGCCACACCCCCTGATTAATAGAATATTGCTGCTTTGGCTATACAAACATTTATTGTGAGGAAAAGTATAGTATTCAGCTTCTAAAAACTCAAAAAATTAGCTCTCTGTTCCTCCACTGTTGACCTTCATCAAACAAGGGCTTTTTATTCCTTATGTGTGCTCCTTTGGTTTTTTTTCAGATAATTGAAAGCAATCTGTACTACAGAGCCTTTCTTGTCTAACAGCATGAAGACTTACTTGGCATTATTGCACTTTTCAAACTGAGGGTATAGGAGGTTGTCAGTCTACCTAAAGGAGTACACTTAAATTAAATGTTTCAACGTTATCTGGTTATGTGTAAAAGTGAGCATCCCACCATGGTGTACACATTTTATTCAGTCAAGCCCTTGTATTCCCACATGTTTTATACTGCTTTGAGAGTTCCTCCAGCAATTTTCAGTTTTCCTGCTCTCTGTAATGTCTGTGAGCCCCATTCTCTTGAATGTTTGATGACATTCTGTCTTCATTTCTGTAAATTCAGAGCATCCAATTTAAAAGATGAGGAGGGGAAGATGAGAGATGAACTCACTTTATATTTCTGCAGTGGAGGAGGAGGAGGAAATACATTGTGCAAGTGGAGTTCTGCAACTGACAGAACTGTCACTGACAGGCACAGCGAATTCCTTTTGTTTTCCAGACAGTTGTGTTTCATGATAAACATGTATCATACAAATCCTTGCCAAAGACTTCAAGGTGACAGGAGCAAGTTGCTAGAGCAATTTGTCCTTGTTATCACAGACTTCCCTGTTGGGGACTGCTGCCCTCTAACCTCTCTCCTTCTTATACGAAGGAATATTAAAAAGGGCAAGCTCTCTTCTGAGAGGTTCTCAAAATGAGTTGTGTGGCATATATCTTAATGTTTCTGGTTGGCTGGTGGTGCTCTTTGGGAACCGTGCAGGCTGTGTTCTCCCAGAACACAAGAAATTTCTTCCACCTGCTGCAGACCATGTCAGTTGTAGGAGAGCTATTGTTGTGCAGTAACCCCGCTGACCCCCGAGCACTGTGCTTTGTCCTTCCCTGGGAGGTCACATAAAAGCTTTGGGAGAGCAGTAGTCAGTAATTGTACAAGTGTTGCATTTGAAACGCCTGATTCCTGTCACCCTTAGCAGCTACAGTGTATCTGCAACAGAATAGGCTCATACCCTTACCCAGAAAGATAAGATTATGGTTATTTACCTACAGTATCTTTTCATCTTTAAGGAACAGTGTAGTTACAGTACCTCTTACCCCTTACTCTTCCTTTCTCCTTTTTAGCTGTCCTTGCTACCATAGAGTTTAATTTAGTGATGTGAAGATTCCTGGTTGCTCTGCTTTTAGTGTATTCCTGTCTATTCTTAAACAAGTTAAGGCAGAGAGTTTGAATGGTGTCCCATTCATTTATGTAAATTTCTTTTATGTCTTCGAAGTGCAAACAATTCTATTGCTGTTAGACTGCAATTCTTGAGATATTTCAGTTTGGAAGGGGGAAGTAGCTGGAAGTTTAAAACAATTGAAAAGAGGAAAGCTTCAAATAAATTTTTGTACTATTTGTGAAATACTTGAAATCCTTGTGTTGCATGAAGCTCCTTCTGCTTGAGAAGCTTTTTCCTGAAAAAAAAATTTTACTGCTGTTATAGTAGAGACTGCTTCTTCCAAAAAGACTGTAACATAGTGGACTGTAAAAAGTACATTGTCATTGTCACTGTGGACTTCTGAGTCCTCGGTTGAGTCACAAAGTCCTCCTTTGTGCAGTGGTAGTTCCCAAATGCCTGTGTAATCTATAATAATAATTCTGTATATTCAGTACACAGAATTTGAAAGATTGTCCCTACAGATGTGACATCAATAAAGACCTGGAGGAGTACAAGAGAACACAAAAAGGGCACAATTGTGCTTGTGGGACTGTGATAAACCAGGGTCTCTATTTCATCTCTCCAAGTTTAAAGGAAAAGTTACAAGTTGGTAGTGTAGACAGCCAGGACGTGGTGTGGAGGTAGAAGCAATATGTTCTGTCACTTAAATAAATTACCAGCTTTGTCTTCTGGAGAGGAGTTAAAATATAACAAAAAAAAAATGCAGTAATCCAAGTATTTGTTAGAATCCAATCTTGGGAAGCAGTTTGGAGGGTGGGTTTGTTTTAATATCTTGTGCAAGCAGGAGTACAGTATTCTGCTGTATGCTTCCTTTGGTACAGTCACTAAATGGAACCACCTGGATCTGTTTAGAGCTGAGTGTATCTGCCTTTGACTAAAGGTTGCTACTTGCCTTTGTCTATTTATTATTTGAGAAACAGTCTTGTTCCACTAATGGAGTGCGTACTGTGGAATTCAGTGTTTTTAATAAATACCAAAAAAAATAAAGATATTGTCAATATTCAGAAAAATAGCTTCCATACTAAATCTAGGGAGAGGTCAAATTAAAAACTTCATCTCCGGCTGTTTGAAGTAATTAGATTGAATTTTAATTCTTAAAAACAATTTGAAATGTTTTTTAAAGACATTGGAAGAAAGCTTTGTTATTTTTAATTACTCTAAGAATTTTTCAGTCTCTACAGAGCACTGTAATATTGGTGCAGAAGTCAGACATTTGAGGTGGCCAATCCAATTCAAATATTTCTGCGGTCTGCCTCAGCCTATAACATCTGTGTAGCATTTTCCATGTGCAGGATTTCAAAGTGCTAGGCACAAGGTCATTTTGGTCCTCTAACTAAACTCTAGTAAATAAAAGCAGTCTTTAAGCTTTCTCTGCATTGGAGTCTAAAATGTTTTGTAAAGTTAAAATTCATAAAAATACAGTTATCACACATAGGACTTAAAATACTTTTCTCCTTAACTAGTGAAATGTTGCGCAGCAGCATGATTTCTGAACTAGATGTTGATCTCTTGTTTGTTTTCTGGGAACCAGGAATCAGTGACACATCTGCAACTGCATGTTGCTATCAGGCAATCTGATGAAGTTTCCTGTGCTGATCTCTGCAAGCATCAGGAACGCGAGCACCACTGCTGCCCAGCTTTTCCTTACCACATGTGTGTGTACACGCAGAATCAACGCCTTTTCTTTTCTTTTCTTTCCT
>VXBX01007239.1:354941-438782 GCA_013400415.1 Scytalopus superciliaris
CCTTTTTTTCCCCCCTTCTCTCTCCCCACCCCCCGACTGTGTCTGACTTGCCTGACAGGAAATTTTCTAATTGCCGGAACAGCTGGTCACAGCAAAAACACCAGGGTTGGTCTTCCCTGCTAGACTTGTGATCGCTCACTCAGAAAATCTAAACATCATGGTTTCTTAGTCATGTTTAAGTTTCTGGCTCTGCGTGGTCGTTCTATTCGGGTGAGCTTAGTTTTATATTTAAGAAAATAAGGGGGAAAGGGGGAAGTTTTATTTTAATGAACCTTTTAATTTTAAAGCAATTTTAGTTTTTCCCTGCTTAGGGATTGGTGCTGTTTGGACACAAAAAAGCCTTTTGTATTTTCTTTAAAAAAAAAATGTCTGTGGTATGCTCATATTTTGTAGAAGCTTCTGAGATACCTGCTGATAATTTAGCCTTATTGGGAAATTGTTACCTGTATGTAAATTATGTAAGGCTTACATTGCAGGGGGAGGTGTGAGTTTAGCTGCATGTTTTCTCACTGGGAGTCAAGTTTTAGTAAAACTTTTTGTATTTTTAATACTAAGTGTTTGTTTTAATAGTTATATCTTTGTGCAGTACTTTAAACTGTAAAATATGGCTGTGTGGGATGACAAAATAACTCAGGCTTATTAATTTTTAAATTTACTTCTGAAACGGTATTAAGAATAGTAACACTGTTGCTTGCATAAGTGTTAATGGTTATTTCAACCTAGAGTTTAATCGAAGCAAATGTTTAATTTGCATAATTTGTCTTGTTGGGCATATATTTAAACATCAAGAAATTTGTTTTAAGTTGAGGAAAATTACTGGTGTACTCTGTCATCTCAAGCGCTGTTTCAAAATTATTTAACAACACATGTAAACAGGAATGTGACAGAACATTTTATCATTGAAAGTCAAATCACTTTTCATGTTTCCCCTCCTGTAAATCTGCAAATATTTTTCAACTGGGGGGGGAATATAAACCCCACAACTTCTTGTATAATGTCTTAACATCTTAAGTGAAGGTCTATTAACTTGTAAAAGGCATAGTAATTTAATACCTATTAGCCTGTGCAGTAGTTTAAACTTTGCAATATGTATTAGAAAATGAAATTGGACTTTCTTGTTGTAAGTGAAACACTAGAACAAGCCATGTATGTAAAACAAGAGAACATCGACTGCATTATAATCAAGTTTTTCTAATGTAAACATTCTAAAATAAATATTTGTCAACTGATAGTCCTGAATTATAGTTCTTTTCCACATACAACATGAAAGGTATTTCTTGGAAATCTAATGAAAAAATAACATTGTTTTATCTACCTACAGCATCTTGATTATGTTGTCTTTAATGTTCTGTTGATCTGAAAATGCTCTATAGTACAGACCAAACTAAAGGTTTTCAGCCCATATAAATTTTAGAAAATATTTAGAATATTTTCTCAGTAAAACAGGATTTCATAGATCAGTGCTGAGTATGATCCTAGATTATTTTTCCTTTTAAATGGTTTCTTTTTGTTTAACTTTGAATTAGTTTTTTAATTGCTATGGTCTGAAATGTTAGTGCTTACAAAGTAGGAACAAAACTTTTATCAGAGTTACTGGGAAATGAAAGTTCCACCCAATGAGTATTTTTTTCCAATGCTGACAAGCACACTTCAGTTCATGAGAATTTTGTAGTGCTTGATCAAAAGAGAACTGCATTGCAGAACTGCTTTTGGTGGCCAACACTGAGCTTTTAAAATGCCTACAGGGATTCCTCAGCTTACCTGCTAAACAACCTACTGCTCGTAGTTCCTTTGGGAAGGAAGGAGTAGCGTCCTACTTCTGTCCTGGCCTTTATATTTTCATTCTAAGGAAAGAAGGCAAGTCAGAACTACCCTCCCAGTCTGGTGAGCTGTGTTTATCCAAAGGGCCTCACCTGTCCTTTGGCTTGTTGCTCTGGGACAGGACTCATTCTTCAAACTCCTATCTGGCTTCATCTGTGACACCAAAAGAGTGGGAGGAGTTCTGTCTCAGTAAGCAGGTCTGCAGTCTTCATCATGGGAGTGAGTTGGCTACGTGGAACAAACACTGACACAGGCATCCTTCTAGATCTCAAAACAGTTGTAGTACAAAGCCAGAAATGAAAAAGAGTAGAGAGTCAGAGAGTAAGGAATAAATAAAGCTATTTTTTCTTTATTATCTCTCTGAACTGTTTTTCTCTTACAGACAACAATTTAAGAATTAAAAAAATCCAGACCCTGAAACTTTATTTGGAAATAAAGTTTGCTTTTAGGGAATTCTATTTTCTGTCAGGTAAAACAATAGATACTGTCTGCAACAAGTGATTTGGTGTCAGTTGAAATTGTAAGTTTTTTCATATTTTAAAAAAAAGCAAAGACAGAAATTGTGAAAGTCTGCATTTCTAACTTCAAATGCCCATGTTAATGAGGAGTTCTATTCTACTCTTGCTTTTCTTTGGTAGTAGTGTAAAACAGACAACATACACAGAATATCCTTAAGTCAGCTTGACTTAATTTTATGCATGGTAGTGCTTTGGGTTTTGTTCCATTAGAATAATTGCTACTTCAAAAGCAGAATTTTTAATCAGCTTTTTGGTACAATTGTTTGTGTATGAGCATATAAGTAGTTATTAGTTCTGTTAAGTGACTCAAATTGAATATTAGTCACAGATACAAAGAGTGGCTTTTATTCCATGAGTTAGCTCACTAACATTGCTTACCAAAGCAATGGGAGATTATGAAGTGCTTGTTGGGCAGTGAATTTTACTTTAGTTTTGAATGTATGGGTAGAAGAATAAAAAGTATAGACTAGGTGGATATATATAGAATGTGTCTGAGATACTGAGAAATACCTAGACTGGTACACTCCTCACATTTTTACCTCCTATTTTTGCCTTCATGAAGATTTCTGTAAGCCCTAATACAAGAAGTAAAAGTGATTGGTTTCCAGTTTGGCTCTTTTTTGCTTCAAAAAGCGTAGCTCAAAAGGGTTTCATTTCTTCAGGTAGGGTGGAAATTCATTCTATGTTCCTAACAAGTTGGGAAAGTAAAAATGCATCTAGGAGACTTCCTGACTCAAGGGAGGGGAGGAAAAGGAAGTTATGTATATGAGCTGGGGAATTGTGCCAATATTGAGTCATCCTTTTAGAATCATTTGATATCCACTAAGCTTACTGTCCTTACAGGACATAACTACTTTATGTAACTTCAGCACCAAGGCTTAATATCATAGTCAATATTTCAGAAAGGGTTTATTGGATTATAGTGATCAACATTATTATGCCTGTGACAGCCAGAAAAATTCTTTGCCAAATACAGCAATGTCCAGCAGAGCTCTTATCAGTACAGTGAAGGGTAACAAAGTAGTCAAAGGAAACCTGCAACTGCGATTGGAGCAGCATTAACTAAATTGCTGGGGATTCCATTTTTCTGTTTTCAGCCTTATCTTTGCTTGTGCCGAACGTTCATGTGCCTCAAGAATGTGCATTTGTCTAAAGGAAGTAAAACATTCCTGAAAAAGATAGTGTGAGGGATGAAAACAAAGCTGCTACTTCCGTAATGAAAATGGAAAAGTCTATGTAGCTGCATACCCAATACTAACAAATGAAAAATGATAAAAGCAGTATCTTTGCTGCTGCTCAACTTTCAAGTGAAAAACAAAATTGCAATTAGCTCTTTATTCATTGCATTTGCTTTTTTGAAAATTGTATGGCCAACAGCATAAACTGATTTTAGGGCTGTGGTCTTATCTTGAGAGATGGCTAATGTTTGAGGGGGATGTTCACCAATATGGGCAGTGTAGGTCTGACTTAGCTGTTGTCAGAAAGATTTTGGTTTTTTTCCTCTCATTCTGACTGTAGAAGTTGAAATTCCACAATTGTGACCTTTTCTTATGGTGATTCTGGCTGTCTCTCATGTATGAGTCATCCCTATACATGAAAAATATTAAAAATATTCCTTGATGAGTTTCTGATGGTATCCCACCAACATTTTTAAATGTATGACCAATGTCCATTCAGGAGGAATATTAAAATTGCCAATATTGGCACGGTTGAGTGCTAAAATGTGAATTAGGAAAAAAGAACCTTGCACAATCTGTGGGAGTGACTTGCCTTTGTCAGGCAGTGACTCTGGAAGGAGCAACACCACTGAATGCTCTGCTGGACATGCCTCGTGGTTGGTGTGAGGGGTCACAGCTGCAGGCAGGCGAGACAACTGGCTGTGAGTGTGGGGCTGTTGCTTTATGTGAAGCATCAAATCACTGAGGCAGAGGTTTTCATAATAACATAAAAAATGAAGTAGTAAAAATAAAATACGATTCAGAGAAGACCTTACAAGACCACAAGCTGGAAAATCAATTTAAAATGAAAAAGCTGAGCAAACTCCTAGGGGCAAATTAAGTCATAACTAAGTCTCTAAGTAACTATATATCAGAGTTGATTTTGTGCTGTACCTTCTCAACTCTGTTAAGAGCAGTACAGAATTAACAGGTGAAGGTGAAACTGGGTAATGCTAGAACAAGCATTATCAGTATTTAAGTCAATTTCTCCAGCATTTCCTTAAACTGACTTAGCTATCATAAAAGGTTTTAATTATTCATTTAAATGAAAACTTATTAATCTGCTTATCTAATATTTACCTTATGTCAAAGTCTCAACCTAATTTTTACAGTTTTTGGTCAGTATGTCAACAGTGTTTGCTGTCCAGGAAGAACTTTTTTGACTACTGGACCCATCCAAGGACTTGTTACATGTGTCAGGTTTCCCTCCCGGGTTTTGTTGAACTTGAGTATGTACAGCCTCCTCTGTCCTGATCATCTCTGCCTCTTACTAGACAATTGCAGTTTACTTAAAAGCCCTACTGAGAGTCAAGTTGCTTCTCAATTCTCAAAGCAAAAATAACAATGTGGGTTTTTTATGTCCAGAAATTGTCATAAAATCCAGAGGTTTTATTTAAAACAAGTGTGAGGGTTGATGTTTTATCCTTGTTTCTTTAATATGCCCTTTATTTCATAAGTTCCATCTCCATTAGCTGTAAAAGAGGTTGGTGGCCTTTTACTTGCTTTAACTGTAAAACCTTTTACTTGGATGTTACAGATTTGGAAATATCCAAATTTGGTATTTCTTGCTACATTTCTGAGAGCAAACAAGTGTGCAGAGGGAGCATTTTTTGATCAGTACTTAGTCATCTGCCAGCTGAACTTCACTGCACTTCTGAGGAGATTCTCACCTTCATGTGGGTAGGATTCACTTTGTGGGAAAGTGAGCATGCAGCCTTGTGTCGCAGCCCTTTCTGCCCCTTTTAGTAACAGCATACGGATGTCGTGTGTTATCTTCAATATCCCCTTCCTGATGCAAAGGACTCGGGATAGTTGTTCATCACGTCTCACGCAATAATGCCTTCTGGGGTTTTCTAAATCCATATATGAACTTTTTTATAAAGAGAACTTTCTCAGAGATCTGTTTCTGAATTTGTTATAAACTTCCTGGTGAAATTGAGGTAATGGTGAAGGAGTTTAGCCTTTTGCTGCTGTTACTCCTTTTTTTGTCATCCATTTTCCACACTAATGGGCATCAGAGTAATCAAAAAAGTAATGCCACTCTTTTTCAAGTATTTCAGCATGTTAAAAATAATGTTCTTTCAAAAAGCCTTAACCTGTAGGTACTCATAGCACGTACTGCACATCCTTATCTTTGCTCTTGATGTTACAAAAAATTACCTGCTGTATTTTGTTGTTCTCTGCATAATTAATCAGAAATATTCTTTTTTTAAACTCATCATCAAATAAAATCTTCCTGATCTTTTCCAACCCCAAATCTTGTTGTTCATGCATATCTGTGTTAGAGATGTTACTCTGGCATATCTTGCTTTTGGTTAACTTTGTTTCATCTGATTTCAGTTTAATTCCACCAAAGCTGACAACAGAGACTATGCAGTCAGTCTTTCTGTTCAGGATGGGTCCAGTTTACTTTTAGTCACATTACATTTAACCAGAATGCTTTGGATGTCTTAAAATGTAAATGTTTCCTTGTACTTTTTTCTTACCTTTCCAATTTTGTGTCCGTTCACGACTTATACCCAGTAAAAGTCATCTGTATGTAGGGACAGTTTAAATATACCATTCCAATATTATTATTATTGCAGTAAAACTACATTATTTAGATAACTGCTGTTTTTTCCCTTTGGAGTAATCTGTGCATATCATAATTTTAACTTATACTTTCAGTATATTGAAGAGTATATTCTCAAATCTTTGTCACTCGTTGTGAAAGTGATGCACTAATTATTCTTTTAGTAACTTATCTGAAATAGACTATCATAAAGAATTAAGTGTTTAAAACATTTCTAATGATACAAAATTTGAATACCTAGAAAAGGAGAAATGTGTCTTCTGGGAATACCTTTCCCAAGTAAGCATTCCATACCAGTTTATTCTTTGATGTCCTGTTTAAGTTAATTTACATCTAATTCTTACACAGCTTGAAGAGTAAAATAATTTTCTTGCTGAAAGTGACTCCCGTTTCTGTCCTTGTGTTTTGGAATTTCTTTCTCAAGCACTTGTCATCGAGAGTGTTCGCACTTTACTTGTGTGTTTATTCAGGAATCTGAAACTGAAAATTTTAGGTGCAGTGAGATTCCTGTGGTGTTTGGATGTGCTAATATTCCTTGTTCTGAATAGCCTTCCTCTTTCTGCTACAAGTAAGAGCACAGATCTGATTCTGTGCTGTCTATTTAGATGATTCAGAGCTATTTTCTTGTAAATTATTTTGCCAGTACCAGAGCATACATAGAAAATATATTTTTAAAATTATTTATTTGGTTGTTTCTCTGTCCTTTCTATTCAAAATCTGTAGACCAGGAATACTTCCATTTCTTGGGGTATTATTTAAATTCTAATGAGTGTTTATTGTGTTCTCTAAATTTATCAGATTTAGGTTGTGTCACAAGAGCATATCTCATATGGCACTAACAATACTTGATTGTTACAAGTGCATGTCTTGCAACTCTCTTAAACTACAAGTGGTTTAAGCTCAGACTCCAGAATATTCTTATGTACCCTACTGTTATATTAGCTTCAGTAATTGGAAGTTAGAGGTAAAAGGCTTATGCAGTCTTCTTGCTGCTGTAGTCATGAATATTAAAAAAAATAAATCAATCTGTTAAAAGATTGACATTACTAGGAGTAATAAAATAAGTGGAAATTACAAGCCTGTGAGAACAATAGCAATTGGTATTTTGGGTGATACTGGTAGTTCTCCTGGTTACCCAGAGCCCAGTTTTCTAGGCATAGACCAGCTTTTCAGTTGTCCCTGGAACATACTGCTCAGGAAAAGGTCTGCAGCTTGTTCTACACCGATGAGCTTATTCTGCTTAGGTCTGCATGGGCCACTTCTTCTTTACACAGGACAGTTTTCAAATCTGCTACTGAAAATCCAGAAATCTGAAGGGTAAAGTGCAGAAGGGTCTGTGTACAGATAAACTCATGTTTTTCTCTTGCTTTTCTAGGCTTTTTCATTACTACTGAGAAATGCTTACCTAGTAAGGCTCTTCTACTTCCTTTAGGGATTAAAGTCCAATTTCCTTTTAACATGTTATCTAATAGTTGTTACTGTAATAAGATCTCAGAAACAAGTACAAGTATTCTGTGTTGCAACAGAGTTAGTTTAGTCTTGAATTAAAAAGTGAAGGTGAAAGAAATTTACATAAATTCAATTATTAGAAGCAAACTGAGTGTTTAATGTTCATTAAGTACCTAAAATATTTTTTTTTCCAGCAACATGATTACAGTGTTATTTTTATAGCTTAATAATAGTTACATATTTTTTCACTGTTTGCCCAGAAAATGTCTATCCTTTTTTTTTTTTTCCACTGGCAAGCATGTTTCCTGTTCTAATTTGCTTGGTGCTGCAGGATTCCTTTTTTTAAGCTTTTCTCTTTCAGATTTTATTTGTCTGTGGAATATAGGCCATTCAGTGTTCTTTCCTATGTGTGTTTGCTTTCCTGTACATAGACATATATTGTGAGTATATTATTCAGAGCTTACTTATGCCAGCATACTACCCAGAATGGTTCTGACTTGCAGACTCTATCAATACAGGAAATTATTCTGGAATAGTGGTGTTTTAAATTCACGTTCAAACTTGTGTGTCACCCACTTCCCTTCTAGGCCAGTGTTGATTTAACACTATTACATTGTTAAGGAAACTCAGGGTAATGTTACCTTCTGTTTGGTTTCTTGTATTCTATATTTAGTTTCACTATAATGGGTAGCCAGTAGCAACCACTTTAAGTTGACTAACATGGTTTTGTTTTTTCAAATGGCTTTCTGTGAGAGTTTTACTTTCTAGTGTGAAGAAGGCTTTGAGAGAGCTGTGTGTCTAGAAAAGGAAATTATGTCTTGAGACTTTATTTAGACAGTGCAGTGTAACACTTGACAAAAGAGAGCTTTCCAATTTTACAAATAACAGAAATAAAATGTAGGCAGTAGGGTATAGTTATAACTGAAGGGAAGATCCCAGCATTGCAACACCCAGATCACTGGGGTGTGAGTGTCTGTCTCATGTGAAAGTTGCCAGGGAATGGAAGAAAGGAGAGGACCCAAGTATTTCAGCACTCTGTATGTCATCCCACTTATTTTGAATTCATCACATGGGGCAAATGTTTTTACCTTTTATCAGGGAATGATCAGAGATAAACCTTGAGACAAATTCAGTACCAGATGGGACAGCTGGCTTCTATTCCAGCTTACTGTAAGATGGCATCTATCATCTGATATAATTAGTGCACTTGGCTGAGAAATAGAGATCTCTTTCTACAATGTGTAAGACTTGTATTTTAATTCAGGTAGGTCGTGGGTACAGTGAGGATTGATTTACTTTGGCATATAATTTGTGTTTCTATAAAAGACTTAGCTTTTGTATCTTTAACTGAACTTGCAAAACAGTTGTTTATGTTAAAATAACAAACATTCAGCAGTTATGTCAGAAAAGGAAACTGCAAATTTGTGGGCAACTATTTATCGTAAATCTTGCTCCCAAACATGTTTTATGGACAAGCTACTAAAGTAGGATATTGTTTGGATTCTTTTTTGTTTAAAACAGAGTTGTATTAAGTCTGCCTTTTATGGACTGAGGAGTATCAGAACCCTGAGAAACTGCAAAGTCTGAGAATATTCTCTTAGTATCAGGAATGTGAAATGGTGGTTTGGGGTTTGTTTTGTTTTTTAGAGGGTGCCCAAAATAACCACTGGAAAGTTGGTTGCATAATAATTGCATTGCATTCAAAAATAATAATTTTTGTTTGTGTATAGGGAGCAAGTGAATATATTTTCTTTTTCATTTCTTATTCTTGTTTAGTTTTGTTGGAAGATTGGAAGGGACCTTGAAGGTCACCTAGTTCCAACCTCCCTGACATGGGCAGAAATACCTTCCACTAGACCAGGTTGCTCAGAGCCCCATCCAACATGGCCTTGAACACATCCTTGGATGAGGCATCCACAACCTCCCTGGGTGACCTGTTCCAGTGTCTCACCACCTCCACAATAAAGAATTTCTTCCTAATATCTGACCTAATTTTCCCATTACTCCTTGTCCTGTCACTAGAGTTCCTGATGAAGAGTCCATCTCTGGCTTCCCTGTAGGCCCCCTTCAGCTACTGGAAGGTTGCTATGAAGTCTCCACACAACCTTCTCTTCTCCAGGCTGAACAGCTGCAACTTTCAGCCTGCCTTTATAGTGCTGGGGAGATGCTCCAGTCACCAGCTTTGTGGCCTTCCTCTGGACTTGCTCCAATTAGTTCCATGTCTTTCTTATGTCCACCTTGCTTTGCCTCCCTGAAGGAGATTTGAGAAAGTTCTGTTTCACATGTTTTTTTCCTAAGATTGCCAGGGAGCAAATAGATAAAACAGTAAAGCAGAAGTGGATCAAAGTATCTGAAGTAATGTGCACTTGGCAGTCTGTTTTGCTGTGCTATGCTGTTCTTCCCTTGGGGTTCTCTGAGATTGCAGTGGGTGGTTTAAGTAGTATGTAATCCAACTGATCATAGACTAATTTAGAAGATAAAACTGCAAATGTCCACCAGCAAATTATTCCTTTGACAAGGAAACAGTATTTCTTTCAGATTCTGTAAAGATTCAGCCTTAAGTCAGTGATGGTAGTGTTTTCTCCTGAAAGGAAAAGCTTAGTTTTATTAGATGGAGTACTCAGCATGTGTGCATGCACATACGTGCAAAATTTTGGTTGTCTTACAATGGAAACTGGCACCTAAACCTACTGGTCATCTTGGATTTGCCTTGGGTGTACTAAAACTAAGTTCTTCACATTAAGATACCTTCTTTCACTTCCCAATTTTAAAAGCTGCCAGGATGTTCTGTGCCTTATTCCAAATCACATGCTGCAGTTTTTATATATGTATACACTCTTGCACATACATGCTCAGTATTTCTCTTGTGCGGCTTGTTTACAGCTCTGGCTGTTACCTTTTTTTTGAAAATAATATTTTGAAAAGGAATTGTCAGTCTGGGAGAAGGATGCGTTGGCACATGCTGGCGTGGGTGGACAGTTGCTCTGCTTTTATGCACATTACTGAAATGGCCAGGTGCAAAAGGTTACTTTCAGCATTAATTCATGCACACAGATTTTTGCAGAATATTTGAAAAATTTATAAATTAGTGTTTCAGAAACAGAGTTTTAGAGTTCTGCCCCTACTAACCCATCACTGTAACTAATCAGTGCACATTTTGGTGCATGTTGATAAAGGGAAAGTCTGGATCAAGGAAGATGTACCCTTGGAGGAAAATCGTAGAATATCCTGAGGTGGAAGGGACCCATCAGGATCACTCAAGTCCAGCTCCTGGTCCTGCACAGGACAACCCCAAGATGACACCATGTGCCTGAGAGTGTTGTCCAAATACTTCCTGAACTCTGTCGTGCTTGATGCCATGACCGCTTCCCTGGGGAGCCTGTTCCAAAGTACTTTTCCTAATATCCAACCTGAGCCTCCCCTGACATAACATCAGGCCATTCCCTTGGGTTCTGTCACTGGCCGGGTTAGAGAATACTTAAGCAAACTGGGTGCACACAAGTCTGTGGGCCCTGACAGGATGCACATGAGTGCTGAGGGACCTGGCAGCTGTCACTGCAAGGCCACTCTTGATTCTTTTCTAATGGTGGTGACTGAGGACTGAAGGAAAGCAAATGTCAAGTCCTATCCTAAAAAAGGGCAAGAAGGAGGATCCAATGAATTCCAGGCTGGTCAGCCACACCTTAATCCCCAGGAGGGTAACGGAAAAACTAATCCTGGAAATCATGTACATGAAAGACAAAAAGGTCACTGGGGTTATTTAGGCTGAATTCACAGTGGTGAAATCAGGATTGACGAGCCCGAAGGGAGGGTTTGAGGTGATGGATAAAAACAGAAATACAGGAGGTTAAGTCTGAACATCAGGAAGCGCTTCTTGGGGAATATCATGAGGATGGGCAAGCCCTGGCACAGGCTGTGCAGGGAGGTTGTCACCATCCTTGGAAGTATTCAGCTACCTGGATCTGATCCTGGACAACTGGCTCTCTTGGCCCTGCTTGAGCAGGGGTTAGATGACATGATCTCCAGAGGTTCTTTTCAACATCAACCTGTCTGCAATTACATGAAATAGGTCTAAGAGTTCCTCATTAAATAGAGGAAAACTATTCTCAGATTTATTTTGTTTGCTATAACCCATAGAAGAAATAGAAAGAGAATGCACAAGAAGTTGAAATTGTGGTTTCTGTACATTGACTTACAGTCAGTTGCATTATGTGTGTTAATGTAATGCCCAGATAGATCTACAGATGACATTAACAAGAATGCTTACTTTACTTATGTTTAAACAGTTGCTTTTATGTTCTGAGATTGTGATAAGGAGTGTCACTTCAGGGGATTTTCAAATTCAGTGCAGAAAACACTGAGTTAAGTGCAGAGCACAAGAAGACCGGAAAGTTCACTGCTGCTTAGGAAATTTGTGGTGATCAGTTTCTCACAGAAGGGGAAATGCTGAAGACTGAGCAGCTTTTATAGGGCAGGATCTCCTTGAGAAGAAAGGCAGTTAAATTCTTTTCCTCAACAGAATTTTCTCTGTAGAAGGTGGAGAATTTATTACTGCTGAAGTTGGGGTGGAGGGTGTCCCGCATTGCATGGAAATGTCTTGAGTCTTGCGTTGTCGTATAAAGGTGAGCATTAGCATCTCTGCAGTGTAATGGTCCTCATTTAGGTGTTAAAAAGGAGGGCTTTCCAAAGATATCTCGTCCATTTGATGCATTCTAGGTGTGCTGTAAGAGGTCTAAATTCTTAGGAAGATTGATTTCCATTAATGGGTTGTGAATCTGGTACAGAGATATAAACCAAATAATATGGGCCTAAGCAAAAAAGCTTGAGAATGGCTGACTTATTTTGTCTACTCTCTTATTTTTTGGAGTCTGATGCACCCCTGAAAGTTTAAGCCATGTTGTTACTGAACTAAAGTTGCTTGTGTGCCCTAATTATGCAGATAGCATTGCTCAGTGGTTTTTGCCTATATTTGGGAGTGTCTGTTTCATTGGGTTTAGTGGCACTGATACTTTTCAACATACTGTGAATTTATAAACAGAGGAAGATGCAACATTAATGTAAATTTATTCCTCTGTTTTCCTTTGTCAGGAAGAAGGAAGCATCAAAGAAATTGCAATAACTCACCATGTAAAGGAAGGACATGAGAAAGCAGACCCTTCACAGTTTGAACTTCTGAAAGTACTAGGACAAGGATCCTTTGGAAAGGTTGGTAACTGAACTCTTGTGGAGCCAATTACTCAGGAATATAGCATTGAATATTGGGAGTGAAATATTTAGAACAACCACAGTCTTGCAAGTGAAAACTTCTTTCTAAATTAGTGCTAATGAGGCACTGTAATTGCAGCAGATCTTTTTAAAGCAGTATTTTTTTTTGTAGTTTGCATGATATGTAGATTTCAAAGTTTGGTAGAAAAATTGGAGTGATATGAAATAATTGGGTATTCACTGTTAAATGGGAATGTCATTTTTCTCTAACTACTCTGTGTTTGAGGGGGCGAGGGTTGAAAGGTTTTTTGATAAGTATTCCTAGTTGCTAACTTGCTAACGGTAGGTCATCATTAGTACAGTAGCTATAGGCAGAATTTATTTTTATAGCAGATTGTAGTTGCAGTGAGCAGATTTTAGGCAATAATGGCTACAGAGGTAAACATGATACACCCTAGTCACGTTCATGCTGGCATTATCTGTCATAATTTGGTTAAGGTGCAATGTACCTTAATATTTATCTGAACATCTGTAAAAGACTCAGCATTTCTAGCATTTGGTAAGGACTGTCTGCACTGAGATCTCACTTGGCACGCATGATTTGTACTTTCAGGTGTCCAATCCCAACTTGAAAATAAAACATTAACTTCATGTGGCAAGACAGATCATTAAGACTGAATGGAATATGTAGTGGAAGGCAACAGAACCTTTATATCCACTTTCAGCTTTAACTGCAATTCTGAATGTGATGTTAAGCTCTGGCCAAATCTGTCTTGGATATGGGGGAACATTAGAATAATAGGCCCAATTCTCCTTTGGTGGTAGGAAGTTGCTGGTAGTCAATTATTGTTCCAGTTAGGTTTGGAATTCTAGATGCTTCAGAACTATAAAATTTTGTACTCCAACTTGTAAGAATTGACTGAGAAACCTGATTCCAAAGGTTTGATTTCATCCAGACTCATAAGCAAATTTTCATTTGGAAATCTTGAGATTGAGAGGAGTAAATCATTCATTGGCAAGGAAATGTAAGTTAATAAATGATTATTATATTGATACTACTGAATTCAGTACTATAACAAAGGCAGAGGGAGAGGGATATGAGTTTTTAAAAAGCAAAAACAATTAACTATCTAGCTAACTCAAAGTTTTGCAAAGATGCCAGACTATGTTGTCTTAGTCTTTATGGAAGAATTATTAATATTAAAGAATCCATAATCTCTTTATTCTAAAAATTTGCAGAGGTGTCACTATTTCCCATTTAGTTTAAAAAGAAGAAATCTGCATGCTTTTTAAGGTCTGTTAGTGATGTTGTGGTAATCTCGGGATAGTGCAAAGGATTGTTAACATGAGTGAGAATTGGGTACAAAAGCACACATAAAACTGATTTCGTATCATGTTTACCTTTCTCATTTACTACATGTCTATAATTTTTCATAAATAACCAGACAACCTGTGGCAGATATATTTTTTTCTTTTTTCATTTCTAAATCTAAAATTTGGCTCTACTGTAATTAATTTTGTGTTAAAGATATTAAAAACAATCTCACTCAAGAAATCCCATTATACTGCAGGAGGAAATGAAACACATTTTAATTGTTGTCCTTTATTGGTAACATGCAAGACTCATCCAAACCGTGTAATAAAAAATGCTTTTGTGAGATAAGAGGTCAGTCTTATAATTTTAGAGGTAATTTTTTAAAAGTTATTTAGTTATAAATTGATTCAGGTTTCTGGATCAAATTTTGTTCACACATTTATCATCATATCTGACAATTATTTTACCAGCAAATTTCCTGTGCCATATTATGAATTTTCAGTAAGATGGAACTAGATATTATTAATTTTTAAAAAGCTGAATTTTGTGTTTCAAATTTGTATGAACTTGCGAGAGAATCCAAATTAATGCTTTTTTTTTTTTTACTCACTGAAATCAATTAATTAAAACCAAAATTACTTTGGCAAACTATCTTGAATGAACCTTTTAGATTGTTAAATGAAGGAGTAGCAGGCAAAAAAAATGAAAGGAATTTTTTGTTTGGATTTGTAGAACCTAAAACTATCAAATTGAGTTTTGTTGAAATCAAACTGATTACTTGAATTTCATAGCAAAATACATTAGTCTGAATTGCTTCTATTTTCTTTTAAGAATTCTTTCTAATTTTCAATGCAGGTCTTCCTTGTCAAAAAAATCTCAGGATCAGATGCTAGACAGCTTTATGCAATGAAGGTATTGAAAAAGGCCACCTTGAAAGGTAAGCTTTGTTTAGAGAGAGGGAAGGGGGGGGGAAAGAAAAGAAATAGGGGGCATTATACCAAAACCTAATCCTTACACAGATGCTGTTCTACAGATTGTCTTACAGTTTTCCTCTCTCAAATAGCAAACAGCAGAATACACTGCTTTGTGTTGTAAACCTGGAAGGATTCAATTAACCACAGGACTGTGATGGTAGTTCTAGGGGAAAGTAGGTTCCTTTCCCCGTGTTTGTCAGGTGATGGTGGTTTAACAGAGTAGTTGTGTTACATCTGCCACCTGACTTGCTCCTGAGCTCTCCTTTGAAACTTAATATCCTTCCGTTTTTCATTTGCTGTGTATCACCAAGGATACAGTTAATGCCTTTTGCTCAGGTTATAATTAGGTCGTGCTATTTAAAAGTGCATTGTATCAACTGTTTTATTCTAAAGTTCTAAGCACAGGAGTTCAAGTCTCTTTTTAAAACACACATACATAGTATGTTTGCCCAAAAATTTTGGCGCTTGTTCTGGATGTAGAATGTATTTTGTAAAGTCTTAAATTAATCCTCTAAGTTATTTGACCAAAACTGTGTTATAAATTTATCTGTTTCTTGGGTGGTTTTGGTCTTGAATGGTATCAGTAGCAAAATAAGTTTTAAGCCTGAACAACCTCAATTCTGTCTTGGAGCAATCTTTAAGAAAAAAGAAATAATGTATTTTTTTACTGTAGGTTAAAGTGAAAGTCATCTTTCACACTAATACCTTGACCAGAATGTTTGCTTGTTTTTTATGCCACTGTTCAGTACTTCTGTCTGTTTGCAGTTTGATTTGTGATAGCATGGAAATTGCAATGATAATTTTGGGAGACTTCCAGAAACTTGTAGTGCTTTGCCTATGTTATTGATTATTATATTGAATTTCAGTTTTAACATGCAGTTTGTAGAATGATGGAGGGAAAAAAATCCCCCATGTAATTGTGAACTTCAGCTAAAATGTTCAACCTGAATTTTTTTTACTTAAGACCTAGTGCTGAATATCTTATCTCACAGACCTTATTATGTCTCACACTTACAACTATTACACAGGGTATGTTTTTGAACAGTTTCCTATATTTTGATTCCTTTGTGTTTTGTGGCACGTGTCATTCTCATTATTTACTTCCTATTTTTCTGAAATTGATTTCCACACATTTAAGGTACATTAATATCCTCAATAGCCTTTTATTCTCCAGCCTGTTAATAGCTCAGGACTGGTCAAAGGTCATTCAGCAGTTGCTTTTTTAAGATGTTTGAGGGCTTCTCTTCATCACCTTTTGATTGCGGTTTAACCTTATGTGTGAAAATTACAGTCCAAGCTGTGGGTCTGATTTTGCCTACAGATGGCAGAGACTGGTAAATACTGAAATTGGCAGCTTGACTTTTAATAGAAAAAGGAGATTCTTTGAGGCACTAAGAATTCAAGGATGCCACAGTTCTCAACACTTTGTTTTTGAATTCTCAGGTGTTTTTATGTACTGTTTGGTTGTGATTCATATTTTAGGAAGAGCAGAGTTGCAAGCAAATTAGGGTTACTGTTGAAACTTGAAATTGAAATGAACAGTAATTAATTCTGTTTTTCATAATTGCAACATTTTTTTTATATATGATACTGTATTTTTAAATGATACAGTGTATTCCTTGATTTGTCTGTGGTTCTTTAGCTCTTTCAAGTTTATTTCGTAAACTAATTTTTGTGTTCTAAAATTAAAGATATACACGCCCTTTAAGACCACACTTGAAAGCAGTGTAGACAATCACAAGTCAAATTTAGAGAGAATATTTTCATAGGAATGCAGTTGTATTAGCCAGAACATATTGATGTGACTACACAGCCCAACTTCTTAATGTTTAAAGCAAATCTATGAATATACACATACAACTTTGTTTACTGCAGAGACTAGTTTATTAATACACTCTGTTAGAAGGTGTCATCTTTCAGTGCCCCTTTGTGATGGGGAGAGAGAGCAACAGGGCCAGAGCATTGCTGGAGAGTCTGGCATCAAATGTACTAAGAAAAACCAGTACTTTCAGTAGTATGCATATGGAAACTCCAGTCAAACAGAAGTCAGATGTCAAGTCAAATAATGACTGATACTAATGTCTGAAATGAGCTCAGTTCTTTACACTTTCCTTGCTTGAAATTTTTAAGTCTGTACTTTTCTAGGTTCCCAGAAATAAGGCTTGGCTTGTTATCCATGTAACTGTTGTGTAGCTGCAGGCACTTGAAAGTCTTTCCAGTTTTTTTCTCAACTGAACCTGCCTAAAAAAAAAAGAATTTTCTGAATTTCAATTTTGTAATTCAGCTGAACCACTGAAACAGTGAAACAACACAAATATCTTGTGACGTGTTCATGACTTTAGATGCAAAGGTCAAAGTCTAAATGTGATGTTTGCTGAGTGCTTATTTCATGTCCTTCATTTTTAGGAATCTGTTCTACAGGGATGTGGGACCTTCATAGCTGTATTAATTCATGAAAATGTACCTGTATAACTTTTTCATAAGTGCCTGTATTATTTTAAATGCCCGTTTCTGGGAAAAGAGATAAACTTGCTGAAAGACCCTTTTGCTTCTTGTCCCTTTTTACTGCCTTGTTAAGTTTTAATATGTGAGAACTCTGGCTTGTTAACTGTACAAGGAATGCTGGCAACTTAAACTTTGGACTGGACTTCACTGCTCCGGTGTGCTTCCTTCGGGAAGATTTGTGAAAGGAGCAGTAACAAAATACAGAATGAGGGAGAGAAAGAGAAATGCCGCATCCTAAACCACTGAAAGCAAACTTTGATAGCTGTCACCTGCTAAGAGTTCTGAATTTTGTGTCCGTCCTGGCTGATTCAGAGCCTGAGTTGGGAACCGAGCCCGGTCTGGAGTGGCAGGGAAGCTGCGGAGGACGGCTGAAGCAGGTGCTGTGCTCAGCTGACCATCCTCCCTGTGTTCATGCACTGCCAGCACATGGGGCATCTGCATGTGCTGCTCGTTTGAGTTTGATCTCTCAGGGAATAGGAGCACTTCCATGTCTGAGCCACCACGGTGGGATGGGCAGCTTGAGCAAAAACTGCTTCTGGTGTCTGATATATTCCTCCATGCACATTTACTCTCAGTAAATGCTCTTAAAGTCAGAAAGATTGTTGAAAGTGTGCACTGCATTGAATCAGTAGTACTTTTATTTTATGTTAACATTAAAGAAAGGAAATGAAAAAAATTTTGCCTTCCAAATTGTAAAGGTGCTTAATATCTTAACAGTGCAAGTTATTTGAATGAATTAAACCACTGTAAACTTCTTTGATAGTACAATTGTATTTATGTTATAAGCTTGTTTTGCTATAGCTTTAATTCTCTGTGCTTTTCAAACGTAGAGAATGGCTCTGTTTTCTATACATAGCTGTGGCAGTTTTGCTCTAATGTTTCAGAGGTTAACTGACTATAGAGCAGACTGAAGGGTGGTTGTTTTCTCATGTGCTTTTGTTAAATTTATTTGCCCACTGTCAGGTTTTGTGAATAGCATAAATGAAAGCAAATTGAAATGCATGTTTATCAGAAAATTCTAAACTGTGGAATAAATTCTCTCTCTGTTCCCTTCTGTGTATGGTATAGTGACCTGCAGGCAGTTGTAATATTACAGGATACAATGTGAAGTAAATCAGGAAACACAGGAGAAATATTGATTTGTAATGTAAATACCTTTTTTTTTAATGTTGCTTGCTTGTGTTCTGTTGTAGTTCGAGATCGGGTTCGGACAAAAATGGAACGTGATATCCTAGTAGAAGTTAACCATCCTTTTATTGTCAAGTTACATTATGGTGAGTTGCAGAAAAATTCAATTTTATAGTGTAAAAATGGGTGTTTGTCAAGATGGTACCTAATACTTGCTTTGTGATTCTGAGTGTGCTAAGTCCTGCTTGTGCAAAACTCACTGTGCAGCCATCCTCATGCAAAGTAAGCACATAGCTTCCTGCAGTGTTAAATCTTTGTAGGACTGACAGTCTGTAGCCCTTTGTGTTTTTAAAAAACAATTATTATTAATAACTAGCCATTATTTCCAAAACGCTAATCTTTTGTATGTCATACTTTTTAGGTGATTCCTTACAGTTGCTTTGCTTACTCTATAAAAACCAGATGCAATGGCATTACTTCCAGTTGCATCAAAATTAGTGGGAATGTACTTTAATTTTAATAGTATGGGCAGCTGTAAGAAAATGCTTATGTGGAAGAGAGGAGGATATCAATACTTAGTGTGTCATGCAGAAAGTATTGTGAAATAAAGGATGAAAGAGTTTGTTTAGCTTTGGTTTGGGTTTTTTTTAATTCTTTGTGGATCTATTTTTTCCTACAGTTCAAACCTCACATCTCTCTCTCTCTCTGATGTGGCTTAAATAATGTACCTATTTTATTCTTTTGCAAACCAGAGTCAATCTGTTATGCTGAGTTTCTAGGGTTTTTTAAATAGGTACATTACTAGTTTGCCATTTGAAATCTGGCTTTTTACTTCAAAATCTGGAATTAAATGCTGGCTAAACTAAGTTTTTTTAGAAATTCCATTGGTGACTTGCTTTACTTTCACATGGCATAGAAGTTACATGGTCCATGATAGAGAATGTTACTTAATTCATTTAAATACATTTTTTATTAAATGCATTTTTCCCCAAAGGAGAAATAAGAATTCATTTTGATAATGAAAGTAAGGGAGAATTATTTGCTGTGTTATTTTTCTGGTTGGGGCTAAAACTAGATAACATATAATGTTTTTCATTGATCTTTTCAGCTTTTCAAACAGAAGGGAAGCTGTATCTTATTTTGGATTTTCTCAGGGGAGGAGACTTGTTTACACGTTTATCCAAAGAGGTAAACTTTTTTTAATTTGAAAAACTGTCTATTGATAAAATTTGACTATAAATTGTCTGTACTAGGAGAGTTTACTTTTTTAATTTGGTTTTCGCTGAGTAAAATTTTAATCTCTTTTTAACCAGCTATGTTTTTTATTTGGTTGAGTTTTTTGCACAAAGTAGTTACTTCACGAAAACCTAATTTACATTATCTTTGGAAAAAAAGCTTAGACAAAAAGTCCTCCTGTGCTGCTTTTTATACCTCGCAAAATTTTCTTCTTGTACTTCTACCATGTTGAAATACAAGACTCATTTAGATAAAGTAACTGTATTCAAATTAACTGATTTATGTCTCAGTTTAATATCCAGAATTCAGTGTCAAATAAGATTATTTTTTAATTTACATCTGAACAGAAAATTACATCATTTTTAAACACTAAAAAAGCAAGAATTGTATTCCACTTATTTTAGTAATTTTCCGAAAATGAACGTTTTTGCCTCTGTCATGATGGTGATATTTCTGTGCAGATATGGGAAATAATAACTTCGATTTTATGTGATTTAATTTTATTATAATTCCCAATATATCATATTTTTTAAAGTTTTTTTAGCCATCACTCATGCGCAAAAAATTGAAACAAATATATGTTAGGATAGAGATATAAATATATCCAATGTATCTTTGGTAACCTTGACTTCTAATGGTAGCTGCCTTCCATTTTTCCATGCTACAAGAGTACCTGGGACAATTGGGTGACCACTGCAACTCTATATGGTTATTAGGAGGAGAACAGAATGCAGTGCTTTTTGTGTATAGATACATCCTCATGTCTGTGCTGACCACATAAGTTATTACATTTATTTTGATGAAGCCATCTGTTTCAAGTTGCTTCTTGTAGTTTGTTTTGCCACAGATAGGTAAAAAATTATTAGTGCTCTAAAATTGAGATACTTTTCTCCTAAAATCCCTAGTTGATTCTTGATTCCCAAGAATGAATGTGTATTGGTTTCTGACTGATGACTTTTTCATCTTGAGCCACTCAAATTTTATAAAATTTAATATGGTTAGATAAGAAATATTCATCTGAATCTAAGAGAAGCGTTCATAAGTGATGAGTGAAATGGGCATGCTGGAGGCAATTAATGTCATCCTCCTATGAGTTCATGTGATTTAAAAACAGATCAGATGAACCAGACATTGATGCTTTTTCCCTATTGACTACAAAGGAAAAAGCTGGATGTCTACACTGCAGATGTGTAAGGTTAGGAGAGAAGAATACCATGCAATATTTTTAAAGAACATAGTGTGGGTGTATCATCATCCTCATGGGATCTTATTTGAGCTTTTAAACGTTTCTTATAGAAATTTCCATTCTTGAATATGTCTGTGCTAAATGTTGGCTCTTTTGTAGAAGTAACATCAGCAACAACCTTTTGAACCAGCTTTGGTATCACTTTTCCCCTAAGGGGAAAATATACTGTATTGTCTGTTCTTAATTTCTTTAAAATAACGTTCATCTTTGCTCCCGATTGCCATTGTTTTTTCCAGGTCTGTATGCTTTGTCTAAAAGTATTCGTCTTAAATTCTAAAAACAAAACAAGAAAACAAAATAACTGAGTAGTAACTGAAATAGAATCAAATCGTGCAGGATTTTTTTTTATTTTTGTCTTTTTCTACAGTCTCAGAAAAGTTGAATTTAATGTTTTCTGTCAGGGATCACAACAGTTGATATAACTGGGACAACATGTTCTTTTCAATGAATTTAAACAGGGGTTAAGTTTATCTTCCTAACCATAAAAGTGGGATTGCTACCTGAATCTTACCTGTGCTCTTACATAGACTATTTCCCTAGTTTACTCTTTGGTCTACCTTTTCTGTGCCGGCGGCTGTGGCCGTGTGGGTAAAGCCGCTGCCCCTGGATCCGTGCTCCTTCTCGGAAGGACGCCGGTTCGAGTCCTGCGGGTCTCGCTCTGCCAACTTCGTCCGGGCTTGCCCCGGCCAAGGCTTAGAGTGTCCCAGGGCTAAAGGGGGTGGGGCCAGTTCCGCGCACGCTGAGCTCCACGTAATAAATCCATTCGCGCAGGCATAAAAAGCCACACACACACCTTTTCTGTAGTTACATCTCAGGCTGCATCTTGGGGTTTTTACCCATCACTTTAACTTCTTTCTCAAAGTACTTAGTGACAGTATTTTCCAAACGAAGATCCCTGTGCTTTTCTTGCCTTTCTGACTTTGTAGACAAAATTCAGGTATTTGGACTGCTTCGGTCCATTTGTTGTCTGGTAATGAAATGATCACATCCAGCAAAGATGTAGTCACATTCTTTAAGTGCCTCCAAAATTTTTCAGTCCCACTACAATGTCTGTCTGTTCTCTTGAACAACCAGAAACAGCTAACATCCTGTTTTGCAGAAAGAATAATATATTGGCTTCAAAAGTTATTTTTCAAGTTTGTCCAAGCATTTCAAGTATGAAATAGTATGGGTTATAAAATCCTAGTTTTTGTGTAACCAAGAAAGTTGAATTTCTGGTGTTCTGTATAGAAATTAATTCAAGTATTATGAAGAACCATTCTGAAAAACCACTGTTGTTGTTTCGTTTGTGCTGGTGTAAGCTTTACAGATTTCACATGTAAAATAAATTGTGTTGCTTTTTCAGGTGATGTTCACAGAAGACGATGTTAAATTTTACCTGGCAGAATTAGCACTCGCTTTAGACCATCTACATAGTCTTGGAATAATATACCGGGACCTGAAACCAGAAAAGTAAGGCTCCTCTCTGAAAAATGCAGTGTATTAATTTCATTTCTATAGCACTTCTACCTGTGCAGTTTTTCTCAGTTGTTAAGCTTAAGTAATTCACTATATAAATGGAACAGAGGGAGACAGGAGAGGTTTGTGGGCTATTTTCACTTAAAAGGTTGGATTTCACCTGTCTCAAAGGTAAAAAGGATGTTAGCTTAGGGCTTCCTGAGAGTGCTTTAAACTATGTTTGAAGGGGAACAGGGACAAAGCCAGAGATAAGTCTGGGGGTGGCACACCACTCTTTGAGGGACAATGTGCTACCAATGTCCTTCCATCTCCCATATCAGTGGGGGAATGGGATGGAAATCCACACAGAAGCAAGCATACAAGAATTATTGGCATGTTAGAAATCCCAGGAGCACCTGAGAATGGTCACAGAGAAGTTAGGGCTTTTCCCTACATAAAGGCATCAGAGTCATTAGCCCAGCTGAATTGCATCTACACCAATGCAAGCAGCATGGGCAGCAAACAGAAGGAGTTGGAGGCCATTGTGCAACAGGAAAACTGATGTAAGAGCCATCACAGGAACATGGTGGGATGACTCGCACAACTGGAATGTTGCAAAGGATGGCTGCAAACTCTTCAGAAAGAAAAGGCAGGAAAGGAGAGCCAGTGGGGTAGATCTGTATGTTAGGGAGCATTTTGATTGTCTCATGCTTAATGAGGGTGACAACAGCATTAAGTGTTTATGGGTAGGAGTCAAGGGGAAGGTCAACAAGGCAGATATCCTAGTGGGAGTCTGTTACAGACCACCCCACCAGGATGAAGAGGCAGCTGAAATATTCTGTAAGCAGCTGGGAGATGTCTTACAATTGCTGCTCCTTGTTCTTGTCAGGAACTTCAATTTAGCAGACATCTATTCAAAATACAAAACAGCAGAGAGGAAAGAGTCCAGGGGGTTCCTGGAGTGTGTGGAAAATGAGCTCCTGATAGGAAGTTGTAGTGGGGGTTGGCCTCTTCTCCCAAGTAAGAAGTGACAAGACTAGGGGAAATGTCCTCAGGTTGCACCAGAGGAGGTCTAGATTGGATATTTCTTCACTGAAAGGGTTGCCAGGCCATAGAACAGGCTGCCTGGGGAAGTGGTGGAGTCACCATCCCTCAAAGTAGTCAAAAAACACAGGCAATATGGCACTTGAGGACATGGTTTAATGTTGAACATGGTGGTGCTTGGTTGGTGGTTGGAATTGATCTTAAAGGTCTTTTCCAACTTTAACTAGTCTGTGATTCTACGAGCATCTCACTAAAGAGTGATATGCCAAGTGCTATAATCCATGTTACTCTAAGTGAAGTATATACTGAAATATTCCTGCCTTCCATTTTCTGGGTGTTTTAATGTGCACAGTGGAGAAGAGGTCTTCTTGGCCTTTTGGGTTTTATTGTTAGTGTGGTATTTCTGGATTAGAGATAAACTTAAATGCATGATACAAAGTTGCACTTGAATGTTGTACTTTTGCACTTAAAGCCCAACAGCAAACATTTTTTTCCAATGCCAATTTACAAAATGTACGGCAAGTAAGAGCAGAATTGAGTTTAAAATATGAAAATAGGAAGTCATAGGCTTTATTTAGTGTATTCACAATCATGTAATTACAATGAAAACTTAAAATAAGCTTGAAAGTAGAATTCCGATGTGGTGGTGCATCTTGATATATTAGTCATCCATACTTCATTCAAATGACTGAACACTGTCTCCTGTTTATGCATTTTCTCCGGGGGTTTTTTGAGTTCTAGAAGATGTAAAGGAGAAAACTATAAAAATGTTTAGCCTTGACTGACAAGAATGGAAATATTCCTGCTCAAATCAGGAAATTGGAGAGTTTTGGCATGGGATTGCACTTGCAAATGAACAGGGAACAAATTATGTTTGAATTTGGGGAGTGTTCTGTTAAGTAATTTTGAAGTAAGTAAAACTAAGCTTAACATGTGGAAAAAGATGTTTAGAAAGCAAAGTGAGGAAACTTTGGTTATTTTGCTAACATTAACTTCCAGGAGGAAAAGGATGAAATAGCAATTGGCAGAAGACTAAATAAGCTACTGCCTTAAGCATAGGTGGTGTTTTTTCTTGGTTTGGTTTGGCTTTGCTAAATACTGTCTGTCTATACCTAGCCTTGGTTTTAAGGCTTGGATGCGTTCAATTTAAAAAAAAAAATAGTCCAAATGTTGAAATTACTTGGAAATTATAGATACAGGAGTAATGACAGTAATTGTTACAGGCTGTGTCTATACTGTAGGACTGTTTCCCAACATGGAAACTGCAGAGAGGAAAATGGAAGGGATGCAGAAATGGGCAAGTAGGGCATGCCTGGGTGGCATCTCATCCCCAGGCTGGAGTGCAGCTTCTCACACGAGAAGCTGGAGAAACAAAGTCCACTGTGTTATGAAATCCAGCTCTTGAATACTTTTCATGCTGTGAAATGTGATAGTATTGAGTTGTGCCTAAGGATAGTTGGCATCTTGGAGAAGTGTGGCCTTCCTTGTGACTGAAGTGAGAAGGTGGAAGCACAAGGCCTGCTCAAGTATAGGACCTGTGGGTCCTGTCCTTTGGTACAACATGTGATTATTTATTACTTAATGTTATTCGAAGCAGTCAACTCCCTCTGAAATGGTAGTTATAAATTAATGCCTGTTTTGTATACATATGAAAACATACCTTGTTTAAGAGAAACAGAACTACATCTCTGTTTTTAGCAGCTGTGATAAAGCTTCATGTGCTGCAGATGGCCAAAACTGAAAGTTCAAGAGAAATGTTACTACATACTGAATTTAACAAAATAATTAAATAAAACTCCGATAAGCTGATTGTTTCATAATCTATAAAAAAACAAAAAGAATTGAAGGAAAAGAAAATGTGTAGTTTGAAAGTATCTTCCAGTAATTTGTTTTCATGCATGTTCAATCGTGCTTGTCTTTGTGTATTCTGTTTTGTCTATTCCTAAGTGTATTCATTATGTTGTCTGAAACAAGTTAAAATGTATTTTAATTGTTTTTTTGTATTTTTTAACTGTTTTTCAGCATCTTGCTTGATGAGGAAGGACATATCAAATTAACAGGTGAATAAAAGAAAATTACAATAACTGGATCTTTTCTGTTCATAGTAAAATCTTTGCATTTTCTCTTTGGTAAACCAATATGGTAAAATAAGTATTCAAAATAAATAAAAAGTAAGTAATTTTATCTGATGGGCAACTTAGCTGTGGAGCGAATAGTGTAATCAGCTTGAAATAAATGAAATATATAAATATTCCAATAAGATATCTGCTTTACAAGTATACCTGATGTTATGGATCTACAGTAATGCAGAGAGGGGAGGACAATTCTGTAATTCCCATTTTTGGTTATATATGCAAATGATATATATGCTTATGCATAATATTTCACATTAGGGTAAAAGTATCAACCATGAGTGGTGGGTTTTTGTTGTTTTTTTTTTTGTTGTTGTTGTTGGGGTTTTTTTAAACTTACATTTGAAACTATTTTCTTTTTCTTTCAGATTTTGGCTTAAGTAAGGAGTCAATTGATCATGAAAAAAAAGCCTACTCCTTCTGTGGAACAGTGGAATATATGGCACCAGAAGTTGTTAACAGACGAGGCCATACACAGAGTGCAGACTGGTGGTCTTTTGGTGTTTTAATGGTAGGTTTCTGGTAAATGTAAATAGTAACAAAACTGTGCTTTGCAAGGTTTGGTGAAACAAATAAAACACTAACCTCTAAGGTGAGCTTTACCTGAACTCTTTACTACAAAGGAAATCTAAATTATATGAAATTAATAATACCACAGCATTTGGATCAAGAACATGGACTAGGAATCATATTAACACCAACAATATGCCATATTTTTATTATTGTTTAATTCAAATACTTTGCATTTATATATATTTATATATTTGCATCTATAGTAGCTTGAATGTTATGGAGACCAAGAGGAATATTAAAGTATACAGAAAAAATACTGTCTATTCCAAAGCAGTGGAAGAAATTTAGATCCAAATTTTAAATTTGAATTTACTTCCAAGAGGAAAAAAAATATGAGTAACTTTCTAATTAGAGTCTACAGTGTAATTACAACTTAGTGGAATAATGACAAGTGTTGTTCTCACACACCAAATTAATCTAAATGACACTGAGCTTAGCTGGGATATGGTTGCTCACTTGCTTATGGTGTTTCTGCAAGGGTTAATTACTGTGAAG
Organism: Scytalopus superciliaris; assembly: GCA_013400415.1. NCBI lineage: Eukaryota > Metazoa > Chordata > Aves > Passeriformes > Rhinocryptidae > Scytalopus > Scytalopus superciliaris. The sequence goes on from VXBX01007239.1 coordinate 381,809, forward strand.
TTGCAGGGTCAGGGGAAACAATATGTATATGGAATATGAATTTGGAAAAGATAATTAATAGATCGTCTTTGGTATTTAAGGAATGCTGAAGTGCTTTTCATGTTTAAAATCTTTGTGTGCATTTCTGACGTAGATATTAAATAATTGTACTTTTAAAGAAAATGTTTTTGTTTCTTACTGCTTCTGTTACATATGACTGTAACAGTGCAACTAATGTGTGTGCTTTATAGTACAAGAAGGACTCTTGTGTCTGAAAATAGGTCATCCTATCACTTTTTAATCATTTAGAATGCTGTTGTGATCTGAAAACTGACTATGTAAAAGTAGCACCTCATAACTAAACTCCCTCCAGACAAGTGCACACACTCCTCACAACTGCACATTTTTATCAGTAAGAACACAGTCAATTAAAAGATAATTACAGTGTAGTTGCAGAATATTTGTTGTTGGTAATACAAACATAATTAAACTTCAGCTTTATGAATCTGGAAACATAATTTTGTGTTTATCAAGTGCATATGGTAAAATTGAAAACAGCTGAAGGATGTTAGATGTGACTGGTGTAGCTCTCACAGTGCACTGCATGTTAAACACTTCGGCTTCTACTTTGAATACAAAAATATGACCTTAAAAAAACAAATTGTCTGAGTTAGTATATAGAATACAGTGCACTTTTCTCTAAGACATATTTTTGTTGCTTGCATTTCTAGTTTGTAATTTGCACAGACAATCTGAATGTATCCAGTTTTAAGTCATTCTTAATTACTTTCTGTGTGGGTCAAAACTTCAAGTGATGGCTGGTGTGGTATAAGTACACAGTATCTAGATTGAGCAGAAATTAGAAAGGGAGAGTCTAAAGATACTTCAGCAAGTCATTTGGCCTCTTGTGCTCCTAGACAGTAATGTTTAAGCCATTGTTGAGAAATATATTCCAATTTGTCCTTTAAGATGGTGACAGTTTTAAGGAATTTCATACATCTAAAAGCATTCATTTAAAGTTTTCAGGAACACTGAGGTACTCTCCTGCTGAAATAAAACATAACTAGGGAAGGCCACTGTTGCCTTATTTTTAAAGTACTATTGGCCCATTAATGTTGGAATGTAGTATTTGAGAGGGACAACAAAGAACACATATGCTGAGCTGTTAATACAAATGTGTATGCTTTTGACAAACTAGGAGCTTCCTAAAGAACTTCATGTTTCAAAACATGCAGCACTACAAATTTACCTTTAAAAAAGTGGGGTTTTTTCAAGTGATCTTGTGAAGATCATTCTAAACTACAAACAAACCAAAAATGTTTATTGCTTAATTTTGGCTTATAACTCTCACGTCTTACTGACAATTGTCTTAACTGTTAAAGTTAAAAACAGGGTTTTTTGCATGTTGGCATTATTATTAAATTCAAAATTTTTAAATGTAAGTATATGTGAAAAAAATTATTTAGAGTATTGAGTATCTAGCAGTAGTGAAGAGATAACAGTAAGAAATTTAAAATTTATTTCAATAAAGTGGTGCTTTAAAGAATACACTGTTAGTGCAACTTCATACTCTTATTGTAGATCTAAGAATACTACAGTCACACATTATTCGTTCAAGTTATCCATGTACATTTTTAATGTTTAGGAGGCTGAATGTCTGGCTTGTACCAGAAGAGAGGGGGAAAGGATATACTTTATGTTCTAAAACCTAAGTTGGCATAAGCTGTTCAGAGGGTACCTTTACAATTATTTTAATTTTGTTGTCTTTAAGTGGATGCCATTAAATTTCATTGAACTAAGTTATTTTGCAATTCTTAAACCAAAGAACTCATGGTTTCTCCCCAAGAGTGTTGGCTGCCATGGCTGCTGCCAGATTGCTTTCACTACCTCACTTAGATCTGATATCCTGCATCGTTCTGCAGCCCAACAGAAGTGCCTTTATAATTATCTATTTTTACTCAGTCACTTTCAGAACAAATCAGTATTTTAACAGTGTCTGCTGCTTATTACAAGGCACTGTAGAATGTGCATGCACATACTGTGTAGCTCTTACGTGTTCCTTCAGGCTTTATTTCCACTGTATGCATATAGTAACCACTTTTCATCATGCATGTCTTTGTCAATCAACTAACCTTTCCCCTGTTCCAGTTAAGGCGAATTTTAAAAATGTCTACCTTTTTTAAAAATCCCTGCATGAGGAGAAATCATCACTAACTTTTGAAAGGGGAATCTTTTTTCCCTACCCCCCACTTCATTGAAAACTAAAAATACGGTTGTGTAGATGAAATCTTCCAAGAATAAACTTTTTAGGCAGAAATGAAACACAAAACTTGATAGCCTAAATTGTTCAGATAAAAGCATGTAAAGTGAAGTGTCAATATAGGAAAATATTTTGCAGCTTTAAAAATGGCAAAGGCTGCTCAATGTTCATAGCAATTGAAACTGTACATTGAAGTTGTTTTGCACCGACTTTATTGTTAACATGCATGAATTTTGGAAGGTTTAGATGCTAAGTAGTTTTGTCAAAAATTAGTTTTTGTCCAGGTAATGTAATTGATGAAAGTTTTACTCTATACAGTTTGAAATGCTCACTGGTACTCTACCTTTCCAAGGGAAAGACAGAAAAGAAACCATGACTATGATTCTCAAGTGAGTACACTCTTATTTATATATCTCATCAGGTATTCTACAGGGATGCCCTCCGGGCTGCAATATCTAATTTCTACTCTTCCCTCATTTTCAAAGGTACTGGTAAATCCTCACTCCCTATTCCATATTATTAATTCCCTTTGTTGCCTATCTAATTTGCTTTTCTATTCCTCCCCCATACCAGGTACAAAGAATTTCATAGCAGCTCTTTAATCTGTAATAATAACTTCAACCATATGATCTTTCCCATCTTATTTCCATAATATTTTTTTAACTTTTTTGTCCTTTTTGATAACCTGTGCATTTTTTCCTTGTTGGGTTTTTTTTTCTTTGTTTTAGGGGTTTTTTTGAGAAAGTTATTTTCTCTCCTTATCCTTTATCTTACCAGCTCCTCACCCTACTTCTTTATATTAGTGGTGCTGCCAACAACTTGCTTCCCCAATACTTCCCCTATTTGCAGAAGTGCATCCTTCCTTCTGTACTGTCCTATGACGTGCCCAAGCTCCAATTTTCCCTTTTGCTATTTTCAGTATAGATTTTGCATTATCTTTCCTTCATGCAGTTAATGTTCTTTTTTTTGCTAATGAAGGTCTGCTTTTTCTCCCTTGCTGATTCCCCACATATTCGCCAAACTAATACAACCTGTGGTGTAACTGTCCCACTTTTGGGACTGTAGCCACACACTGTGCAAACAAATGTTTCCTCATATTGTAGCTTCACTTCTCTGTTTCCATCCATTTTTAACTAATAACATTTTTTTGCCATGAAAGCTCATAAGACTATTTTAGTTTTCTCATTTGTTTTCTGCTTTATTGTTTGTCATAGTTCTTAGTCCTGTTACCACTTGTCTTACCCATATATCAAACCTGGCATTTCTTCTGCACCAACAGCCTGCTCTGAAAAGTAAATATATGAAATTCTTTCATATTTTTTCTAAGTAATTAGAATGTGAAAACTGCTAGAAGACAAACTCATTCTTTTCCTTGCTTTTGCTTTCGTAATGCATACGTTATGTTTTTCTTTGCCCTTCTTTTTCTCCCTCATCTTATTTGCAAATATATTTAGCTTTCTTCTGCTGGCTCAGCACCCTGCCAGTTCAAAGCCTCATGTTGTGATTATTCAATGTCTTTAACTAAAAGGTTCTTTCTATTCACAGCAAGAGCAAGCTCCTTCTCACCACCTCCTGTTTACAAGAAGCTAGTCTGAGATAGTTCTACTGCACTCTCACTTGTTCCAGGAGCCATGCTTTTTCTTTTTCTATCCATGTCTCATGAGTCACATCTTTCTCTTCTTCCCTTTGCCTGCATGTGATCCACTCTGTTCCTCAGCAGTCTTTTCACTGTTGCTATGAATATCTTCTGAATTCAGCTGCCATGTAGAATATTGTCCTTGCATCTCCCTGGTTAATTGACATTCGTAGTCTTTCATAGCCCAGAGAGTGGTGGTGAATGGAGTTATATCCAGCTGGTGGCTGGTCACCAGGGGTGTTCCCCAGGACTGAGTATTGGGGCCAGTCCTGTTTAACATCTGTATCAGCAGTCTGGACAAGGGAATCAAGGGCACCTCAGCTGATTTGCAGGTGACCCCAATTTGGGTGAAAGGGAGTGTGGATCTGCTGCAGGGTAGGAAGGCTCTTGAGAGGGATCTGAAAAGTCTGGATCGATGGGCTGAGGCCAATAGTACGAGATTCAATGAGACCAAGTACCAAGTCCTGCACTTGGGTCACAACAACCCCATGCAACACTCCAGACTTAGGGAAGAGTGCCTGGAAAGCTGTGCAGAGGAAAAGCACCTGGGGATGTTGATCAGCAGTGGCTGAACATGAGCCACGGTGTGCCCAGGTGGCAAGAAGGCAAATGGCATCCTGGTCTGTATCAGAAATCGGGTGGCCAGCAGGACCACGGCAGTGATGCCTGACACTGATGAGGCCACACCATGAATCCTGTGTTCAGTTTTTGGGCTCCTCACTACAAGAAAGACACTGAAGCATTGGAGTGAGTCCAGAGAAGGGCAGTGAAGCTGGAGAAGGGTCTGGGGCACAAGTCTTCTGAGGAGCAGCTAAAGGAACTAGGGTTGTTTATCCTGGAGAAGGGGAGGCTTAGGGAAGACCTTACTGCTCTCTACAACTGCCTGAAAGGAGTTCGTAGCCACGTGGGGGTTGGTCTCTTTTCCCAAGTAAGAAGTGACAGGACGAGAGGAACCAACCTCAAGCTGAGCTTGGATATTAGGAAAATTTCTTCACTGAAAGGGTTGCCAAGCCACTGGAACAGGCTGCCCAAGGACGAGATGGAGTCACCATCCCTGGACGTTTTTAAAAGGACATGTAGATGTGGCACTTAAGGACATGGCTTAGTGGTGGACTTGGCAGTGCTGAGTTAATACTTGGATTTGATGATCTTAAAGGTCCTTTCCAACATAAACCATTATAGAATTCTATGATTCTGTAATTACGTTGATTTCCTTTGAGTATGTGTCTGTGAATTTTCTTGCCAACTTCTTTATTTTTTCACCTTCTAGTCTTTATAATTGTTATTAGTTTCAAATAACTGTGCAGAAAGTGCAGAAAGACATTTCACCCTCTTTTAATGTTTTGTGCACTTATGAATATTATATATATATATAGAAGTATTTTGCTGTTGGTAACCAGAAGATATTTTAAAGTGTTTCTTGATAAGTTCACACTTGTTTTTCTGGCTATGTGTTTTCTTTTTTTTTTCTGCATTCTAGAATATTTCTCCTCAAATTTTTCATAAAAGTTTTAAATGGACAGGTGTGCATATGAACTGATATTTTCATCGTGTATCATTTAAGATATATTGCTTTTCTTACCTTCTGTTCTTAAAAATCAACAGCAAATGCATTCTTCTTACAGTACATGTTTTTTGGGTTCTTTATTTCTGACATTATCAAGACAAGTTTTTGTCTATTCATGTATGGTTTACTTAAAACTGAGAAACTCTGCAGTTTAAAGAAATCCTAGTTTGCAGAAATAAAGTTAAACTTTTAAAACATCTTTTTTCTTTACTGAAGAGATACGCCTTCATATAAAATTTTGTCGTTGTCCATCAGGAATGTCAGAAAAAAACTGCTGTCACTCATGTAGTTGCATAACATAGGAACTCTGAGGACCTGATGATTGCCTTTTCTTCTGCTTTTTCATGTGTCCAATACATGATTTTGTGAAAGGTGTCTCTCCATGACGGAGAAGGAGCAATGAGTTATAATCACTGTGGTTTGCACAAGGGCCTCTAAATCACTCACTGGCCTGCATGACATACCAGTCTTTTGTTTCTGTTTATTGAGTCAGTTCTCCATAAGATTAATTGCAGTTGGTTTTGGCCTGGTTTTAGATTTTTGTAGGCAGTTGACCTGTCATGCTGAACCTCCAGGGCTGCAATCCTAGAGTTGGAGCTGGTTTGGATTATAATAGGACAAAGCTTGCCACCCAGTCCAGCACAGTCCTGTCACATGTGTCTGTTCTCAGTCCTTCGTGCTGTCACAGACAATGTGTTCCCAGCTTCCTGCTTTCTGTGTAGCTCTGTGATACTTGACTATGAGCAGAAATGACATCAAGTGAACATGCAATGGAATCACAAAATACAAAGTGCATGAGTAAGAATTCAGCTGCTAGTGGTGCATTCCAATCAGGAAACATTGCCCATTCCCTCGCTGCACTGGTGGCCTTGATTTGCCTGTACTATGTTATTGAAGAGCCCAAAGAAGGCAAAGTTTTTCAGACTTTTCCTTGTTCCTGCCTCTGACTTTTTAATACTGAAAAGAATGGAAAATTTAGTAAATTCTAGTTTTAAAGTAATAAACAGTGAACCAGTGGCAACACACATGCACTTGCTGAAGTGACACAGAGGTGGACATCTACAAATACCTGGAATACAAGGCACATCATGTCTTCTGATTGAAACACACAGAAAGTTCGTGTCATGGACTATTAAAGAAAAATACAAGCTACAGGTTGAATTAATGATGCAAAGGAGGGAACTATATCCATCCTTACTATGGTCATTGTTACAAGAAAAAGTGAGCCCTAGTAACAGTGAGAGAATGGAGGCTCAATGTTAAATGGAGAAGAGAAATATGGCAAGGATTACAAAACAAAACTAAATGACAGAACTGCAAGAACTTTAATCTAAAAATTGAAGGCTGGCAAATTAGGAAAATAATATTTGAAGTAGATTGGGGACAGGAGCAAAAAGAAAGGAGTGGGGGGGGGTTTATTGTTTAATTATTTATTTATTTTCACCTGCTAATGTTTTAAAATCTGTCCTACCTTAATTGAGTTTCTCTCATCTAAATTAAGTTTTCTGTTGTTTTTCCTGGGTGCCCTTGGTGTATGTCATACTGTGGTAGTTTTCTTACTTCTTCTAAACTGTATTTTGTATGAACTATCGGAATGGTTTGTTTGGAGTCTTTTGGTTGTAACCGGACCCACAAGCGAATCAAAGCATAGTACAAAAATTTACAAGTTTGTAAACTGTCCTGTAGCTGTTTTTCTCTACATGTTTTGCTGCCTCTTCCTCTACTTACTTCCTGAGTCATTATTGAAAATACTTTGCTACTCAAAAAAAAACCACAATCCCAAACATGACTGACAGCACTTTTACTCTGTGTCTGATGTCTGAAGGCCATTTCTCAGTGGTGCTACTTTGTTTTAGATTTTTTTGATTTGCAAAGGACAGGGAGAATGCAGAGTTAATTCTCACCTGGGTATGTTTGTCTACTATTAATTATTTTTATTCTATAGGGCCAAACTTGGAATGCCCCAGTTCTTGAGTCCTGAAGCACAGAGTCTTCTGCGAATGCTCTTCAAAAGAAACCCAGCAAACAGATTAGGTAAAATATTTAGCAAAATATTTAAAATTTGATCATAATGTTCATAACATCAATGATCAATTTTGTTTCTTATGTAAAATAGGCTTTATAGTAAGAATATAGTTTGCCTGTTTGCTCTTCCAGTGATCCACACAGCATTATCATTTCTGCTAGTTATACATCTAGAATTAATGCAGGAGAAATAAAAAATACAATTTTGCTAGCCATTCCTTTGACCAAGGAGAAAAGGGTTCACAGATATTTTTTTTCTTCCATATAAAAGGAGCAGGTCCAGATGGAGTAGAAGAAATTAAGAGGCATGCATTCTTTTCCAAAATAGATTGGAATGTGAGTATCTAATTAAAAATTAATTCAGTAAATTTCTTGGTTAAGTCTTTGGTGGTGTCATATAACTTTTCCATTCACTATGTGTTCCTTCTGTTCAGAAATTATACAGGAGAGAAATTCATCCCCCTTTTAAACCTGCAACTGGCAGACCTGAAGATACGTTTTATTTTGACCCTGAGTTTACAGCAAAAACTCCAAAAGGTAAACAGATGAGATGAAACAACATACATATTCAAAAAATAGCATTTGAATGGATCAGTGTTGCACTAATCCGCTCAAAATTTGATAGAAATTGTTGTCTTTACAAATTTAGGGTGTTACCAATATTTCAGTACTTCTCCTCCAAAATTTTAATGTAGCTATCTAAATATTTTTTCAAGGTACTGTTTTTTGTGGAAGAAAATTGTGTGATTATCAGTTGTGTTTCTATATGATATATGCAAAACAGCTCATTCGTTGTTTGTTTTTTCATCCTTACAAACACTCTCTGAAAATTCCAGTCTCTGTGTAAAATAAAAGTTATAGTTTGCTCCTCAGTGTAGACATAATCTCATCCACATGCTGAAAACTCTGCTTGTAAATAGACAATGCGTTTTTCAGATTCGCCTGGTATCCCACCCAGCGCTAATGCACATCAGCTTTTTCGGGGATTTAGTTTTGTAGCTATTGCATCAGATGATGAAAGCCAAGCAATGCAGACAGTTGGAGTGCATTCAATTGTCCAGGTGAGTACATCTGCTTTAAAAAACCCTCAGTAGATCAGTCAATTTAAAAAAAAAAATCACTGCTGTGTCTTGGTTGGAGGATTGTTTCCTTCCTCACAGAATGAAGTACCATCACAAAGTCATTATCTGGTTTTATACAAGAGAAGCAGAGATCAGATTATTTTATCTAAACAAAATCTCTGAAGGTGCAGGACCTGTGTAATTACTGAACAGCTACAGATGTGAATAGGCTTCAACCCTTAAATGAAAATATTCTACCATCTGCACCGCATTAACTTTTTAATATCAAACCATAATTATAAGATGGTGGGGAATAACAGATGTATTGATTTTTTCCCCCACGCATGAAATTGTCAGTTGATTCCTGCAATGCAGAAGTAGGATGCACTGGAGTACAACTGTGGATTGTATCTGGATGTTATGGACTGCTGTGCATCTGGGAATCCATGACTCGGGACATATGCTCTCCCTCCCAAGCCACTTTCAGTTAATTTGCTAGTGTGTGCTATTTTGTGACTGATTTCAGTGTATCATACAAGTCAGTGTTACAGTACACACTCTTAAGCCTTGGCTTCCTTGAGGTATCAGAATGACACCAGTACAGAGTCCCATATTTATAATTCTGAGGTTGTCACTTCTAGTATCTCAATGCGGTTGCTGTTCTTACATACTCTGTTACTGCTGGTGCTGCTTAGTTTTAGAAGACAGCCCTTTGGTAAGGTGCAGTTTTCTGGGAGACAAGAAAGGTGGGCCTCCTGCTAGAATGGGGGAGAGGCTTGCCTTGCCTCCTCATGAGGCTGAGGTCATTCTAAAGGCATTCTTCAGCACTGGAGAGTTTACAGCCAGTGGGGAAAAAAGCAGATGCTTGTACAGGAGAGAAAACTGGAAGACTTCTCTTCCTCCTGTTTCTGCTTTTAATAATTCTGATTAATGAGTCATGCAAACCAACTGGTGATCTAGATTGTGTTGAAAATTTCTTAATGTATAGTTAGGAATAAAAACGTGGGCTGTATGATTGGGTTTATTTGTATTTTTCACTGCACAGATATTTTGAAAATATCTTGAGAAAATAACAAACCCCACAATTTATTCAGAACATGAATAGCTTTTGTATTTCCTTAGCACTCTCATTATGTCTAGAATAGGCTTAATATGCTTTTTTCTAGACATTACTGTTTCATATGTAGTAAAAATTTTGAAAATATAAGTTTAGATCCTTTTTTATTCTTGAGAAGCTGTCTGATTTGATACATGCATCAGAATTATTTCTGGTCCTGGTATCTTGCTGAAAGTTTCTGCAAGCTTTTCTGTGCTGCTTCTTTCCCACATAGTTTTGTGGATGAACTTATTTCTCTTTGTATATGGTTTCCTTCTCATGTGAAGGTCTGTTTCTCTGATGCCTTTCCTCTGTGCCCCTCAACCACTTCCTCACTCCTATTTCCTCTTTTCTGTGCTGCAGGATACCCAGATGGTTTCCTGCAAATGCTTTGCATCCTTTGCACAAACTCCTTACACTAGAACACCATTTCCTTCCCTTACAAGAGTGAACACTTGTCCTTCTTTTAGCTTTTTATTTCTGTGAAATGATTTTTGACTGCCATTCCATGCAATTCCACTTAATCTGACTCTATTCAGTATGTCTGAATTCTCCAGCTGGCATTCATCTGTCTATTCAGATAACAGAAACAGTGATACTTCTTTACCATTGTTGTACCACTATTTTATCTTGAAGTCTTCTGGTTTTCTTTGGTTTGGAGATTCTGTCTTTAAATTAATAAATCAGTAATCAGAAAAATAGTATCAGTTTCTAAAATAGTATGCATTACTCACAGTATATCTAATTTATAATTTATCTCATACTAATTTTGAAAGAAGGTAGTGGCTATTTTAGAGCATTTTGACCTTGTACAGGCATCAGTTTAAAATTTGAAGCAAATGGATAGGAATTTTTATTTATTTATTTTAATAAAAAGATCAGTTACATATTAAGAATATTCATTAATTGATAATATTATTTTGGTAGCAGTTGCACAGGAACAGCATTCAGTTTACTGATGGATATGAAGTAAAGGAAGATATTGGAGTTGGGTCTTACTCTATCTGCAAGAGGTGTATTCATAAAGCTTCAAACATGGAATATGCTGTAAAGGTAATTACTTTGTTATATACCACACTTTTCAGATTTTAGCATTGGGCATCTTTAACTTATCTGCCATAGAGAACATAAAGATTAAGATAATTTTTTAATATAAAAATATGTTATATGCAGCTGTGAACTGTACTAGGCAACCAAATAGAATATAGTCTAGGAGATACTTACATAGAATTTCTGTGGGGTTTGTTATCTGTATGCTGTTTTGGGTCGTGAAAAGCAATCTTCAGCCTGTGTATCACCTATATAATGATGGCAACTGATGAGAGTTCAAGAATGCTTCTAGGAGGAAATGTGCTATGAAAAACTTATGTGACTTTTTATCATTTTTTATAAATGTGATTGATAGCTTTTACTCAAACAAAGTTATATACAGGTTTTTTGCTTCCAAAGTAAATTCTCAAATGGGTCAGGTGTTTGCAAATAACTACCAGAATAAACTTCAGCTCTTTGTCTTTGCTTCGTAGTTTTCAACAAGATTTTTAATGTCGTTTTGATGTTATTCTGTCAGGCTTTCTAACACTTCTTTGAAGGCATTAAATTCTTAGTCAAAATCAGTATATTTCCCAGAACTGCAATGATAATGTTTTTATCTTTCTGTATAACACTGTGGGACTGGGTGGTTACTCTGAAAGCAGGAGTATAGATTAGCAGACTTTCTAAGTGGTAAAATAAAAGTAGTCTTTAAATCCTGTACTATTAGGCAGTTCCCTTTTTGAATTGCTGAACAGCTTACTACTTAATTATGTAAAACGCAAAGATGAATTAAGTATGTTTTGCTGTATCCTTGTATGCAGATTGCCTCCTGGAGACCTTCCAATTTCAATTTGGTAGTTAAATACTTATTTTTATTCTGGTTCTGCCCAGGAACAGATTTGACTTCTGTGCTTTCAATCTGAAGTAATTTTTTGAAACTGGAAGAAGGTACTGGCATAGCTTTTAATTCCCTCAACACTGATTGTGAAGATTGCCTCACTTTTCTATTGCATTTTTTCTATTGCATTTTTTTCCTCAAGGAAACATGAAAAAAGGAATAAGGTGGTTGGTGTCTGATGTGTTAGGATGGGGCTGGTAGCAGTAAGGGCATAAGGATGAAGGGGTAGACAGAGATGGGGAAGACATTACAGGAAATTCTGCAGTTCAGGAGAGGAAAAAAAATGAAGAATACTTTTTAAGTAGGGCAAAATAATATTTTGCTTATTTATAGCGGGAGAACTCCAGAGCCTTATAGCAAGTCTCCAGAGATTCACATGGGCTTTCATAATGAATGCTTGTTTGAAGTAACTCTGAGAAATTTTTACTTTTTCGAATTTTTTTATTCTCTTACTCTCCTGCTTTATCTTTTGCTGCACCAAATATTTATTTGAGATTAGCATTGACAAAATCAGTTAATTAACATCATCAAACCAGTATCTCATGTCCAATTAGGAACTTCCTATTTTATTAAGTAATGTGTGACTAAAATCTTATCTACTAAACAGGCTTGCATTATTTATCACAGACAAATGGATCAGATCACTTATCTTCCAAAATTGTTTTCAACAAAGATTTTTTTCACTTTTTCCAACATTTTATTGCTTTGCCTTGCTGTTCCAATTTAACACACTTGGTTTTTTTAATCCATGCCCTTTACAACAATAAATACTGTTTAACTGTTCATGCCAGGAAGCACACCAGAGTGTTACACTATAGAATATTCATAGAAAGAATTATGCCTACGTATCTGTTTGCTCTTACAGATTATTGACAAGAGTAAAAGAGATCCAACGGAGGAGATTGAAATCCTGCTGCGCTATGGACAGCATCCAAATATTATTACCCTAAAAGATGTAAGTAGTGTTTTAAAGACATCCTTTAGTGTATTGTAATTGTGTATCACTTTCTATTTTGAGAGATGACAAACTACATGTTTTAGATTTGTGTTCGTGTTTTTCAGTATTTAAAAATAAAACAGTGTCCCAATGCAATTTATTAAACAGTATCAATTTTTTGCAGAGATGTTTTCTTTCAAAGATGCTCATATTTTGGTACAGTGTAATCCTAAGGAGTCAAACAATTCATCCTTCATAAATCCAGAGTCAAACAATTCATCCTTCATAAATCCTAGCACAAGAATAATTTATTGGACATTGGCTGTATTTTTAAAGGAACAAGGAAGTTTTTTGATTGCTTAAATAACTTTGAGTCTGCTTTTATCTACATTAATCTAAAGCAATTTTTATGTGTATTATTATATAAGTAAGGAATCACTATTAGCACAGTACCCAAAGTAATTTTTCATGGACAGTAGTGAGTATTACTCAGTAATAGACAAAAATCTTTCCATATCAGTGGTTGTCATTCTTTTTTACCTAGTATCTTTATCTGGTCTTTGTATGGAACACAGTCTAGCTATTTTTTTCTTTATTATTTGCTCTGACCATGGAAATGCTTTGACCATAAAAAGCAAGGAATAACTAAGTTGGGAGGTAGAGGATTTTCATAGTGAACAGTAGATTCTGATCTAACAGAAAAAGAAAATTGTTCCTCTCTTTGATTATTCATTAAAGAGGATTAAAAATTTAAAAGGCATATGCTTAATGACTTTCTTAGACTGCAGGAGAATATTCTGGTCCCCCAAACCAAACCTCAAGCAAAACAGCAAACCATTTCCAGGAAGCTGAGCTCAGCTGAAGGGAGATTGTCAGACATTTTAAAGTCATTAAAACAATAGCTCATAAATACTGTGGAGATGAGTACTAGACAACTCTGCATGAAGTTCCTCTACTATAATCTGTCTTCACCTTATCAATATCATGTAATTTGGCCCTTTCTTGGACAAACAAAATAAGGCAGATATACAGGGGGAGCCCACCATGGAACTTCTCTCTCTGCAAGCTAGATACCAAAATTACAATCCCACCTTCTGTTCTGTTCCATGCAGTTGGACAGTAAAGCTATCTGAAAGCAGCTGTGCTAAACAGAACCTGCATCAGCATTCATGTTGCTTTTAGTGCTGCATGTTGGCTTGTGGGTTGCTTTAATTCATAGTAGAGGCTATGTTATTTAAGTGGGAAGACAAACATAAGAATGTGGGCACTTACCTGAACTTTAGCCTTATGAATATTTTATATTGAGAACAGAGACACCCAGGCAGCCTTGAACAGTTGCCATATATGCTGAATTATTTTACTTTTTAATTAATTTTTTATCATCATCAGTCATCTTCCAGCAGGAACCATCTTTCATGCACAGCAACAGCAATACACAAATAGGAGACTAAAAAAAAAAAAAAAATAGCCTGCCTTCAGCCCACAGAGAAAGAAAGACAGCAGGCTGTAATTCTCACTCTTCTGCTTCAGATCAGTTCCCCAAGCAGCAATTATGGATGTCCAGTGTAAGAAAAGTATAGGATTCATATGTAATAGAAACTTGCATAATATCCAATACTGTAAGAATTTAACACTGTTTTCATTGTCCTCATACAGATCTCCAGGGCAGATTGCTTACTTTCAGAGACAATAAGGAGTGTTTTGCCTTCAGGTCTCAAACTCAAGAGCACCATGTACAATTATAATAATAAAATTCATTGTTGATTTTCTCAGTTTTTCATTCAGTTCCACATCAAAACTAATCTGAAATGCCAAAATAAATCATTTGAGCATTTAAGTGCCTGTCTGTGGAAATGACTATTCTGCAAGAAATAATTCCTTTCTTTTCTTCTATTTTAAGAAGAAATGCAGCAATATTTGAAGTTAGCTAAGGATGGAAATTTTCGTTCTTGTTCAGCCTTTTTATGTTACTTAATTCTGAAGGTGTTTAGATTGAAACAATGGTTATTCAGAAGACCAATTTATTTCTGTAGTGCACAATTCTCTGGGGGTTTTCCCTCTGATTGTTATCAGTGGTCTTTTTCAGTTACACAGTATATAAACAAAAGGAGCTATATTGTGCTAAATCAGATGTCCTTCTTATCCAATATCCTGCCTCTTACAGAGGCCACTAGTGGATGCCTAGGAAACAGTGTAAGAAAGAAGGAAGCACACAGCTTCCAACAAAACATTACCTAGAAACTTCCTGTGCCAGACTATTATATGTATTTTAACACTTTTAACGTATTAGTTTCTGTTCTGTAGCAGAACTTATGTACATGCTTTGAGTTATTTAAAGCACTGCTTGAAGAATCCTTTCAGAAGCATTTTAGAAACTTGAATACAATCTATCCAGTCTCCCTGTCCAAGTGCTTATATTTGAGTTTAAAAACCCCCTCATAATGCTTATGTAAAATCTTACTTCACTTTGCAAAAACCTTGTTTTCTTTCTCCATTAAATGTTGTTCGTGTGTCTGCATTTGTTTCTCGCTTTAGTTTCTTCCACTTTACCTGGTAAAGAAGACATATCAGCTGATCTTTGACTTGTTAATTTAAAAAAGTAGCATCCCATTTATGATCTTAGCATAATACTGTGCACCTGACTGTGAAGAAAACTTCAACAGTATTTATTCTGTGCACACAACTAAGTTGCTAATACCACGAGAGGAATGGTTTGTTTGAGCTGAGTTATTTGTGGGCTTTTTTGGCAGGTTGAGTTATTCGTGGGCTTTATCTGCAGGCAGGACAAGCAGATAAAATAGTAACCAAGTGCAAATGCTGCTTGAATTCCTTCTGCAGTACTGAGATGTGTGTGCTCTGTCATGTTATGAAATAAGCTTATTTCCTTGTGTTGTATTAGGATTAGAGGATGCATGCCTATTAAAAAAAATACCCAGTTTAGTATCTAGAATTAGAGAGTTCTACTTTTCAATACTATGTAATATTTAAAGTCTTAATACAAACACATTCAGACGATCAGTCATTTATATTTCATAGGGGAAAAATTTCTGTTAAATGAGAACACATAAACTCATCGTGTCTTGCTCTCCTTAGCATCATAAGTTTGTAAAGCCTGAAGAATTATTCCTCTTCTTTTTTTTTTTAACATGATGAGAAAATAAATCCTTCTAATATAGTTAAGAACACAAAAATTTTGAAGCTTAGAACTTTAGTAGCAGGTAGCTTAAGACAAGGAAATTAGGATGAAAATTTTCTTCTTTCCCCCCCCCTTTTCTGTTATTTACCTGCTATCTATTCCTAAATTTATTTTACTACAACTTGGATAATTGTTTCTACTTAAACACAAACTAGTTCTTATTTCACATATTTTACTGAAGAAAATACTTGCAACATCACCATAAAAAAATAGGTTGAAATGATAGCAAGGAACAGAGTCTGTAAAAGGTTTTGCCAAAGCAGGAACCACTTCTGGATGGGTCATTTGAGCTGAGCCAAGGCCAGGCTGGATGGGGCTTTGAGCAACCTGGTCTAGTGAAAGGTGTCCCTGCCCATGGCAGGGAGATTGGAACAAGATTATCTTTAAGGTCCTTTCCAACCCAAACCATTCTATGATTCTGTGGGAGTGCAGCTGAAGTCAAATGTTAAGTATACCTTAAAATGCATTGTGGTATCGCTCAGTCTGTAGTGCCCCCTGGTGATAATATAAATAATTCTCAACTGCTGCTTTCCTGGAAAATAGAAGCCATGCAGAAATTAAGTTGTTTTCCATAACTGGAAGTAAGGGCTAAAATATGCATATTTTATAAATGTTAGACTTTGGTATAGGCTTTATGTGCAGGATGATGTATGAGTTGTAGGCTTTTATCGTAGCAACTTTGTGTGCATTCGCTTCAGTGTTCATGGAGGCTATTTGAGGTAAACTTCCATTTATTTTCTCTATTTTTACTTTTTTTGTCTCACTGTTCAGTTGAAATTGCTGCTAGAATCAACTGTGGTTTTGCCTTGGACTAGTTTCCAATTTTTACTACTTAATTTCTCCCATGTGTCTAGTTTAATTTCGTTTCAGTAAAACTATTAGGGGAAAACTACATATTATTCATCCTTTTTTGTCTTTGAACACTTACATGCTGGTATTTTTATGTTATTTCGTTACTGTACTGCCTTTTTGTAGATGGTTTTATGTTCATTTCTGAAGATGAACCATGTTTGGATAGTGTGTGGGTCGAGAAATATGGGGGAAATGATCAAAGAAAACAGCTTGTGGACACACCTGTACTATCTCTGTACATTTCACAGGACGACAGCAAAGAATAAATATTTTGAAGTTTACACCTTTGTGTACTTTTTGCAGGTGTATGATGATGGAAAATATGTATATGTAGTAACAGAACTGATGAAAGGAGGAGAACTGCTGGATAAGATTCTTAGGCAGAAATTCTTCTCCGAACGAGAAGCTAGTGCTGTTCTGTTCACAATAACAAAAACAGTTGAATATCTCCATGCACAAGGGGTAAGTTTTCATCATGGACAAATTGTTTATAGTTGTTATCCTTTCAGAAGCATAAACTTATATCTTTATACATTCTTCTGTGTGGTAATTTGTTGGAGAATTGAGTAATTTTTTGTAAACAGTTGCCTTGCAGCAGGA
Organism: Scytalopus superciliaris; assembly: GCA_013400415.1. Lineage (NCBI taxonomy): Eukaryota > Metazoa > Chordata > Aves > Passeriformes > Rhinocryptidae > Scytalopus > Scytalopus superciliaris. Next base: position 398,948 of record VXBX01007239.1, read on the forward strand.
ATTTCTGTTGAAATCAAAACATTCCGTATCAAACATTCCTGTGTATGTGTTCAGATAACTGAGGTGATGCAACTGTTCCTGTTGTTCTTCATGCAGTTTGGCAGCAGTTGGTATGGCTAACAGAGAGGATATGAGAGGAAGGAAGTCCAGGAATTTCTAGCACCCGTGCTGTCACTTGGCCATGGGACCCAATGTAATTCCAGTCTCATCCTGTGATAGACCCTGAAAATATATTCTCCACCTATCACACACTTGTAATTTCTTTGACTTCTTGGCTTTGAAGAATATGGTTTATGACTTGTAACGCCTGTCCCATAGAGCCAAGAAGTTGTAGTAGACTGTTAGAAGACAGAAAATTAACACTTTGGGAAATTAATTTGGAGACAGAGGAAGTAGTTCAAGTATAGAGAAGGCCAGCGTGACAATACCATGGCAAGAATAAGTGTTGCATTTTTAAGTAAACAAGAAGAAGGGAATAGAGAAAAAACAGACAGTATGGGTGCAAGGAAAAAGTCAAGTTGCTAATACATGATGTTATTACCCAAGAAAAGATGCTTTGGAACACATGGTACTCAAATTGGTTTAAGTAACAAATAACAATTCAGCACACACTGTAATTTCTGGAAGCTGTTATTTCAGAAAACTTAGGATCAGAGTTATCTACTGTCTTATTCTGTGATTCATCACTTTCTTCAATCACTTGCTCATCTGTCTGTTTTTATTTGAGCCTGTTGCACAGGACTAGAATCCTTGGCCAGCAGCATCCATGGAAATCATGAACAAACCTTGATGCCTTCTGTATGGAAAGACAGATAATAGAATAACAGATCATAGCTTGGTTTGTTCTTGCCACATGTGGCCAAAAGAAGCACAGTGTCCTTGCATCAAGAAAGGGATTTTAGGGGCCTTTGTTTCTTTGCTGTAGATCTCTTTAAATATTGGCATTTTAACTTGTATTAGACTACCTGTGCTTTGGAACTTTCATGGTTGGAAAATCCCAGGTTTTATCTTAAGTACACCTTTACATGAAAGATGGCCATATATGTAAACACTGAGCACTTCAGTAGTCTTAAATTTTGTCTGGAAGAGGCCTTCCTGTCTTCAGTGGATTTTCCTGTTGTAACTCCTGTGGACACTGGAGGAGCTCACTTGAATATGGTATTAGGTAATATCTGGTCTGATAGTCTCTGAATCTGTGTGCAGTCTCCACAACCCTTCCCAGATCATGGACATTCGTAGGGTACTTTTGAACTGAAAAATTAGCAGAGTAAGGGATGAACTCCTCCTCTTCATGGTAAGGCAGTACTTCCAATTCTCACCCAAAGCATTCTAAAAGCATACAGCAATTAAGGATTGGCACAATAGCTATCATCATAAGGAACAAGAAGTACCACTTCATCTTGGAGCAGTAAAATTCTGCATGCTGGTAGATAATTGAGACTGCTAGTCAAAAACAAGATGCTAAGAAATAAAGAACTAAAAGCTCCTGCACATTGTTTTGCTCTTTTTTGTTGCTCTAAAATAAAATTTTATTTCTGTACATAATATCAATAAAACCTAAACAATCTGACATATTTTAAAAAAAGTTTATATTTTTACATATTATCAAAATTTACCTTTAAGAATACAGCTTAACGTAGGGAGGTATTTTATTTATTATTTGACGTAAACATTTGATTGCTTGGGAATTAGCATTTGAATTTGAACTAGACTGTTAACACTTACTCTTCCTCCTACTTGAAAATTGCTTCCCCTTCTTCCAAAAAAAGGATACAACTCAAGCAGATTGATTGTAGAAATTGCCACATCCCCAGCTCTGTGCTGCTTCTATTGCCCACTTTTTCCTTTCTACCCCTTTTAGAATCTATTTTAAAAAAAAACACCTGAAGCAATGAGAATAGTTGTGATTTTTTTTTCTTTTTTGCTTCCCTTCTGGCTCTTGGAGCAGTACAGGATGTTTTACTCCTTACTTAGAGAAAAAGATTTCTAATCTATCTGAACACAAAAACACAAGAGCTATCAAGACCTGATTCTCTCATACACTGATATCTCAAGGCAGATTTTCCCTTTGACATCTACTGTTCCAAGTCAAATTCTTTAATATCATTTGTATATTTCAGCTTACATTGTGCTTGTTTCCATAATTTTAAGCTTTTGTTTTGTTAAATCTGAGAATTGCAAAGTATTTGCATGCTGAAAAAGTCTCTAGTAAATATACTCATTGTGTTAAATGGTTTTGCAAAACGTGCAAGACTCTCTGCACTCTTACTTGTTAGCCTTGTATGACTTTCCTGAGAAGCTGCTAGCTTTGGAGCAATGTGTAGAACTTATGGTTTCTGCACATCACTTGCTTGCAGGAGTTTGGGGGTATCTTCTCATTCTAATGTGATTACCTTCCTGAAATATTTCACCAGTCTCTTCTGTTCTGATTTAACCATGAAAAGCTGTGTTTATTATTTATAAAGCACATAGAACAATCAGGAAGATAAAGGCCTTCATGTTCTTTTTAAATATTTAAAGGAGGACATTTAGATCCACCCTACTGTCTTACAGCTGTGTACACCCTTTCCTTGCAGAGAGCAAAGACTTTGGAGGCTTTAGGCTAATTTGTCTTGTGAAGGCAATATGTCACTGCAGATGCCCCTGACTCCGAAATACATTACTAGGCAGAGGTTCTGACTCAAAGAGCATTGTAGGGATGCATGCTAAAAAGGATTTATGTGATTCAGCCATTAGAACAAGACATCTGGAACTGTCTGTACAAATAAATTAGAGGGGTGTGGGATGTCTGGAGGGAGTTTTATAGTTAAGAGTTTCCAAGTTAGAATTGTGGTGCTCCGGACACCACTGAGCATCAGAACATACTGCAGCTGATGGCAGAAGCTGGAGCTCTGGAAACTGATCACCGAGGGGAGATCTGAAATTAAGGAGCAGAACTGCTAATTATAATAGAAAGCTTTTCGTGTGTTTAGCTTATTGTATTTAGTGGTTTGTTTTGTTTTTTTAGGTTGTTCATAGAGACCTGAAGCCTAGCAATATTCTTTATGTTGATGAATCTGGTAATCCAGAATCAATTCGAATTTGTGATTTTGGCTTTGCAAAACAGCTGCGAGCGGAAAATGGTCTTCTGATGACTCCCTGTTACACAGCAAATTTTGTTGCACCAGAGGTAAAAACGAGGATAGATTATATGCCTTGATTTATCTTAATGGGATTTTTTTGCTAGTTAGATACTTTTTTCATTCTTGCATAACAAGTGGAATCCCTTTGTAGACACTAAAATTTTGAAATCTTCCTGTTTTTATGGCATAATCAAAGCATTTCTAAGCAGTTGTTTCAGAAAAATGTATTTGTCTCCCTCAGGTTTTAAAGAGGCAAGGTTATGATGCAGCATGTGACATATGGAGCCTTGGTGTTCTGCTTTATACCATGCTTACTGGGTAAGAGTAATTTGAATTTGCTTTCCTGTAGAATAACAAACCAGTATAAACAAAAATAGATGTAGGCCCACTGTTGCAGATGTTTCTATCAAAGCACTGATTAATCTCAGCTTTGGGGTTGAGAGTATGCTTTGCCTTTGGTAGAATCCAGGTTTGCAGGGACTGATGTCAAAAATTATTGGCTTTTAATGTCTCATCTGTTTCAGGTGTTTAATTTCTGCTTAAAGGTGATTTAGGACTAAGAATTTATTGTCTCATGAAAATTAAATGATTAAGCAGCATATATGCTGAAGAAAATATATATTGCAAATACAATTACAGTGCATTTAAGCCATGATTGTGTGCAAAATTCAGCCACTGAATAGTTTGAAGTGACGCAGTTAGGATATAAGAAGCATGATAGAAAAGCATTTGTGTATGCAATAGAAATGAATTATATAAAAGATGATGAATAATAAAGTCAACCATAGCACCACAAGTTCAAAAGGTATTTGGTAGATGCAATAGCAACTAGATTTATCTTTTTATGCTGGCTTATTAAGGTTGCCACTTTAGTTAAGAGTTATCATCATCAAAGCATTTTTGCAGTTTAAAATAAGTAAGTGACAAACATTTGTTTTTAAATATCTCTCTTTTTTGGTTGGGTATGTTCTGGTAGCAGCAAGAATGTGTATGGTGAAGCAAGGAAGATTGCTGCACCTTTGTTCCTCTGGTGTCAAAACTGCATTTCTTCTCTTTCAGACTAATCATAAAGTCTTCACATTTAGCTTCATAAGAGATTGGTTTATTATTTCACTGGAATATGAAATCTTAAGGAATACTTTCTGAAATTCAGGAACCATCAGTATTCAGATTGCTATAGAAAAAAATCTGCTTTTCAGACCCAACAGAGAGAGAATAGATACAGTAAGAACAGATCTGTAGTCAGTGCCATGTATTTTCATGTGTTAAGAATAATTTCTTTTTAGAACTGTTTGACTGTCTGTTGCCAATAATTATCCTGAATTTGATGAATCTTACAATCAGATTTATAATACCTATTGAGGTCCAGGTTATGGAAGTTACTAACATTGAAATTGTTTGGTTAAATAGATATACTCCTTTTGCAAATGGTCCTGATGACACCCCAGAGGAGATTTTGGCCCGAATAGGTAGTGGAAAGTTCTCTCTCAGTGGTGGTTATTGGAATACTGTTTCAGACACAGCTAAGGCAAGTATATTTCCTTTGTCCTTTGGGGGATAAGGAATGGAATGTAATGTAACATGTTGCTTATAATGTGTATGTTAAATATTGTTATTTTAAAATACTGATCTCATCCCTTATGTATCTAGAATTTTGTTACCTATTTTCGATCCTTCCATGCTTTAACAGTAACTTGCATGTAGGAGGAAAACCAGGTGTGCATTACACTGTAGTAGTTAACAGCTGACCTTAGAAATATAGTGTATTTTATCAGTATTCACACACATGCACAATTATGCACTAATAGAGCTTCATGTGGAAGCATGACACTCAAAAAGTCATACAGATAGTCTAAATCATGCTAATGAAAACCACTGATGTCTTACGCTTTCTCTACTGCATTTGTACACAGTAAAAATATTACATAACGTTTTTGAGAAGTACATCAAATACAGCAAATAGACTCTAAAATTCAGTGTGACAGATCCGTTATGCCCCTTCTATGTAGATGCTTAAAGTGTTAAAGTTTTCCTTGTTTAATTGGATACCTTCCTTTTGTATTACCAAATTTCCATTGTCACACAATTGAAAGATATACTGTTAGAATTGCAGGGTGTTTTTTCATTTGTTTTAAACAGATGCATTAACATATTTTTGTACTTCTAGAATATTCAGTTTGGAACAATAATCTGTTTTAAAGCTGAAGTTTTACTGTTATTTGCATTGACCCTTTGTATATTATTGACAGGACCTTGTTTCAAAAATGCTTCATGTTGACCCTCATCAAAGACTGACTGCAGCCCAAGTTCTCAGTCACCCCTGGATAGTTCACTGTGACCAGTTGCCTCAATACCAGCTGAACAGGCAGGATGCTCCCCATTTAGTGAAGGTAAGTAGATATTTGTTCAGCTTGTTGTCATACCAAAAACAGTTTAAACAAAAAGGGTTTGTTTTGATTTTAAAGTTAGGGTGGCATGTGCTTCCTCTAAATACTATTTAAAAGTTGTTATGACTGATTGTTGCACAAAGCCTTAAAATGAACTTGTAATACATAATAGAATTTAATGAGAAACCACTCACAGGGAGTAAATCTAAGATATTTTAAAAAGACTTTCATTTTCTTGTGTTTGAAATCTATTTGACTTACTTACACTGGGAGGATTAACTGCTAAGAAGTCAGCATAAAGAAATCATTCTTCTGATAGTGAAAAATGTTGTCAGGTGACTATAGGTGAGCTGCAAAAAAGTTTAGCCATTTTACAGCTTCAGAGGAAAGTAATTGTCAGCAACTAAAATAAAATAATATACTTTGTGATCACAGTAAAAGTTAAGAAGGGGCAGTGTTGATTATTGTGGTATCATACTGTTCTGCAGTCTGTCTGAAACAAGATACAGTTTTGACCCTGAAATTTTTTCACTTTAAACAAGCAGAAGAAAATCAAAAACAATTGCATTCTACTTGTCTGTATTACACTCTGTTTTCAGTCCTACGTTCAAGAATTTCTTGTGCAACATAAAAGGGATCTGAAGAATATAATTAACACTCTGAGTCAGCTATTAGAAATTTCTAGCATCCAAAACCCCAAGTGAACATGGGGCATGTTCCAATCCCGTGGCTCGCAACTTTCTAACTTTTTTTTAAATAAATCTTCATGTTCTGAATAATGTTGATATTATATATTTTGTTGGAAACTGAAATGTTATATAAATGATAAGCAGAGACAGCCTACCAATGGGATATCGTGTCCCAGCTATCTCACACAGCATAGGAAGATAATTTAGCATCCAGCTCATACCTTCTGGTTTTGAATTTTCAAGCAATGTTAAAACCATTTATTACCCTAAAAAACACTCACTCCTAACACTGCTGGTACTGGAGTAAAGCAGCAGTATGTTTCTGTTTTGTAGATGAAAATAGACAGGAAGTTAAAACTTGTTCAGAGTCTCTGGCATTTAGCACTGTGTGGTCTGCAGTATGTCCATCAGTCACAACATACTCTCACTGTTGTTTTTTTTTTCCCTCTACCCCACAGGGTGCAATGGCAGCAACTTACTCTGCTTTGAATCGCAATCAGTCACCAGTTTTGGAGCCAGTTGGCCGTTCTACTCTTGCTCAGAGGAGAGGTATAAAAAAAATTACCTCAACAGCCCTGTGAAATGACCTCAACCAGATACTTGGTACCATGGCATAAGATGATAGCACAAATCATGGCGACAGGTAGCACATATCTGACAGATACCTGCAAGCACACTCTGTCCCAGCTGGTACCTATAATGCTGCTGCTCCTGCTGCTGCTACTGCTTTCATCTACTCTCGCTTTAAACTGTTGATGGCAAGTTACTGATCTCACTGGAGCCGCAAATGGAGTGACAAGTGGAGACAATGGAAACGATCATGTTCGCGACTGAATAAACCAGAAGAATTACAAATGCCACCTCTGTCAAAAATACACTGAATAAAGCACTCTGCACCACATAGCATTATTTTTATAAGGAATATTTTTTTTTGTCCCCTAAAATATTCTTTGTTACAGGTAGAAATGGACAGTTTATGTTAAGCACTTAGCTTAAACAATCTGTTTATATTAGCACTATATACTTTGTGCCATCTGACATTTTGTATGTTTTTGTAAACAGTTCACAAGCAGTACATTTCCGTGCTGTTTTCTTTAATGTATACATGCCTTGTTTTACTTAGATATTATTAATCATTTTGACAGTTAAGTCTGATTAAACAGTTCACCTGGATTAATCAGTATTGTTGGACAGCTCTAAAAGAAGCCTGACTGTTAAACAGCTATTGAATGTAATACTATGAATAAGTAGTTCTCTTCGCCTGTGTCTTTTCCACATTTTTGTGTTTTTGACACCACATGTCATGTTATAAAAATCAGGATACTGTTTATAGTACTCGAAATTTAAACAGTGGATGTCTCACCATACTATATATACAATAGGTAATGTAACCCAGAGAAAAGATAACTTGCTCTGTCTTTTGTTCCCCTTCCCCTCCCTTTTAGTCTCTCCCATGTAATTTCTGGACTCAGGAATCATTGCTAAATACTTTCTGATAGAGGACGTTTCTATATTGTTTATTCTTATAATCCATTGTTAATATTTTATCTCTATTCTATGACTTTTGTTTAAGCTGCAAAGGATTTGTTCAGTGAATGAATGTTGGCATTATAGAAGAAAGGCAACATTGACGGTAAAGCAAAACGTATTATCCACCAATAAACAGAAGCCTGCAAAAAGTAGTTTTAAACTGCATTCATTGCAGTTGCAAAACTGATGGATCTAATGTTCTGTCAGTTATTTTCTGCTAGTTTTAATTGACATTAAAAGCAAAATGAGAGGCGAGTCATACAAATCTATCAGGTTAGAAAAGGGTTGTTCTAATTTACCATGAAAATAGTATTGTCCCAGTCAGGTAAGATAAAGCTGTTCAGAGTGAACATTCTCACTCTTCTGCAGTTGGAAGCAAGTTCGTAATGAGAATGAAAAACTCACTTTAAATACTAATATAAACTTTTAATACCTTTGGCCTCTTGGTGTCTAAAGTAATTAAAGGCACATCTCAATGGCTGGTCTTGAAAGATCGAATTGCCCACGTGAGAAGGAGCACTGGAATGTGTTTGAATTCAGTGAGTGTTCCACTCCACCAAAATTACATGCTACATTAGCTCCTTTCATATATGAAAATGGCTATTGGGAATTCCAGCTTTAATAAAATATGGATCTGGGTGAACAGCTGTGTATGAACAATGCAATTTAAAAACTAAAAGGTGTAATTTTGTGTTTTGCATAAGAAGTATTTCCTTGGTTTAGTGGCATTAGATTTCTTTTATGGTGATTAATTGGCTTGTTTCCCTGAAATCATCAGAGGTTTGTTGAAAGGAAGAGTCATCTTTATGCCACCACAAATTTGCTCTAAATGAATGGGAGTGTTTCTTCTGCCAGAATTTCTGAGTTCCTAGGGGAACCTTCCTTTGTTAGACTTGCAAAGGATCCCACTTTTATTGCCCTTAAAAATCTGCTAAATATTTAATCCATTATGTAATTTTGAAGGAATTGGTTTTATAAACAAGGATTCTTAAATTAGCATAGATCTCAGAAATTTGAACACATAGCTCTTCCAGGCATTTAGAGTTTTTCCCTTACTTGGTGCTTCAGCATTAAGGTTTGCTTCAGGTGTGCTGATGAATCTACCCTTTCTTCAAGAAACATCTTTAACTAGGGGGAGAAAAAGGCCATTTTAATTTTTATTTTATTGTTACAGTGTCAGCAGTTCCAGAGGAATTTAGTACAATCTTACCTTTCAGAAAATGTATTTTCAGCTCTGTGAGCAGTTTTAAGTCGGGCTTCTCAAAATCTCGAAACTGTACCTTCTGGTGGCGTTTAAAGGTGTTAATCAGAAGAGTGACATAGCTAGTCTACAAACAAGATTTAAAATGGATACTGTTGAAATAAAGGGATGGCAGTACTTGCCAGTGTGTCAATAAGAACAGTTCAGGAAGGAGTTTCTCCTCTGTTCAGTGTGTATCTGTAGGTACCTGGCAAAGAACAGACCAAAAAGAGGCAGTGTTAAGCTGCCTCACTATTGGCAATATCCATGTTAAAATAATATAAAAGTACTTTCAGTGGTTTTATTGTAGCCATATTTTGTTGTCCTCAAGCTCACTGATGATTAGCCAAACAGTGAAGCAAAGTTAACTTCTACATTTTATGTATCTACATTCTCAAGTGAGATGTTAAATTTAGTCTAGACTTTGCAGATGTTGCTATTATGTCATGTATATAGCAGCAGAGGATGAACATTGTAAATTGTAGCAAAACAGGGGTTTAGCACACCCTAACATGACTGTATTCAAGTCTAGATCCACTATATTTTTAAGTTGCTTTCTAAACCAAGGTATAAAGGATCTGCCTATTTTACAGGCTAGAGATGGTTTTATGTACTTTACTTCCTGGTTCCATGTTCACACCTTTCACATCTGTTTTTATGTTTTTGTAGCTGCAGTTGCTAGAACCTAGAGAAATCCACATAATGTTTCTTTGAATCTCAGCACCATTCTGTTAGAATGTGAGGATAAGACACACTGTGTACGTTCATTGCTGGACTGCTGCTTGGTCTGCAAGGTGTAGCAAATGACTCAAAGATACAGAGTCATACAGAATAAACAAAGGAGAACTGCAGATACAGGTGAATTTTCTGTATGTCAGCCATGGGTATTTTTAATTTTTTTAAGTGTGAAATTACCATTTACTGTGTTGGAGAGCATGAGGGAATGGAGGGAAGAGTGTAGTTGCAATACTCATTAAATGCCACCTATATCCAGTAAGGGAAAAGTTCTGTATTCATAATCAATGTAACATTGAATGAAACTTATAAGGAGTTTTTCAAGAAAGTATTCAAAACTTTTTTCTGAAGAGAGAAGGCCATAAGAAAATAGATTTGCGTGTCTGGGATTTTTTTTGTGTGTGTGTTTTGCTTTTGTAAATGTGGTGTACCAACTAAAGCTGTGCTTTTCTATTATTGGAAGGAAAGGATTCAAAGTGTGCTGGCCCTCAGTAAGCAGCAATGGTTAATGGATGAATTTTCACTTATGAAAATGATGTAAATGATTAGCTTTATCTTGATACTCTTGACCTAATCAAAGGGAAGGTGTACTTATGAGGGATGTAATTATTTTGCAACCTAGTTGGGGGGGGGAAGTCTACTTAAACAGTTTTTAAAAAATGACAAAATCACAGATAAAATATTTTTCTACGATTCTATACAATCATACTTTATACTAGTTTTCTCAGCATGGCATGTAAGTGAGTCTAAGGTACCGTTCCAGGAAATCAGTGGTAATGTACCTTATTCTAGACTATTACAATAGCATCTGTTAGATGCTTGGCACTGCTGTCATAGAACTGAAATGCTAGTTTAAAAAAATAAAAAAAATTTACTGAATACTTTAAATGATTGTTTTATTCAGAGTCTGATCTAGGAAATGTTCCAATCATGCTATTAATGTGTAATTAAAACCGTTCCAGATGTAACTATGAACAGTTCTGGAAAGTTATCATTGCTTGTTCTCCTGTCTAATGGCAGGTTTTGTAGTCTTCAAAAGAAATTGAAATTTCTACTATGAATAAACTTTCAAACATCTTAAAGTGCTGTTTTGTTTAATGATTTGTTCTCCCCAGCTATGAGAGTCATTGTTTGTTCATCACTAACACAGAACTACCTTTACAGCAGACCGAGTGTGCACTGCCAACCAGAAAGGCTTTTTCATGAGTGTTTGTGGATTGAAATGTCACGACGTCACTGCACATTCAGTCAGGTTAAAATAGCCAAAGGAAAAACTCATATTCAGCAGATGCTTATAGTTCTGATCATATATATGACACAACACGGCTGAGGTACAAGGATATTGTATTTTAATACCCCATAAAGATTCCAGTTGACTAAAGTGCCATTTAAAAGGAGGCTGCTAAGTAATACTTGCAATGCCTGCATTGCTCTGGACACTGAAAATATGGGCATATTTCATAATTAACGAACCTTCTAAACATTTTAAAAATGAGAATATGTGCAGAAGCACTGTATAAACAACAGGTCCATCTTGTAGCAGTTCACACGCCTTGGAAGCTTACTTACAGCCCTAATTCTTTGTAGCCTTGCAACCTGGAAAAGATGAAACTGCACAGTTTACACAAAATTACAGTAATTTCGATAATTTATGGGGAATGTAACGAGAGGCCTTCCTCAGTGCCAGAGAACGTGGAGAGAGGTCTGGTGGTGGCACAGACGGTGGGGAGGGAGGGCAGGATCGTTCCCTGGTGAATCCACAGCCGGGATCCGAGTGGGCATCGCTGCTGCTGCCGCCCTTGGCTCACCCAAGGCTTCGCTGAGACATCCTCCAGAAGCTCTGCACAGGAAGAAAGGGGGGCCGGTATCACACAGAGCCTGATGGTGATACCTGCCCTGGCTTCAGCCTTCCTTACCTCCGAGCCTGCTCACAGAACCATAGGATGGTTCGGGCTGGAAGGGACCGTGAAGATGGTCCGGCTCATGGACAGGGACACCTCCCGCTGTCCCAGGGAGCTCAGAGCCCCATCCAGCCTGGCCTGGGACACCTCCAGGGCTGGGGCATCCACAGCCTCTCTGCGTGCCCTGTCCGGGTGCCTCACCGCCCTCACAGCAAAGAATACTTTGCCACTGCCGAATCCAAACCTGCTCTTTCCCGGTGTTAACCCGGTCCCAGGCGGCGCTCCCTCAGCGCGGTGCGGGGGCGGTGCGGGCCCTCCGGGCCGCGGGGGGCGCTGTGGCCCGCCCGGAGCCGAGCCCAGCCGAGCCGAGCCCAGCCGAGCGGCCCAGCCCGCNCGCCGCCCCGCCTCGGGCCCGGGCCCGGCCCGGGAGGGAGAGCGGGGGGAGAGGGGCAGCGGGTTTGTGACAGGGGCTGGGCATGAACTGCTCTCCGCGGCTCGGTGAAGGGCGTCCCGTCCTGGTGCCACGTGTGTGCCTTTGAAAAGGGCAGGTGCGCCTGCAGTGGGAGCTGCCCCCGGAGTGTCTGTGGGGCTCCGGCACCGCAGCAGCGCGGGGTGTTCGCCTGCCCCTCGATGGGCTCCTGCGCGGGTTATCCCACCATTATCCGTGAGGGATGTGGGAGCACAGGAGCTGAAAATGGCCATCTTGTGGAAACCCTTGCTGAAGGCTGCTGTCACTCCAGAGCAGCCAGGACATCTTGTACAGTGGAGAGCCGTGATATTTGAATGACTGTGTAACTACTCAGCTTAAAATTTAGGCTTTAAAATGTTAAAAGTAAGCAAAAAAAAAAAAATCTAGATCCGGATAGGATACTTCAAGCAGCTATATAGAGAACAAGCACAGAAATCTGCATGTCTGATGATTTCATTCACTGTATTCAGAGACAGTAACACTTGCTTTTTCCTCCTCCCCCTTTTAATTTAGGCAAAGGAGGTAAAAACAGGCGACGAGGTAAGAATGAGAATGAATCCGAAAAAAGAGAACTGGTGTTCAAAGAAGACGGGCAGGGTGAGTTTTTAATTAAGCCTATGTCATTGTTTTCAGTCACATACTGTGAGTGACCTAAGTTGGAGGTGGATAGACAAAATATCTGGATGACTGAGAAAGATGAAGTTATTGTTACTGAGTAAAGACAGGTATTCTTACTGGGGTGGTATTTGAATTCTAAATGACGATTGAGTGTCAGGAGAAAGCAGGGAAAGGGAAATTTCAAATAGCTTCACCAGTTTAGAATGAAGCTTGCCTCTCCTTGACCTTACTGTGATGCTCTGTGTAAAACAGCACGTAAACATTCCCTAGAAACCCCTTGAGTATCTCTGTGTGAGGGTCTGTGAGCAGCTGGCTTAGCAGGTGTGATTCAGTCTTGCCAGTAATTGTCTCTGGGATGCACAGTCCCACTTTCTGTTCTGTAGTGACTGTGATGTCTCTTGGATCCTTCAGTGAGCTCCCCACAGTCACTGACCTGGCAGAACCATTAATCTCACCGTTCTGTCCCCTCATGGTTTGGTTCAGTTGGCTCCTGGGCTGGGAAGTCTAACAATTGTTTTAGAACAGGAGCAATAGATGAGGTCCTTGCTGGGCTGTTGTCAGGTGAAGGAAGCACCAGAGTGGAGGGTGATAACTACATTCCCCTCTGCCCTGCCTTTAGGTGACAGTGAGGTCACCTCCCTTTTGCCTTGCCTGGTCTTGTGTGTCACACTCTTGTGGTTGCTCACATAATACAAGTACTCTGCTAGTGACCCATTAGTCAGTCAGTTTGTTAGAAACATGGCAAAGGTACTGACTGAAATCTCTGTAAAGAAAATGCCACTGAACTAATTTCTGATGTTTTGTGATGGTTGTAAGCAAAAAAGGAGTTGGCTTTCATGCACCTGTGGAACTGAGAATGTTTTTCAACTCCAAAGCGAAACCTACTTAGTGATTTATTCTCAGTTATCATAGAATCATAGAATCGATCGGGTTGGAAAAGACCTTGGAGATCATCAAGTCCAACCCTCAGTCCAAATTCAGTCCTTTACTAGATCATGGCACTCAGTGCCACGTCCAATCTCTGTTTAAAAACCTCGAGGGATGGTGAATCCACCACCTCTCTGGGCAGGCCATTCCAATGCCTGATTACTCTCTCTGTAAAGAATTTTTTTCTAATATGAATAGTCTCATATGTTTTGCTGGACTGTCTAACTTGTGCTGAGGAAAGATTTTAGAATGTTGAGATACAGCTCTGGCTAACTGAGAGAATTTTTTTCCCTGGTGAGTATGGGTGGTCAGTTAATGTTAACTTTGTAACTTACAAACTTTATAATAATAATAATAATAATGTTATAATTATTGCAAGCTTTATTCCCTTTAGTTAAATGGTAATACATTGTGCTTCAGACTTTAACAATGTGTGTGAAGTTCTTCAGTAGTGATTTCTGGAACTTGGTGAGGGAGGAGATGAAATACAAGGTGAGAGATTGAGGGTAGATATTGGAGAGACTTCATAGATTTCAGCTGAAGTCTGGTAGTTGACAGGAGTGAGATTTTGTCAGCTAGGGCAGGGGCTGTGATGCTGTCATAAGCTTTCAAACTCTGAGTGTGACTCAATACCTCTGAAAATTATCTGCAGTAAGTGTTTCAAAGGGAACAAAAGCGTGGATGCACCAAGAATGAGCAGTATTTGAAAATACATTAACAGTGATACAAAATGTGTGATACATTCAGCAGCCCATGTGGTTGCTCAGAGCACCTCTCAGCTATTCATGTTTGACAGAATGTTACAGCAAATTTTGGTTACAGCAGCAAAAGTTACAGGCTGCATCATGAAGCTGGATTTGTTTAGAAGGTTTGCTCTGGGGCACTTTGGGATGGGGTTTAGTGGTGGACTCAGCAGTGCTGGGCTAAGAGTTGGACTTGTTGATGGTAAAAGTCTTTTCTGACCCAAATGATTCTATGTTTCTATATGTTACTGTCTCTTTCAGAATATGCTCAGGTGATCAAGATGTTAGGCAATGGAAGACTGGAGGCATTGTGTTTTGATGGTGTGAAGAGGTTATGTCATATTAGAGGGAAGCTAAGAAAAAAGGTAATTCTGAAGCATTGCAGTAGAAAACAGTGACTTAATGCATGATAGGTAATTGTAAAAACTTACATATGTAGCCCATTACAAAAGTTAATATTTTACTGCACTTAATATCGCAAACATCTTTTTTTTGATAGTAAACTAGTTTGTCCTTCTGTTTCTCTTGCCAGCACAAGAATAGGCAGTCTCTGGCTTTTTGGTGAAGGTCGTAGTTGAAGGGCTGCCTTTTGATGTGCATATTTCAGGGGAGGGGGTTTTGGCTGCTTACAAAATACTAGTTTTCATATTCTAAAAATCTATATAAAATAATAAAAAGCTTCTTAATTGTAGATGGAGAACTTGATGACTATTAAAAAAACCCCAACATATTATAACTGATATTATATCAGTACTTAGCTTAGTAGGAGAACTTCTGTTAACATGAAGATTGACACCCAACGTAAGAAAATAAAGGTGTAAGAGAGTTGCCCAAAGCCACCTTTTTCTCAAAACCAGTAAGAGTCAGGGTTTGAGACCCCACTTAGTTTGATCTGTGAAGGAACTGACTAATTACCATCTTCTCACTGGATGACTTATCTGTGAACAGTTCTAGAAGGGCAGTTTGGGAATGATTCTTTACAGCTTCCCACAGGCACCTCACTGTCCATTTTGTCAGCTCCCAAAATACTTCTGTGCAAAGCTGATCAGCGAAGAGTTGTACCTTTGGGGAAGTCAGGTGTATGTGTTTGCATTCTTAGCTTTGCCATCTTCAGATGGTGTCCCCTCTGGCCCTTGTCAGATGTTGCAGCTCCCTGTTCTCTGCTGGTGTGTCCTCTCAGACAGTCTGTTCCCAGTGAAAACAGACATCCACTGTCTGCATTCTGCACTGTTCCACCTGTCTGGTTTTTGGAGACAATGAATGCACATGTCTTGGTATCAGGGCTGTAGCTGCCTGCAGTAAACTGTTGAAGGTAGTGGAGAATGTGCATAAATAAACACTAAGTGCTGCAGAGTTAATTTCTTGCTACAGAAGGCATCACTTACCTATCCCTCATGTCTAAAAGAAAGGAAATCTCAGCTGAAAATGTGTTTGGTCTCCAAAAAATCAGCTCCCAAAGCTGATGTGGGCTAGAACCATCTTGTGCCTTTAAATTAGCTCATCCTCTTTTGCAGACTGTTTAACACAGTTACTAGAAACAGTTCTGGTCATTTGCTCCTGCTCTTCACTGTTCTTGTTCATCTCCCCCCTTCATCAGGTTTTGCTGTAAGTTTCGCCCTTGTGGAGCTGAATTCAGAGTGGTGGCTTGATACATTATTTCTGTCTTCTCAGAAGTTAGGGCCTAATAACCACCCTGTTGGCTTAAAGCTCTTCAAAGAAGTTGGATTTACCTTGTAATAGCTCTGCAACATATGAAATAATGTAAATATGAGAATTTTATGATCTCATTTTTTCCATTTAAATATCAAATTGGATATTTCCAGCTTACTGGTTAGAAGGTGAAGGTGGTGGCTCTAGTGATATGTTTCATGTCTCTCAGTAAACCTAAATGTACTGCTTGCTTCCTGTTATACAACAGAAGTTGAATTTCTGTAACATAATGTATGTTTTCTCATTCAGGTTTGGATAAATACATCTGATATTATATTGATTGGCTTAAGAGACTACCAGGTAAAAATTTAGTATAATTTGCCAATAATAAATATTTTATAAACAGCTTTATTTAGTGTTAAATTGCAGCAGGTATTGTGAGGAAATTCTTTCTGACTTTGAACTCGTATTTAGTTATGCTAAATCATGACTTTTAGTTTCCTTGTATTACCTTACATAGAGATTGCAATGAGTAGACAAATTCTGGTTCAACTTGTTCTTCTAAATTGCACCCTGAGACTTGGTGAGTGAAGGTGCTTATTGTCATCGTGCCTGGCCTTATTTTTTCCAGATGTAGCAGTTTGGTGCATGAATCCTGTGGTGTAAAGGGAGATTTGGTCAAGCACCAATCATTTTATTTTGGTAATCAGAATTTCAGAGCCTTGATACTTAGGCTTTTACCCTAAGAGGCAAATTGATCAGTGATTAGTTTGTATCTAAATTTCAAAATACAGTGTACCATAGTTTTACCCAATATAAGTGGTAATGGAAAACAGTTGTCAGATTTTCACTGGGTAAATGCACTTCATGAATGTTGGTCTTGTGTCATCAGTTGAGGTAGATTCTGCTTCTGAGATGTGCATTGGAGTTGTAAAACATCTAAGATACTGTCATTTGCTTTTTATATTGAAGTACTTCAAACAAGGAATGTTTCGGTTTGGCACTTTCTGACTGCCCACCAAGCACCTCACTACGTGTTTTCTCTGAAGAAAGATTAATTTCAAAGTCATGAAACTGAACTTCTCAAATTGTCAAACTCTCAGAGGTTCTCAGTTGTCTCAGATTCTCTTCATGTTGCCCAGAGAAGCTTTGGATGCCCCACCCTGGCAGTGTCCAAGGCCAGGTTGGATGGGGCATTGAGCAACTTGGTCTAATGGAAGGTGTCCCTGCCCATGTCAGGGGTGTTGGAATGAGATGATCTTTAAGGTCCCTTCCAACCCAAACCATTCTATGATTTTATAAATTACTTGTAATAGGAAAAAATTAAATTATCACCCAGAAGAAATGAAAAGTATTTCACAAATTAGGATTTTTAGATTTTACTTAACATTTAAAGGAACTGGAGGGGAAGGAGGAACAAGATATTCTTCTCTAAATAATTTAGGTT
This sequence comes from Scytalopus superciliaris, assembly GCA_013400415.1. Classification (NCBI taxonomy): domain Eukaryota; kingdom Metazoa; phylum Chordata; class Aves; order Passeriformes; family Rhinocryptidae; genus Scytalopus; species Scytalopus superciliaris. The sequence goes on from VXBX01007239.1 coordinate 416,406, forward strand.
TTACTGCTCAGTAGGTAATATAGTTGTTGTAAATAACATAGTCTGGTGAGGTTAATAGTTTTATTTTTTCCTTCATAGATGACTAATGAATTCTAATAAATTCTTATTTAGGATAACAAGGCTGATGTTATTCTAAAGTACAATGCAGATGAAGCCAGAAGTCTGAAAGCATATGGAGAGCTTCCAGAACATGGTAAGAATCTTCCCTACAAATTGAATGTTGATACTGGACAAGAATATTCCATCTATTTTGACATGGTGTGAGTGCACTCCTTAACTTCTCTAAATTGCTTTTTAGCCAAAATCAATGAAACAGACACATTTGGTCCTGGAGATGATGATGAAATCCAGTTTGATGATATTGGGGATGACGATGAAGACATTGATGATGTAAGTAGTAAATATGTATTTTGTATTATATGCTTGCAGCTGTCATCTTTGGCAATAGACTGCTTTTCCTTGTTTTATAGCCAGTAAAATAACACATTGGTGTTTGGAACAGCTTACCTTCTCAGGGGCTGCTTCAGGAAGTGGCGAGCTGTGTGCCTGCCAGCTTTCTGTTCTCTCTCCTGTCCCACAGTCGTTCCCTAGCTGACCTCTGAGCAAATATTATGCTGAGTGACATGCTGTTAAAACACACGTGCAGAGCAATGTTATTACCCTGAAGATGCCTAAAGAAAAATCAAAGTTGTTAGACCCCCCCAGTTCCTCTGTAGGTTTAACAACTTTGCTATCTAATAAGAACTGCAGAAATAATTGAGGCATTTATGTTTTTTTAAAAAACAGAGGCTTTAATTCTCCATTTTTGTTTACATAAAAATCATAAAAAGCTGCATCTTAGTATTCTAAAATTGACCATAATCCTGAGTTTACAGATAGCCACAATCACTTTTCTTACTGCTTATCACTAAGTCGTAGTAATTGCCATGCAGAGTCTGACATTATAGGAGTAAAATTGCTACTATTCAAATTTTATAGTAAATTGCAGAAGTAGAATCTGCTGTGCAATGTTTTATAAGGTGATGCACTTTAATTTACAGTTAAGAGATGAATGTGTGCAGGGTCATCTGGCTGAGAGGATAAGTAGTAACTTAGTGAGCCAGTGAGTTGAGTTAATGGGATAAACTGTTCTAAGTATATTATTATGTTTTAATTCTTCATCTTTTTAGTCCTCTCTCTGAGTTAATAATATGGCTAATTCTTTTAAAATGCTTTCATTATTTTGACTTTTTTTGAGGTTCTCAATGTGGTTGCATTATATCAAATATTGTTAAAATATCAAAGTCTTGAATTTTTCTTCGGACCTTTGCAAATTGCACTTTGGACTTGCCAGTGATTGAGTTTACTGAAGATTTAGCTCACTAAAGCTAGAAAAACTTTCTGGTATTGCATGCTTTTAATAGTGAAGCTCTGTTGTAAGACATCAAAGTGATAAGTAGCTGTAGGAGAAATTTGCAGACTAATGGATCTGTGTGTGGGGCAGTGTATTTAAGTGAGCAGCTACGAGTGGTTTTTGTCAGCTATGAAAATAATATCATGCCTTAAGAAAGGAAAATACGTAAATACAAAATGTGAATAACCTCTCTGAGGATCACCCTGGTATACCTGGCATGAAGTGCAGATTCCAAGGTCATAGTTAACGTGAAAAACTCTGTGGAACCTTTCCTTTGTTTTTTATGTCAGAGGAATGATTAGAAAGTCACTACCTGGGGAAGTGACCCTCAAACTTGGGTTTATTTTTGTTTTTGAGAGTCGTGGGTTGATCTGTGTCTGTACTATTGATGCATAATCGTATTGCAGATGCTGTGGTTACACAGACTTGCTCACCTGCAGGACCAGAGTATTGTCACAGGGCTGGTGGGGACGTGAGCAGGGAGTGATTGTTCACATGTTCAGGAAACAGATTATGAGCTGAGGCAAAGCCAGGACTGTACTAAGGACAGGAAGACTCCTCTTGACCTGTAAAAGTAACTTAAAGAGTTGCCTGATGAGAATTAAATCCATGGTGTGGTGTTTTTGCTTTTCAGATCTAATTTGGAACAGAGGTTTACATTCCGACTTTTCCTCCAAGGATTGTTCTACATTGATACTTCGATTATTTTTTGGGTGAAGTCCCTTACTTTTAAGAAGACTGAAAATTCTCAGTAAAGAGTGTAGTTTGTTACATCAAAAGGATTTATTTTCAATGTTTGTTTTAAAGTATTTATATTTCTTTAGAAATGGATAATGCTGGATTATCACAAAGGTTCAGTGACACACCACAAATATTTTGTCTCTTCACCAATTAGAGCTTTTACCTCTGGATGTAAGTGACATACAGTGACATGGGCTGTAAAAGACTGCATTTTTCCCTCTTCTGCTTTCATCACTACAATTCCACTTAAACTTGTATTTTGAAATAAAAATTGTTTACCCTGTAATTATCATGAATTTTAATTAAAGACAAATACCCAGTTCAGATTAGTATCAAATCATACTATGCAGTGTCTGTCCTTATACCCCTTGCCTTGATGTTAACTTTAAAAAAAGATTTTGATAATATAAAAGGAAGGCAGAAATCTGCATTTAAGCTCATAATGCTCGATGAATCTGCTTTTCGTGTCTAGTAGCATGCTGCTATTTTTATACTGATTTTGATAATTAAAGACACTCATTATTTCAAGGATGTAAATTTTCCACAGTGGAGGGAGGGGTAGGGGAGGAGGAAAGATAAAAAGTGAGCAGCATCTCAAATTCGCAGTTTTTGGGAACTGCGGTTCGTGCAGTGGCCGAGCTGTAGTTGCAGACGATGAACACTGGGTGGCAGCAGACTGAGCAGCGAGACACCAACGCGAAACACACTCGCGTTTATACTGAAAAATACGCAAAATAGGTTTTCCCCAAAGTGAATGCTTAACATTCTTGATATGGTAAACATGTAGAATATTTTTACATTATATAAAAGGTTATGTTAAGAGTAGAGTTTTATTTTAATCTGAGATTCCATACATTGTAAGGTGCAACATAAAATCTTGTGTGAATGTTGAGTAACAATATAAATGAGAAAATAAATTTGTGTCAAAAGTAGGAAGAGAATCTTTTCATCCAGAATAGCTCACTGAAACAAACTACTGGAAAGATTCTTCACCTTCAGACTGGAGGAGTCAGTTGAGAAACTGAATAAAGACTAACATCATTATGCAAATATTATTTTGTGGTAGCCTTAGTTTCTTTGTCTTCAATTATGTATTTAACAACTCTAAAAACAGGCTAATGGAAAACTTCCTTTTGTGCCATAAAGATCTGATTCTTGACACTTGTATTCCTTATACAGTCTTTTTGGTATGATGTAAAGTGACTACCCCAATAGATAAAAACAAAATGGCTTTAAATACTGAGTTGCCTCATTGCTTTATGTGATTTTTAAGCACATCTAAAGATCCAGAGCTTTTGTGAAAATGTCTTCTCTTTTACTTTTTGCTTTCATTATAGTGTCTATTTTCCTTGCATGGATCTAGTATCTTGCTCTAGGAATAACATTTTCTTAGTATTAAGTAATTTTGCCAAATGTTTCATGGATTTTAAGTATTTGTTTTAAAAACTTGCTAAATATTGAGGAAAAGATAGTACCAGTAGAGCATTCTTACTCCACTGATCTTAAAAGTATCAATTTACTGTCTTTGTATGTATCAATTTTGTCTTTGAATGTAAGATTTTGTGTCAGAATTGCACAAATGTTGTAATGTTCTAGGTTAAGGCTTATAAACCATTCCCAGGTTCATTGGTTTCCTTTAAACCAGAGTATAAACACCTCTGGAAATGGTTAAAGCTCTCAAAACTGATCTTGAGATTGAGTGCAGAAGGTGCCTGTTGTTTCAGTTGTGCCAGCAGAAAGGTTAGTGACTAAATGGCAGTGAATGCATACTGAAGATACAGATCTTATGGAAACTACTTGCCAAAACCAGTCTTTGTGTGGGAAGAATGCAAAGTGCATGGTCAGTGCTAAGGAGAAACCCGGACCTAGAAACACACACTGCTGCTGTAGGGACCTTACTTCACTGTACCACAGTTCTCCAGTATGAGACTTCAGCTGTGGGTCAGAGATGAAACTCTGTTTGTGTCAGAATTGGTTATGGTTTGTCCTGAGAATCCTTCCAGTCCTTATTGCTCCCAGGCTCATGTCTGGCTCAACCTAAACTTTGAAGTTTTTAAGGAAAATTCCTGTTTAAGTATTAATTTCTTATTAGTGCTCTGGCTCAGCACTGTGTGGTTTCTACTTCCATGCTGGGCTCTATTGCCTCCTTGAGTACATCTGGTCATCTTGTTTCTCCTGAAGCTGAAGCTCCTTTCACAGTCCAGCCTAGGCAGCTTTATATCATCCCTCTTGCCTCTCTTTTCTCTGGGGTGGATAAACAGCTTACAGAAGCAGCTGTCTGTCCCACGTCTCCATGCACAGAGCAGTGGTAGAACAGCAGCTGCCAGGTAGGGGATTGCAAGGTTGCTGACTAAAGCCATGAAAGGTGCTCCATCTGTAAGAGTATTTCCTAGACCAATTTTTATAATTCTTGTTAAACTCGGGGAACCGCTGCTGGCGTTTTAACTATTGCGAAAAATTGAAAGTAGGGATACAAAAATTATCTCCTACAGCTAAAGTATAAACTTGGTGTTTGCTGTTTCCCACTTTGAGGTTTTCTCTGAGATCAACATTTTGAAAAATTATTTTAGTTCATTTTTCCAAATCTTTGCCTCTTTGCTTTGTAATAGGGGCAGCCATGCATTTACTTGGACAGCCCTAATGTTTTTCTACGCTAATCCTTAGCAGATAGAGTCCAGATACAGTAACTGCAAAAAAAAATATACATGGTTTAAAAAAAGAAAACAACCTCTCCTCTGCTCCTGCAAGAGGAGGAGCCACAAACCCCTGATTGTTGATCTCTGTGGGGTTTATGTGTTACTGCTGATAGGTTGTGCCATACGACTGTGCCCTGTGTGTGCCACCATGTGCATTTGTGGTACTGTGTGCTTGTGCCATACTGACACATGATACTTGCCATTTACATTATCCATATGGTACTGTGTTACACACACACACACACACACACACACAGAGTTCAGTGAGTGTACAGATACAGCCTGGTGGAGGGGAGGCTGGCACAGGGATTGCTCTGCTCTCCAGGTGACGCCCACGAATGGAAATGAGCCGATGACGGAGGGTGGCAGGTTGGTCCATGTGTTATCCAGCTGTACTCCCAGCCAGGTTCTTCCCAGTAAACAGGAAGGGCTGGTGCCTGAGAAACAATGCAGGACTGCTGCTCCCCGAGGCCCTCTGGCCATAAGGTGAGTCCTGTTTTCAGGTGAGTTGGGGTGTCAACTGTTCCTGCTGTTGAGCAAGCTCCGGTGTGATCCATAATTATTTGCTGTTCCTGAATTTGAGTGTCAAGGCACTTGAATCACTGTATAGTTCCCTGGAGGACTCAAACCTGGCACTTCATCTATGGACACTGTGCCATCCCATAGGTAGTCTGAGCACTTCACAGAAGACTTGTAGTGAGTGTAGCCTTAGAGAAGATGTGTGGGAAGAGAGACATAATCTTGTAGTAGTCTGAGTGCAGTTCATTTGTCCCTTTAAACTTGAAGCCTGTTGCTGGGTTTTCTGAAGGTAGCTGTTGGCAGTGCTTTCTCATTTTGATACAAAATTGAATCTCCAGATTTCAGGCTGATTGCCCTTCCCTTTGGAGAGGGAGGGAGAAGAGACAAGTAGGGAGCATCCCTTTGCTTTGTTAAATTCTTAATCTTAGCAAGCAAGAGTCAGAGTTCCCATTGATTAATTCAGATTATAGCTTGTGCTCTGTGTTACCCATTACATTTCATGCCAGAGATCAACACTGTGATTATAAAATGCAATCTCAAACAAATAAAGAGGCAAACTGAAAATTGTGAGTACCTTCATGTAATAATTCCAACTAAGAAGTAGGTACTAGGAGCAGGGAACCACTAGAACCTTCTAAAGACTTGCTTCTCACTTTTAAGTGGCTGGTTACTCCTCGGCCACGCTTGGGATCCAGATGTTTTAATTCCACCAATTACATTTTCAGGCTTTCTTTTAGATGCTTGGTGGGGGAAAAAATACTCTAAAAAATACACAGATGAGACTGTTGCCTGACCTGTAAGTCAGTTTTTCTTCGTGTTTTTTCCAGTGTGTTTGTAGACAGAGAGGAAACTTGCACAGCAGTTCTATTTATATCCAGGCTGCCAAGTCAAGAAAGGAAAACTTCAGCAGAAGGTGACAGAGACTTGGTAACAGACAAGGGGTCTATTACTGCATCACTTGCTCAGTAAATTCTCCTTGGAAGCACTCTCACTGTGTTTTGTAGGCAGTCATTCTTCCCTCTTGCAAAAGTGGGTGGGTTGTATTTGTGTGTCTGGGCTGTGCTGGTGTAGGAGTCTCTTCTGTGGCCACTGGCATCTATATTCTGTAATCAGTCTACTCTTCTTTATGGTTAATGAATTTTATTCCCAGCTGAGGGAGAGGATCAGCTAAATGCCTTTGTGTGCTTGGCCTCTGGAGGGAGCAGACAAGCTAAAAACCAAGACCTTGACACAGAGGAGCAAGCAGATTGCCTCAGCCTCTCAGCAGAAAGGGTTTCTAGCACTGGGTGTCAGGGACTCTGAGGTGCCTGGTGTCTGCAATGAGTATGGCCAGCAGTGGAAATACTCAAGGGGTTTTTTAAGGTTTTCCAAGTAGGCTGCCTTCCTCCTAAAGAAGCAGCTGATTGAAGCATGTTAGAATGGGCTGAGGTGCGAGCCTGGCACTGACAGTAACACGTGATGATGATACTGCTATTTCCAGCGGTAGTAAATATAGCAGAGAGCAGCAGATATACTGGAGGATCCCTCTGGGACACCCAGAACTGTATAGGCTATATACATTCCACTATCAGCAGTGCCAGCTGTCAGGGAGGATTCAGCTTTGTGACCATCCTCAAAACAGTGACAGGACACTGCAGTTACTGTGTTTAGCCTCTGTGCCCGGGGAGGAAAGCCAAGTGCTGCACAGGGCATGAGGAAACAGCTTCTGACTTACCAGACTTTGAAACTAACTGCAGTAGACAGTGGTGGAGGGTGGGGACAGATGCATTAACGAGGCTTCTGAGAATAATTTTGCTGCCTGACCAGTGGAAAGATCTTCCCTGCTCGTTGCTGTAACTGGAGATGTATAAAAAGCTACAGTGCTAAAAGGCGTGGAAGACCTTGCCACCTTCTTACTCAATGGACAGCAATTGTCCTAACTTGCCTTGCCAGGTTGCTCTGGAATATGTCTGGGATGTTAATAATCAACTGTTGCAGCAGGTGGCTGATCAGGGGGAGTCTTGCAGCATCTCAGTCACAGGGACCCTTGTGTAAATAAATATGCAGCCAGATCCTAAGCTTTGCTGAACATGCAGAAGTAGCCAGTGCTAAGTAGCTGTGTAGGGTGTGATGGAATACACAGAGATGGGTCTCCAGACCTGGTTCTGCTAGCCCCGTTGGCTGAAAACATCTTCAAAGATGTCCTAAGACCCCCTGGTGTGTTGTCCAGTGTTACTCTATTACCCCTGAATGACTGGCCCCAGAAGTAAAATGGGCCAGTGGTTGTCAGCTCCGTCCCCTTAATAGCAGCTCATGCCATAGTAATGTGTCTTTGGATCACTGCTGTTCACCAGGGTATGGGCAAGGGAGCAGAAGCCCCTTCCCAACATAGGGCAGCAATTTCATGAAGGTGTTAGAAATGTTCAACAGCTCAGGGACAGTTTCATTAAAAATGTAAGTGGAACCAACAGTGTTACTGGTGCATTGTTATACTGGCAGTGACTGATGAAACAGTTGACCAGTTTGAATTGATACTGTCACATTGCTGGGTGTATGCTTTGTCCACAAATGTAGAAAGAGGGATCTTGGGCTTCATGAAATGCTTTAAACTACACTGCTATAAAGTTACTGTTTAGGACTACTAAAGTCAAGGCTAACTGTGGTATTTAGTATAGGATAATACAGAAAATAATGTGTGGTTACAAAGAAAGAGAAAATACAGTCAGCAGCTGACTGCGTGGTTTAACAGGCAGCTTAGGTTAACCTAGCAATGGTTACGTAGGCAGGTATTAGAGAATCCAAACACTGAAGATGTGTGTCTGTTTCAGGGCATGGGAAGGTGTTTAGAAAAAGCAGCTTGAGTGCCAGGAACCCAATAGCTTTATACTGAGAAGACAGCATGACTGTTTCTGATTGCTTGTGTAGATTGACATCTAAATCAATTAAAATAATAACAGGGGAAGGAAGGAGAGTATGACCCCTAATGGTTTCCTTCTTTAATACCCAGGTCTTCCTTAAAACAGGTAATTTACTTATTAATGGTTTTCAAAATAGTATTTACTGTTGATTGAACAGGTTTGGGGATTTTTTTTTTCCTGTAACTATTGCTTGTGAAAAAAAGATGGAATGCCTAAGGGATGCCACTAGCATAATAAGTAGATTTGAGGTGTATTTGGCACCAATTGTCCACCCCACAGTGCTATGTATCTTTTCTCAGTAAAGTCTAACCTCTGAATTAAGAAATTCAGAGGTGGCAGACAAAGTATGTTCTGATTCTTGTTCCACCTCCAGTTTCTACAACACTCTATTGCACTCCCCCAAATAGGCCCTTTTTAATCTTAAGTAATAGGGCTCTAAGTAAGTGCACTTCATCTCTTGTAGTATCTTGGAATATTTCAAGCCTGATGCATATACATATATACATATATATATATATATATATATATGTGTGTGTGTGTGTGTGTGTGTGTGTGTGTGTATAGTATGTTACCCTATTTCTGTATGATTGTGTTAGCAGGAAAATGCTGCATTGGTATAACTGGCAGAGAAAAGGACCAAAAACTAACAAGAGAGTTTCTGAAATAGTAAAAATTGTAACACATCATTGTCAAGACAATGTTTTCGGATTAATGTTCTTTAGGTACTTCCATGACCAATACTCATTTTGAACCTCTGCCATTGTGTGTACAATACAACAGTTTGCAGGGGGTTATTTTTGCAAACCTCTTTTTAATTTGGGTCACTTCACTGTTCCGTTTGCATTAGTGCCAGCCCAGCTGAAGGCAAAATGCACTGGGAGGTGTGGAGATGTTGTAAGCTGGTAGAGCCTCTGGAGGCTCTGAGGAGATCCTGGCCTCGAGTAGTTGTTAGACTCACAGAATTACCAAGGCTGGAAGGGGCCCCCAGGAGTTGCTAGTCCAACATGCTGTGCAAAGCAGGCCCTGTTGCTTGTTTAATATTTACAAGGATGGAGGTTCCACACCTTCTCTGGGTAATCTGTTTGAGTGTGACCACCCTCATAGTTAAAAGAAATAAATTCCTTGCATCTCTGTGCCCTGAGTTGTATTCATTGCCTCCTGCTCATCCACACTGTGCAACCAAGAAGAGTTTGGCTCCCTCTTCTCTTTCCTTTCACCTTAATTATGCAGCTGCAGACAGGAGTAAGTTTTCCCCTAGTCATTCTTTTCTCCAGGCTGAGCAGATCAAGTCTTTCCCCAGAATCCTGTGGCCCAGTCCCTTCAGGAGCCTTGTTAGTTATCTGCTGGATTTGCTCATTTTTCTCATGTTGGGGAGCCCCAAAATGGACACAGTCCTTCAAATGCAACCTCAGCATAACAGTGTTCTTCACTGCAGTCTGAAACCAGCATCTGGTGTATGATTTTTTTTGTCCACTGCCAAGCTGTTGGAGCACTTGATCTGAATCACAAGATTTGAACTTGTCTCCAAGGATCTGAAAACTCCTGACTAACTTCCCTGTTTAGAGAAGGTAACTGAGCAATTCTGTCTGAGCAGAGGATTTGTATGAAATGGAAAAATACAATTGGGAGGTATTGCATAAAAAATTCAGAGGCTCCGTCTTTCTATTTTCTTTTAAAACTAGCTTTTCTCTTCAATGCAATTGGAAGTGCCTGTATCTCTAGTGAAAACTGCACCACAGACTATGGTATTGGTTATTGTCATAAGCACAGATATATAGATCTGAAAACCTTGGGGGAAACTTAGAGCTGAGATTCAAAATGTGTGATTTATATGTACTGAATCCCAGCTGAGGAAAATAAATGCTGGTATAGAGGGTAGGACATACTTCTCATAACAGAAGGAACCTTCAGATGTATATTTGTTTGAGCTGTGAGGTTCTGGAGTTATTTTTAAGTCCATGTTTAAACAAAGTATTATTCTTAAGTCTGTAATCAGTCCAAGTGTTCATTCTGTAGGATCATTTGTTTATCTTTTTATTTAATTACATTGCAGCCTTTCTTCTAAGGAGGTGCTTTCTGAGGAAATAAGTGCAACTGCGTGATGCATAACTGGAGTGATTTAATTGTTGTTGTCTGTTCGAGCCCCATTTTAAACTCCCTTCCTGCATCTCTCTGGTGTTGGTGGATGAGGAATTGGTTGGATAGGCACATCCAGAGGAGAGTGGTCAGTGGCTCAGTACAAGATGGAGAACAGTGTCAAGTGGCCCTTGGGGGTCCCAGTACTGTTTAATGTCTACATCAGTGACATAGTGGCATCAAGTGCACCCTCAGCAAACTACAGATGACATAGAGCTGAGCGGTGTGGTTGCCACACCTGAAGGAGGGGATGCCATCCAGAGGGACCTGGACAAGCTCGAGAAGTGGCCCCATGGAAATACCCTGGGGTTCAACAAGACCAAGGGCAAGGTGCTGCACCTGGGTCAGGGCAATCCCCAGTATCAATCCAGGCTGCAGGATGAACAGATTGGGACTAGCCCTGCTGAGAAGGATTTGGGAATACTGGTGGAGGGAAAGGTGGATGCACACTGGCAATGTGCACTCACAGCCCAGAAAGCCAGCTGTGTCCTGGGCTGCATTCAAAGGAGCACGGCCAGCAGGCCAAGGGAGGGGATCCTGCCCCTCTGCTCTGCTCTTGTGAGACCCCACCTGGAGGGCTGCATCCAGCCCTGGGATCCCCAGCACAGGAAAGACATGCATCTGTTGGAGTGGGTCCACTGGAGGGCCACAAAGATGATTTGGGGCTGGAGCACCTCTCCTATGAATAAAGGCTGAGAGAGTTGGGGCTGTTCAGTCTGGAGAAGGTAGGGCTCCAAGGAGACCTTCTGGCAGCCTTCCAGTACCTAAAGAGGGCTTAAAAGAAAGATGGGGATGAACTTTATAGGAAGGTCTGTTGCAATAGGACAAAGAATAATGGTTTTAGACTGAAAGAGGTTAGATTTAACCTAGATAAAAGTCAGAAGTTTTTTACAATAAAACTGGTGGAACACTGGAACAGCTTGCCCATAGAGGTGGCGATTCCTCATCTCTAGAAACATTCAGCATCAGGTTGGACAGGGCTCTGAGAAACATGGTCTAGCTGAAGGTGTCCCTTCCAAAGAGGGGTTGGACTAGATTATCTGAATGGCCCCTTCGAATCCAAACTACTCTCTGATTCTGTGATCTTACCAAAAGCCCTATTTATTTGTCACTGCCTTGGTGTCAGCAGCACCTAAAGCCAGTCAGGTTACTGCACTCTATCATATTTAAGACAAAAGTCTTCTAAGTGTCAGAAGTTGAAGTAGCAACTGTCACAGACACAATGGGAATAAGTGGTTCAAACAGCACCAGCTTTTACTGTACTACTGGATCAGGTGCTGGATCTGCATGAGACAAAGACAAAAGGCAGGTAAAAGGAGACTTCTATGGCTTGGACCTCAACAGAAATAAAGAGGGGGTCAGACACAGTGTTTCAGTACATCCTCGGGTACTTCACTTTTCCCCACACATGCAGGGCTTGTCATTTTACTTTCCTGAACTTTATAAGGATTCTGGTGACTCATTTCTCCAGACTGTCAAGGTCCCTTTGAATGGCAGCACACCCATCTGATGTATCACCTACTCCTCCCAGCTTTGTGTAATTTGCAGAGTTGCTGAGGTTGCAGTCCCATCATGCAGGCCACAAATGAAGATGTTATGTAGTATTAACTCCTGGGTTACAGCACTGGTGACTGGCCAGCTGGCCTCCAGCTTGACCTCATGCCCCTGACCACAGCCCTTTGAGTTGGCAGTACAGGTAGTTTCCAATACACCCCACTGTCCATTTATTTAGTCCATATTTCATAGGTTTCTCTGGAAGGATGTTGTGAGGGACGGTGTTGAAAGCCAACACAAATAACATCCACTGCTCTCCCTTCCTCCACCAAGTCACATGTATGATCTCATCATACAGGAGGCACAATCTCCACTTTGTAAATCAATGCTGACGACTCCCCAACGCCGCCTTCTCCTTAATGTTTGGAAATCATTCACAACACCACTTTCCCAGGGTCTGAGGTGAGACTGCCTGCCCTGTAGGTTCTTGGATCCTCCTTTTTGCCCTTCTTGAAGAAAGTATTGGCATTTGCTTTTTTTTCCAGTCCCCAGGAACCTCCCCTGATCATCATCACCTTCCAGAGATGAGTGGCCTCACAATGACATCAGCCAGCTCCATAGTGTTCTGACTTACATAACTCAGATCTAGAGGAAACAGCATGTTCCATGAATTGCAGGATTTGCAGGGAAGGAAAAAAACTCATCTTTTTAACATATTTCAGATTTTTTTGTTGAAAGTTTATACATTATAAATTTTTCAGTACTTGTGGGTACTTCACACTTGTGGGTGCACTGGGTGTATCCATCAGATACCTTCTAGTTTTAGATTCTCCAAGTATGGCTGCTCTTCTCCTCTCCTTTAAACACATCACGTCCTGTGATTTCTCCACTGAAACTGAGAATACTGGACCCAAGGTCAAATCCACAACACAAGAAAGAATTCAGGCGTATGGAATATGTGATTATATACTACCCTCTGGGAGTAGGAAAAAACCATCCACAGTTCTAAACAGGAGACAAGCAGGTTACTGTTCCCCCAAATATGGTAAAGCAAGATCTGTTGGTGATGTGATCAGTGTGGGAATCTCTTGGGCTGAGATGTTATGGAATCTATAGAGTTCACAGCAGAATGTGAAGCATTTCCTACAGACCAAAGAAGTCTGATGCTGCCTTGAAAACAGAAGCTAATTACTAATTTAGGCCCTCTTAATTTCAGACATGCTGGAAGGAGCTGCTGAGTCTAGGTTTGGATTTTAATGTGGTAGGGGTTTAAGTCAACTAAGTTGGAAAGGTGAATGAGTGCCAGGGCAAGGGAAGGAGAGATGTGGAGCAGAAGTGAGACTTGGAGGCTGAAGTCTCTTGCTGCATTTCTAACTAGGTTGGTGAGAGGTGTTGCCTTAGTTAGGTAACTCACCAAGGTGTTTCCCGTCTGTTGACTCTTTTCCCTTTGAACAGGCTAGGTCACAATCTTTTACCACCACTCATAAAACCAACTAGTTAATAAATAGATTATTTTAATAATAGGGCTTTATTAATAAGATGTGAAGCCCTGAAACCTGCTGCAAGATCATAAACCTGTTTGTTAAAAGGTACCTCTGAAGGTTGCTTTTTAGTGGGACCAGGTCAGCCTTAGATTAAGTCACTGAGCTTTGCCTGAGTCTTGAAAATCCCCAGTGACAGAGATTCCTGCACTTCTCTGGACAACCTGCTCTTGTGCCCAGCTTCTCTCTTGCTGATTTTGTTACTTCATGCCCAGTCTGAACCTCACAAGTCATACATGGCAGTAGCAAGAAGAATTTGGCTCTGCCACTTTTGTAATGATCCTTCAAACAGTTGCAGGCTGATATTATGTTACTTCTTAGCTTCCTCCTGAATAGACTAAGTAAATCCAGCTCCTCCAGCCTCTCCTCAGTAGCTTTCTTAGCTTTCTTATTAACCCTCCACTGAACGCTCTCCAATCTTGCCCTGCTCTTTCCAGAGGGGAAGGGTGGGGAAGGTGGGGTCAAAAACCACACTCAAATGAAGGTATATTATACCCACTGCTCTGCCCTTGCCCACAGGACCAGACAGTTCTTCCTAGCAGGGAAGCAGGAAGGTCAAACGTGGTTTGCCTTCCTGGGCTGACATACTGCTGGTTATGTTCCCATTGACTGGGGTGTAGCTGACCGGCATATAGTTGCCACCCAGAGGGCAACCCTCTAATCCTCAACCCCTTCCAACCCAAACTATCCAATGATTCTGTGATTCCCAGGTCCTCTTCCTTGCCTTTTTGATTGACAGTGGCCTCACACTCAGGCCCACGAGGCCTCCCAGTAGCTTGGGATGATTCCCATCCAGCCCAATGGATCTGAATACACACAGCAGTTTCTCCTTCATTGCTGGCTGCCCAGTCCCAACACAGGCAGGAGTCCAGGAGCTGGCTTTGGCTGTGAAGACAGAGGCAGAAAAGAGGCACTGAGTTCATCAGCCTTTTTGTTGATGCCTGTTGTCACAAAAGGCCTCTGTGAGCAGAAGCCCATCCTTGAACTTGCTTTCCCAATTAACAATCTCCAGAATCCGTTTTGTTTCAACCAGTTCTTGGCAGTCTTGGCTCCAGCTGGGCTTTGGCCTTCCTGGTTTTGACACTAAGTACCTAACACTGTGGGTGGCTTTTAAGTCGGTCAAGTGAAGTTGTTTACTTAAGACATTACAATACCCATACTTAGTTTGTCTAATCTAAACCCCATAGGAGAGATGGTCTTTCTGACTCTCACACCCTTTCACTCCAGTAAGTCAATACTCGTGAATGAAAATGGAAAAGTTGTTCCAACTGCAGAAGCAATTGTCTGTTAGCAGAAGGACATGGAAGAGATGTCTGACATTACAACCCAGTTAAATGTGCTTGATACAAATATCAATAAAAATTGAATGGAATTATGCTGGGGTTTAAAGATTTAGAGGGAAGATGCAACTAGACAATGGAGAGCAACAGGTGACCCTACAGGAAAGTTTAGGATTGGTCTGCCACTGAGAAACAGTCTCGGAAGAGGATCATACACAGAGTAGTTTGAGTTCTGGACTGGGAACACGGCTAATTTGATTGGTAGGAGCTTAAATTTTAAAGTAGGGAACAAAGCTGTGAAAGGTTCATTTAATCTGCATGATGATAATATGGTGAGAAAGGAATATCAGAAGGTCAGAGCAATGAAAGTGCCAATACTGATATACAGACTTGGAAACTGCTGACTGAAAATGAGCCTCTTGTGGTGGTCGGGGTGAAGCGATTGCAAGGGCACAGCAAAACAGAGGATGCAAAACAACCGAGTCAGAATGTGAAACCAGCTAGCACAGAGACCTGTGGAGGATCATCAGTTTCGGCTGGGATAAGAAGATGGAATTATACACATAATCCAGGAAAGATGGAAGAGAAAAATAGAGATGGTGAAAGCACATTATGTGTTAATGACTTCAGACAAAGAAAAGGGATGGTAAGTATAACATGGATCATGTCTGAGTTAAAATCATTTAGAAAAAAAGTAGGAAAAATACTGTACTCTGTACTGAAGTGTCAAAGAGCCTGCAGTATCCAAGAGAGCCTGGGAGTTACATTTGGACAGGGGTGCAGATGTCTGTCATGTCATTTGGAAAAGAAAACAAGTACCCTTAGTGTCTATATAAATATGGAGACATAAGATTGCAAGACCTATTCCTAGATGTGCTAACAGATCGCTACACTGCAGTAAGAAGACATGCAAGACTGGTATGAAAACTCCATCATATGGCTGGGAAGGAATTTGTAGAATCCTTAAACGTTTTTAACTACAAGTAAGTAGTTTCCATCACTCTGATTTGAAATGAAAAGGAATTCTGAAATGTCAGAATGTCACTGGCTTTAGCCATCATATTTTTTCCCAAGTAGTTGCATCAAGTTGTGTCTTCAAATTGAGCTTGAAGACAGAGTAAATAACTTCTCTCATAAATATCACAAATTAAGATCAAACTTTGAACATTCTGATATGCAGTAGAAATAAAAAAAAAAAAGGGAAAATACAAAATATGTACTAAATGTAATTCTGATTTTCAACAGGGAGAGAGGGAAGGCTAAATTGTCAAAGAGCTGGAGTTCAGAAAATATCTAAATGGCTAAAAAAAACCAGCATTATGCATTTGGGACCACCCTTGACATTATTTTCACAGAATCTTTCATGCCTATTTTTATTAATTCTTTAGCTATTACCAGATCTTTTTATTTTGGTCTCTCTTCTGTTGGCTACAGAGGTTTGTAAACATTTA
This sequence comes from Scytalopus superciliaris, assembly GCA_013400415.1. Lineage (NCBI taxonomy): Eukaryota > Metazoa > Chordata > Aves > Passeriformes > Rhinocryptidae > Scytalopus > Scytalopus superciliaris. The sequence continues at coordinate 432,554 of VXBX01007239.1, forward strand.
TAAAATGCAGACACTGTATTTGCTGCGTTATAATTCCTATAAAATACAAAGCTAGAGGAAGCAGCAGGTTCCATGAATTGCTGTATTGGCAGGCAGGCAGAAAATGGATCCTTAATTGTTAGTAGGAGTGATCTCTAACCTGTGAAATTAAGGTAAGCTCATCTTTGATAAATATCTGATGTTTACTCAAGTTTGGAAACACATGACAACTATCTGTATGTCTCCATTTGACTTCTTGAAATTGTTGTATTTTTAGCATATATAGTTAGGATTCCTTTGTTGAATGCTTATACATTATGAATTGAAGTAACTGACTTTTCTGTTCAGAGTCAGATTGAGCAATTTGTTGTAGCTGTGTTGAAGTCAGGGGAGCTCAGCTGAGGATCCATTGCATTCTTCATGAACAAGCTTTGTCAATAGACCCTCCCCTTTTGTGTTAAAATGTTCAGTGTAATATTTTATGCTAATTGATCTCAGACTCAGCTCAACCATTTTTCAAACCCTGCTTGCTTCACAGTTATTGATCTCATTTTCATAACCAGGAGACCTTTAGACTGTAAGCATCTACAGGCATAGCCTGATTTATCATGCTTTGAAGCAACCACAGAATCACTGTGACCACGGTTGCTTTCTCTGTGTTTGAGTTTTCCAAGCCACATGGCACACTCCATGTCTGTGGAAGTCAAGGAAGAATGAAAAACTGATTATGAAATAAAATCCTCATCTTTAACAAAGTTCTTTCTCAGCTTCTACTTCCCTATGCTGGACAGGTGTTAAGTATAATCTTCAGTTACATCTGGGTCTGTCACAAATTCTTAAAAGGTAAAAATTAATGAATGAATGAATGTTTATGATTTAAAAACTCATTAAAAAATTAGTTATGAAAACAGACCTAAAGCCCAGTGACTTCTCCCCTTGAATTATCATGTCTACCTCAGAGTTACCTCATGGATGGTGCTCAGAGAGGCTGAGACACTGGACTTAGCAGGGCTTTGGGAAGTGGTGAGCACAGAGCATGCAAACTGTCTCACTGTGTGAGGCAGAATCTTGCTAGGCAGGTGCAGTTCTACTCATGAGGTTATGTAGTCACAAGACCACATGGCTTCTTGGGCCTACCTAGTCTATATATTGCAGAGGTTTTGCAGTCCTAGGGTAGTCATAACTTCCCTTCTCTTCAAGGTGATTGAATAAATCAGGATGCTGGTTTAACCAAAAAAAAGTAAAAAACCTAATTCTCTGCCATCTGATGCAGTGTAATTATTATTCAATGATAACTAAACTTAATTAGTTTAATGCTATTTTAGGCATTCAATCAGAGTATAACTATCTTAGGATGCAATATTCCACAAACTTGAGAACAGCTCATTATCAATCTGAGGTGGGTACATTCCTGTCCATGCTTCTGTCATACATGAATATAACACAATCCTCTCCTATGTGGCTAAATCATGTACCGCTGGAGGAAGAATGTTCCACTTCCTGGAAAAGCACGCTGGTGCAGTGAAACAAAAATACTACAAATAACTGCAAATCCTTCAGGCAAATATCAGTCACTTCAGCAGGTGGTGAAGAGAAAGGGAGAAACGTTTCTATGGCTGCAGGGCAGACATTCTTTCCTTCCTAGGCAAGACTTATCTTCTCCCGCCTCTCCCAGCAAATGCTAAGACACTGTCACATCCTGTTAAAGCATGAAAAGCTAACAGAGCTTTTGCCTTTTCCTTGCCTAATACTGCAGTAAACAACATTTATTTTAATCCCAAAGTCAAAAGCAATCCAAAACTCATCAAAATCCAACTAGTTCATATTTCCCAGTGATACCTCCTCACAAATCTGCAAGGTAACTAATGACACAGCTCTTAAGATTCATGGCTCACAAGGTGGCAGATAAGGAAGGCTTTATTTTCCAGGAGGACCGGAGAAATAATATATATTACTCTTTCAATGAAACAATTGATGAGAACAATATTTAGTTTAAATCAGGTATAAAATAGGTTTGTGCTGCATTCTACTACTGTCTATCCCATTACCATGCTCAGGAAAGCAGGGTGTGTATACCAGGGCTATGTTTGTACATGACTTAAAATGCCTGTGCTGTCAGTAAGTAACAAAGGACAAGGTGATGAGAGAGTTCCTCTCTTGCTCTATTTTCACTTATTTTTGTGAAGATCAACCCCATTAGTGTCAACTTTTTCCAAATCGAACAGCTATGGCTGAACTTCAAAAGAGAAAAGTGTGAGGCAAGAGAATATATGCTTCAAGGGTGTTTGGGGAGCGTAAAAAAATCATATATGGCATAGGATATTGGGGTAGAAGATGTGTGATGTAGCAGTGTAGGGTTTTTTAACATAGATTTTCATATGAAGAAGAACTCATACACTTTTTCCTTGCCAAATAACAATTACAAATGCAATCCATTATGATTCATCCTAAAAATTATTTTAACTTTAGGCTGATATTACTCACCAAACAACACTTCTCAGATATGCAAATACACAAAAATAAAGCAGACAGATGTAGTTCAATCTTTTCCAGACTGAGCTGCACATTGTTCCTGCTCTTCAGTCAAGGGAACTTAAAAAGACAGTTTAATGCTTGTGAATATCTGTGGCTTCTTAGGCAGTGAGAGACAAATAGAAACTGAAGCCATTCCACCAGGGCAAATTCAACTATTTTTTATATAAGCATTCATGACTGAAAGGTAGAACTCCCTCAGAAATAGAACCATGAGTTCTGATTTCAGAATTGTGGGTTTGAAACAGAGTACCATTTTGCTGTTTGCTACCTCCCTTCAAGACTGACACCACCAACACATTTTATAGAAAGATTTCAAGTGACTGGAAAAAAAGATTTTCTTGATTATCATAATGTGTCTCAGTTTATTGAGTCAGTGCCCATTATTTTTTTGTGCAAGATTGATCCCTTATGAGGAATATTTCTTATCAGTCAATTAGTCCATCAGTGTTTCTGTCATGTCACAGAATCACAGAATAGTTTGAGTTGGAAGGAACCTTTCAGAGATCATCTAGTCCAACCCCTCTGCGAAGTGCAGGGACAACTTTCACTAGACAAAGTCACTCACAGTTCCATCCAGCTTGGCCTTGAACATTTCCAGGGATGGGGCATTCACAGTTTATTTGGGCATCCCATTCCTGTGCCTCACCACCCTCACAGTAAAGAATTTCTTCCTAACATCTAATCTAAACCTTCCCTCTTTCAGTTTAAAGCCATTCCCCCTTGTCCTATTCCTACATGCCCTTGTGATCTATTTTAGTGGAATGCTTAAGATGCTGAGTTAATAATTCAACAGTCGGGAATAACTATAATTAGTTATACCTAGCCATCTTTCTTCAGTTTCTGATGTATTTGTTAAAACACTCTTTTTAACTTCAGAGTCACGTTCTGCTGTGCTTGGGGGACGTGAACTTACCTGATGAAGAGGAGTACTTCTCTTCAGATGAATTTGCATTGCTTGTAAAAGGATTGTGGTGCAAGCATTTAATTTCATCCAAAAGTTAAGAGGCACTGGATTTCCAGAAAAGGAAGGATGATTTTGAAGTTAAAGCAGGTAAATGCTGCCTAGAAGTGGATTTACCATCTCTGACACTCAGCGTTTGTCAGAGCCAGTCACTCCTACTGAAATGCCACAGGCAGCCGTTCTGCTTGCCCTACTATTTTGGGGTCTCAACTTGTTGGTAATTGATTCAATATGGTAAAATAGAGCAAAATCTGTGCACCAGCATAGATTTGTAACATTGGCAAGTGTGCTCAGGACTCACTATTCTGTTTTCCCTCAGAAGCATTCCTAGGGAGATGGCTTTGGTTGCACAGATACAACCATCTAAAAACACTGAGAAAAGAAGGCAAGATTTTCAAAATTAGCTTACGCTTTTGACAGTTTTTATTTGAGTGTCTTAAAAGGTGGCAAAATTAGCAGTCCCACCAGATTCTTTCTGTCTGCATCCTGAGCTGACCTTAAGACTCTACTTCTCTGCAAATTTACCTCTGAGATTTTCTTAGACTTAGTCTGACCAACACCTACTGTAGTGAATGTAAGAATATTTGCACAGACCTGTTTAAATACAGCACCTACTAAAAATGTGTGGTAAGAGGGGAAAAAACATCTTCCACAAAAGAAACCCAAAGTGATGTTGGTTTTAACACCACACAACACACCACGAAAGAAAACTGCTTTAAAGCACAATAATCTGGAACAAGCATTACCAGAGGACACAGAAGGACAAACTGGGCATCAGATGAAGAAAGCAGAAAAACAAAGTGTCTGCAATAAACACTTTCCCAATCAGAGTGCTCAATGTGATGTGTCTTACAGAGATTAAGTTATGCTTGGGAAAATTCCTGCACTGCTTTATAATTCATGCCAGAGAGCTGCTGATAAGAGGCTGGCCAATGCCCAGCTTCTCTCTGCTGTCTCCTTGCCCTCACAGGCAGCACTGTGATTATTCATGCTCCTGGCTCTGGAGGGAAGGAGAAACTTTCCAATCCCATCCCTCAGCTTCCAAAGGCTGTAGGACTGTCAGGTTGTGTAATCCTTCCCCTATCACTCAAAGTGGACACTCACATTGCTCCTGGTGAAGTGCCACCTCTCGGATGGTTTTCTTCCATTGATAGGAAGGGACAATAAAGAAAGGTGGGATGTGCAGAGCTAGGGAGGAACATGGTGACATCTCCAATTCTGATGGAAAAGCCCCTTTAGCTGCTCTAGTCAGGAAAATAATCCTGTTCTGTGAAGTATGGGCAAAATTAAACTGTTCCTAACTTCCTTTTTAAAGGTTGAATATTAAAAGATTTCCCAGAGTTCCTCTATCTGTCTTAAAGAAGGATACACAGATATGTCTGAAACTAGCTCCTGACTCCCAGGTGTAAGTGCATACCAAGGTTTTGTAGATTGTGAGTAACCCACTACATCCAGTGCTCAAAGATCCATGAAGTATTTAAACCCAAACCTGAGCACAAATGGTTGTGATCCTGTTTCTTAGGTGCTGGTGGATGCACACTGTATTGAATTCACTATGCCCTGCTTGAAAAGAACCTGCCAGCCTCCACAACACAGAAGAGTTAACTAACAACGACAGACAACTCCAGACACATTACCTTCCATCAGTTCTTGCCTGTGTGCAAAATATGATAATAGTACTACTTCAACTTATAAGGCTGTTACAAAGTTAAATTTATAAATGTTTGAGGGAGTTATGAAAGTACCACAGGAAAGTCATCATGGAAATTAATTAACCTGCCTTCAAGGCAGGTTTTGAAGAATGTACAGTGAATATGACATGAAAGATTCCACTTTACATGATGAAAATGAAGGGAAACACTGAAGAACTATACGTTAATTAAACACATCCTTTGCACTGAATGAGGCAGGAGTCTTGTGGAAAAAAACACTCCACGAAGGCAATTTAAAAACTGACTCATATCACATACTATATAAAATACTAGACAGAGGATTTTGTCTTTGGAGCTTTAATGTTTTCTGTATAGTTTCCTTAAGTTTTCTTTAAAGTCTTTTTTTTTTTCACTGTGTGTCTCCCAGTCTGAGTGCCGTGAACCAGCAGTCAGAGGAAATTACAATTGTAGGAGAATACTTATTTCTCTGTGTGACATGCTGTACTTACAGGCTCCTTCATCACTTGAGAGCCAGCACTGGTCCAGCGGGGCAGATTCCAGTCCCATCCATCCCTCTCCACCCAAACACTGGCTACTGCCTGAATACCCTTCCTCATATTCCTTTCTCCAGCTTATGGCTATACTCCTATCTTTTCCTATCTCTTCATATGCCTCACATCCATTCCCAGTCTTGGAAATTCATCCTCTCCGTTTCCTTTCCCTCATCACTAAGTCCCTGTAACTTGCACTGAGACCAGCTGTTCTTTCCCGTGCCCGTGTCAGACTAAAGATAGGCTAAAGATTAATTAAGATTACAGGACAGTCTTCCGTCTTTTGCTTTTGTTGCCAAAGGTACCCCTGGAAATCAGGAGTCACAGTTAGACAGGTAGGGTTTTTCTTGTATAACACAGGCAAAACTATATAAATTAATCTCTAGGCAGGTAGAATAACTTTTAAGTAGAGCTCCTTGACAGAAGGTCGAAGGGGGACAGCGGCGGGGCCGGGGCGGGCACAGCTGGCCGGGCTGTGGGGCATAGCGCGGTGGGCTGTGGTTGCTCCCCGGGCACAGCTCGGTGGGCTGTGGGGCTCTCCCCGGGCACGG